>CM066034.1:630090042-630629209 GCA_033557465.1 Ichthyophis bannanicus | reverse complement strand
ATGGCAGGAATGAGAGAGTAGAAAACCCAGAAGCACCACCACAAGCCCGTGGGACAAAAGGGTGTTGTGGAGAACGGGTAGCTACACTAACAGGAGGGAAGCAGGACTGAAGCTGAGGACATCTAGAAAGAGACAATTCGCCGTTAGAGCAATATCTGTAGAGCATTAAGAGGATGAAGAGATCATGAATAAAGCTAAGCTTCTTATAGATTGAGTGTGAATTCCACAAGGCACAGAGGAAAAGGGAGAGAGGAAGGGAAAGGAGGCGACTTAAATAAGATCTTGAGCAGTGTCTTGCATGATTCTGTCCTGGTCAATTTGTCGACAGAAGTCCTAGAGGGGCCAGGGTTGGGATTGATATCTCCATATGACAGGATAAGGAGCCAGGACTTGAGGGCGACAGGTGTGCTAGAGAGGATGGTGCTGACACAGTGCAGTAACAAAGTGTGTATGGTCTGTATCAGAGAGAGGAAGGAGATGACTGAATGAGAGGGAGTAACAATGGTGAAGCTCAACGCATTTGCCAAGATGGTCCAGGGAGACAGTGGAGGATTTGTAAGAGGGACATGGAAAAAAAAAAAAGGAGATGGTGCTTCGAAGTTGTTGGCATGAGGGTTAGAAGATTAGGGAGTGTCATGAACAATGGAAGAGAAAGTGGTGTGGAACCATAAGTAAAGAGATGGATAGGAATTAATAAGGTCCAGAAGAAATATATGAAGGAAAGGCAAGAGAAAGATCTCAGGGGATTGGGGAGCATCTGGGAGTAATACATGGTATTGAGGACAGGACATCTATAAGAGGCTGTTAGCCAGGGGGTGTGTGGGCTGTGGGGTGGTTGGGTAGGGATAATAAGGTAAAGTAGATAGCAAGATACAGAGTGGCCTGAACAAGATTACACAAAAACAAGTCCAAATAAAGTAAAAAGCACACTAACAATGATAAAATAAATAAACGAAATAAATAAACCACCATTATCAAGTAGTTGTGAGTGTTGCTTTTGTGAAGATGTTTTGACAAAGCTTGGCAAATGTCTTCGCTATGTATTGAGAGGTAAAGGCCCGTGGGGGGAAACAACGGTTGAAGCTGAAGTGAACACCGGCGGTGGTGGTGGGGTGGGGTGAGGGGGGCGTGTGGAGTGGTGGGGGCTGGGCGCGGGGGTGTGCGGGTGGGGTGGGGTGGGGGTGGTTTTTTGATCATCCGGCGACGGGAGTCCTGCTTTGCTTCCTCCCTTTATGATTGGACACCTCTTCAGCAGATTGATGCTCCATATATGGGGATCAGCTAAGTGCCTTTTTTCTCTATCTTAAGAATGTAGCAGTTAACTCTGATGGGATGTTTCGTACCGGCATGTACTAAGGTGTTTGTGTCTCCCTTAGCACTTATAGGGGTTGCAGTCCCGCGTTTTATAAAAAGAAAAAGGAACAACACACTGCACTGCGAGAAGAAATGGTTTTATCTTCATGGTGTGTGTTCCACCAAAATTTGAATGGTTTTAAAGGGTTTTCTCTTATTAAGGATTAATAAAGGTATCTGGCAACCCTAATATATATCTGAACAATGGGTAGGCAGACATCCAATTCACAAGGACATCTCCTGGAGCCACTTTAGAAACTGGGCATATGGATGTCCTTAGCACGAGGACATCCAAGTAAAATGGAGGCATGCTGGAGGGAGTGGCTGAGTGGAGATATAGCCTACTTGTTAGTTTCAAGGTCTCTTCCTGTATTCAGGGGCCACGGGTTTGATTCCTACCCGGTAGATATGATAGAGGCCCTATAAATCAATGAATGGAGTGGAACAGGTAAACATAGATCCATTGTGTTTTAATTGCCGTCAGAATATAGAAAGACTAGGGGACATGCAATGACAGCTCCTGGGGTAACCTATTTAAAGACTAATAAGAGGATATATTTTTTCACTTGCTCAACCGTGCAATCAAACTCTGGAATTTGTTACTGGAGGATAGTAGTAAAAGATGTTAGTGTAGCTGAGTGTTAAAAAAGGTTTGGACAAGTTCCTGGAGGAAAAGGTCCATAAACCATTATTATAAGGGACCCGGTATATCACTGCTTGATGCCAAGTCATTGTGGAACCTGTCTTTTTGGGGAAAGACTGCTAGGTTCTTATGACCTAGATTGGCCACTGTTGGAAACAGGATATTGGGCCTTGATGGACCGTCTCATTCTGTTCCAGTATGGGCAGACCAATGTCTTAGTGTTCTTATGTGGCCTGGGTGGGAGCAATGCAGATCCAGGCAAGGTGGGACCTCCATTTGGAAGTATTGTGTGTACTTCTGGAGACTGCACCCTGTCAAAAGTATATAAACAGGATGGAGTCCCAGTACAAGAGGGTGGCTTACTAAAATGGTTAGTGGTCCTTCATTATAAAGCATATGAGGACAGACTTAAGGATCTTAATATGGACACCTTTAGAAGAAGGGCGGGATATAGGTGATATGATATTGAGATTGTTTAAATACCTCCATGGCATAAATGCACAGGTGGAGAGCACTCTTTCAATTGAAAGCAAGTTCTGCTATGAGGTGACACTGGTATGAAGTGAAAGGGATAGAATTCAGGAAGTGATATGCGGAAATATTTCTAGTAAAACCGAAGAGTGGTGGAATCTATGGAATAGTCCTCCCAGTGAAGGTGGTACAGATGAGGACAGTATCATGAATTCAAAAAAAGCATGTGGACACGCCACATGAGAGTCTCTAAAGGAAAAAAGGGGACTGCTGTAGTTGTTGATATGGAAGGACACCTAGATAGGCCATGTGGTCTTTTTCTGTCATCATTTTTCTAGTGTTTCTAATTCGTCCTTTACCATTATATTCTGGCTCTTCCTCACCCCCCCCCCCCCCGCGCAGATCAAGCTTTTTTATCAGTCGTAATGGGAGTACCCCAGGTGATCATATTAACCTCTTTGTTTTCTGTAAATTCTTTTAAGGGTCCCTGATCCCAATGCTTTTTGGGGCACAGTGCTGTTGTAATGCTTACAGAGTTTCCAAAGGATCAGGTGCGCTACTTTATTGTCGCCTTTCTGTATAGAATTTTCTGCCATGCAGAACTTCATAGCCAGCTATGAGGCTGAGTTTCCCATTTCCTCCAGGTCTTTCCCACAGAATCGACATGTCTATTTTGCCAGTTTTTTCCAATGCTCTCTGTAACCCCACTCTCTTCCTCTAAGCCAATGTCCTTGGCTGCAACTATCAACATCTCATCCTTTGGTTTCAGTTCACCTCTCCTCGACCATTCATGGGGGTCCGTTCTTGAGTTGACAAAGTCCGACACATGAATGGTTGAGGATAGGTGAACTAATGTACTAATGTATATTTAGTTTATTTATTTTATTTACGATTTTATATACCTGCTTTATCACATAATCAAGGCGGTTTTAACAGTATAACTTAACTCTTACTGCAACTGAGCATTGTAACATAGAACATGGAACATTACTTACAAATTTAGTACATTTTAACAGGTAAATATTAAATTATTACAACAAACTCTTGGCCTGTAGTATGGTATGGCTTAACAGCCAACTATTTACATTTAAGGGTAAATTTTTATTGGAGGATGTATTGTTGAGGGTTATATTTACTTGATTGTAGAGTTTCTCGTTCTATTGTTGTTGAACTCTTGCTTTTGTCAATTATTGTTCTGGTACTCTTCAAGACGAACAGTGCAGTTTTTGAAGCTTTTTCCCCTGAATATAACGGAAAGGATCTTTTATCTCTCTTAGGCAGTTAAGTAAAGAGTTCCAGAAGGGTTGGTGTGCACAAGAGAAGGTTTCTGTTTTTTGTGGTTTGAATTGGTTTTGTCTTTTTCCTTGACTCTCCTTGGTGTGGCCAGTAGGTTTCTTATGTTTTCCTCTCCTCTTTCTAGTTTCCTGTTGGGTGTGAATTAATGAGGTCAGAAATGTAGGGGAAATGTTGGTTATAGTCTTGAAATATTGTCCAGGATTGCTTTAAATTTGATTCTTTGAGAGACTGGTAACCAATGTAGTTGGTATAAATGTCCAAATGCTTTAATATCCTATCTACCCCATTTAACAGGAACTTTGTCTACCAACTTTCCCCATGGAGGGGTTTCCTAAAAGCTAATGCCTCTGATTTTCCAAAGTTAGATTTTTTAGCCCCGCAAAGGAACCAAGGTGCTCAATGATGGTGCTATCTTGCTTCACTCCCTCTAAAAAAACAAGAGCAAATAATCATCTGCAAACAAGGATTATCCTCAACTATATCTTTCCTATGTGGACTCTGTAAACCGTGTAACTCGCCACTGAATGAGATATTCAACGGCCACTAATGCGGTAAGTGCCCGCTGAATATCCTTGGCTCATTCTCCATTAACGCGCCCTGAATGCTAACCGCTTATTATCGCAAGGTGTGTCAGGAGCGTTGCGGGGAGGAGTGGAGGCGCAACAGTCCCTGTCCAGTAGGGACCTGTGGACTAAAAGATAGCCACATGAGGTGTCCAGGCAGCATGTATATACCACTGGTGCCCAGTTAGCTACTGCACCAACAGCTTCCAGGCATGTGTGACAGAAACCCCAAGATACAGAGTCAAACCTCGGTTTTCATGATTAATCCGTGTCAAAAAAGTCTGACTAGACCGAACGGACCTAAAACCTAAGCAAGATTTCCCATAAGAACTCATGTAAATTCAATTAATGCCTTCTTGTCTCCATACACTCCGAAAAAATATTGACAAAAAAAAATACATTTTTTATAGAGAATAACTATCTTTTTACCATACAGAAAACAATGAGAAATACATATAAATGACTAATGAAATGGATAAACATGAGCATGTACACATCACTTTTAAACCTTTTATTGAAGACTTTTGTTGGCATACGCAGTGTCGGGAGAGGTGGAGAGGCAGTGTCCCCAAGCAAGCAGGCAGTTGAGAAACAGTGGGCACAGAGAGTCTTAGGCTGCCCTCCGGCCCCCCTAAGGTATGCAGCCTGACACAGGTGAGAGTCCAGAGAACAGCGTGGGGCTGTGCCAGCAGGCGCCTGCATCCGCTGTCAGACTGCAAGGTTTCAAGGAGAGGCCGCGTGTGCAGGCCTGCCGGACACCCCGAATCCCATCGGGAGGGCTGGGGCCCCGGCGGGAGGCGGGGCCGCGACGGAGAAGCAGATTCGGTCCCCAGCTCCTGTCCCGGTTCAAGGGATGTGCAGGGGAAGAGGCAGCAGGCAGACGTAAATCGGGGGAGAGTCCGGGGCAGGAAGCAGTTACGGGCAGGCCACGATGGATCGTTGAACTCCTCGGCTCACCAGAGGTACAGCATAATCGCTGGGCTCAGAGCTCACAGTGGGAGATCGCTGCGCCTCACGCTAAATCCATGGCAGGTACAGGGTGGGGGGGGGGGTAAATGCTGTACGAAAACCGAGACAACGTACGAAAACCGAAACACAATCTTGATGAAAAAAATCAACGAAAACCGAATCGTACGAAAACCAGGGCATACGAAAACCGAGGTTTGACTGTATTCAATTCTGGGGCCACATATGACCCTGGCATTGAATATCCAGGGTTAAAGGTCAGCAGGTATGTGCTATAGCCTGCCCAAATGAATTTCAGGTCCTAAGTAACCAATACTGGCCTTGGCACAGACACAACTACTGCTCAGTCATGTTCTGGCACCATTGCAACTGTGTCGCATTTTCTAGTGGCATTGTTTGCGACCTTCGTTTCTTCACTCTCCTTTTATTGTATTTAAGCAGTCCTTTTTTCTATACTGCCTTATCCTTCAATCAAAGCAGTTTACATTATGTAATCACTTCACAACAGGTACTGGATACATTCCCTTGTCCCCAACGGGCTCACAATCTATGTGTACCTGGCTTGCCCAGGACCACAAGTGTAGTGCCTATAAAGGCTAGCAAAACCCCAGTCCCTCCAGCCTGAGATTGCTGGTCCCCAGATAGTGAATTGAACCCCCAGCCCTCCAACCTGAGGTACGTGTCCTAACCACTAGGCCACTCCTTTTCCCTTTTCTGTTTGTCTTCCCTCCTTTCCTTGTACTATTATGAAATTCTTTTCTATATCTGCTTTTAAATTGTGTTTTGTGAGCCGTTCTCTATATCCCCACAAAGGGCGCTATATCAAGAATGAATAAATGATAAACGATGAATGGAGCCATATACGGAGGGGTGCCCTGTGTAGTGAATTATTAACCCAGGTAAGAATTTTTTTGAAGCTGTATCGTGGAATGGAATTGGTAGCCAATGATTCTGAATAAATAGGGGGTGTTAACCAATGTCCAACTGAGTGGCATGTCTTTAACCCATGGCCTCCCAGTTAAAGTGGACCAAACCCAAAATCCCAAAGAGTTAAACCTGAAAAGCTAGTATAACCTCTTTTCAGATTATCCCCCTGGTTTGTCATATAGCAGCAAACAGTGTCAGTGGAGACAATAGGGGCTATAGTTGAATATCAAGTAGGGTCCGCCACTCACTACGCAGGAGGTCGTCTCTGTTCGCTTATTTATTGCTCTCCTCAGTTTCCTGCTGTGGATTCTTATTTGGGGAGAAGGAGAAATTTACTTCAGTGCCCAAATGCTAAATGTGAATTTGACTGTAAGTGGTTCAGACAAAATCACCAGAGTTTGGTGTTCTAGCGTAGCTTTACTAAAGGAAATTTATAGTGAGAAAAAGAGTATACAGCAGGTATTGTTAGTCTCAGTTGCAGCCAATTTCATAAGCAGAAATTTAAGAAAAAAGGTCTGTGTCTCTGATCCTTTGAAATTTCAATCAGTCCCTGCGTTCAATGCCCTTTCTGGTTCTTGGCGCTCTCACTTAGATCTAATGAATAGGTACAATTCACAACTCCCATGTTACAATAATATCACTTTCTCATACATTGGATCGTAGTGCCTGCTCCACCAGACTCTGTCTCAGTTTCTTCCTCCTGTTCTCCTTTATTTTGATATCGGGATGATCCTTCCTCCAGTTTTTTATCCTCAGCACTTACCCCTTTTAGGTAAGCTCTTTCTCTTCTTCTCTCTTAAGTACTGTACCAGTTAGGCAACCAAACATCTTGTCTCACAGTTCCCACCTTTTCAAGGATTTAGGCATCTCTCAGTCTTCCCCAGAAGTTTCTTCAGATGCCTCTCTCTCTCTCTACATTCGGCATGGAGGGTGGACTAAAATTATCTTTCTCATGATAAAGAAAATAACAAAGGGGAAACTCATCATAGATATTAACCAGTTATGTTGAAAAGCTAGCGTCTCTCACTTTCATCTGTAACACTCCATCCTAGTCTTTTAGCGATACGAAAGGTCAAACCACAATAACAGAAATCAGTAGAATTTACTAGCACCTCCTGCCTTGTTTCTACTCACTGAACAAATGACTAAAGGCTTCAATAAACGTTAAGGATTTAGGCAGAATATACAGAAATATCCTTGCAACTAACCAAATCAAATTCTGTTGTTCACAAGGAATACAGGGAAGGGAAATCTCCACTGGGGAAACCAGGGAAAAAAAAAAAAAAACCCTGCTACGTACCAAGCTCAGCTTAAAAATGCTCATACCTCCAGGTGTTCTCTTGACTTACAGCAAAATAAATCAATTATTGCAGCACGTCATCCCAGGGGATGCGTGACCTCTTGATTGGCATACTTTGAAACATAGAAAGCATGACGCAGAAGAAGACCACATGGTCTATCTAGTCTGCCCCTTCCATATCAACTACTACAGTAGTCCCCTTTTTTTTCCTTTAGAGATCCTCTCGTTGTTTGTCCCATGCTTTTTTTGAATTCAAATACTATCCTCACCTCTAACAACTTCCATGGATCCACCATTCTTTCAGTAAAGAAAATTCATTTCCACATATCACTCCTGAATCTATCTCCTTTCACCCTCATCCCATGTCCCCTTTGTAGCAAAGCAGCCTTTGCTTTCAATTGAAGAGGCTCTCCACCTGTGCATTTATGCCACGGGGGTATTTAAACATCTCAATCATATCATCTCTATCCCGCCTTTCCTCTAAGGTGTACATATTAAGATCCTTAAGTCTGTCCTCATAAGCTTTATAACGAAGACCACTAACCATTTTAGAAGCCACCCTCTGCACTGACTCCAACCTGTTTATATCCTTTTGAAAGTGTGGTCTCCAGAACTGCACACAATACTCCAAATGAGGTCGCACCAAAGACTTATACAGAGGCACTATCACCTCCTTTTTTCTTGCCATTCCTCTCCCTATGCACCCAAGCATCCTTCTGGCTTTTGCCATCGCCTTTTCTACCTGTTTAGATACTTTAAGATCGCCAGACACAATCACGCCAGGTCCCGCTCTTCTTTGGTGTACAGAAGTACTTCGCCCCCTACACAGTACCCGCTCACTTGGATTTTTGCAGCCCAAATGCATTAAATCTCAGCTGCAATTCTAGACAATTCTTTAAGCTTAGCTAGATCCCTTCTCATGTTATCTACTCCTTCCTGGTGTCTACTGTTTTGCAGGTTTTGGTATCATCTGCAAAGAGGCAAACCTTACCTGACAGCCCTTCCCTTGGCATACACTGGTCTAGTAGGGAGTCTCAAGGGATCACTGCACTTGTATTTGTGCCAGATAACCTCTGCTGGGTTGTACAGGCAACATATGAAGGGGAGCTTGGAAGTTCCTTTTAACCATCTTGATGAAGGCACAGAGTTTTATTATAAAAGTAGCAGTGCATTATTTCTCAAGGGTCAAATTGTAATTGTCGTCATTTTTTCAGTAGCTACTGTGATGTATCTCATGCTGCAGTGGGTCATGAATGGGATCATCATGACCCACTATAACGGCACCAAGGGTATTATATTCAGATGAAGATTCATTATCATTAGTTCTACCATTGAGGCGAGAGTGTGCATTTTTTCTCCTGCAATGACATGTAGCCAGGATCATACCAAGGTAGAAATGTGCCCTATGCGACTAAGAAGTCTGGTGCCCCCCTCTGACCCAGCCTCGTGCAGTAACTTATTCTTTCTGAGCTTCCTGGAAGCCCAGTGATGATATCAGTGCGCTATCTGTAGTTGCATCCTGTGCAGCCACACTGCTCGCACAGCCCTTGGTACGGCCCTGCATGTAGCTTGTATAACTTTTCCATGTATGAGCTTGGTTGTTACCATTTTTGATTATCCTAGTGAGGTATTTCAAGCTGGTAAAAGGGAAAATGAGGTCAACACATTCCTCGCTGAATTCTTCCCTAGTGATTTGATATTGAAATACTGCTGTTCCATTGAAAAGTACCTAGTCATAATGCGCTATCGTATCTGACAGGAGTAATCACTGACATTCTGCCTACTTTATATTTACGACCCACAAATTGTGAATTCTCTTTCTCTCATTCTTTCCATTTATCCCCCTCTCTCTTTGCTTATAGTTTAACAATTTCCATTTTTATGGGTGACCTTTGGCAATCAAGTCCCAAAGCACACAATTTTTGTTCCTAGTCCTCCAACCTTTCTTTGCATGTAATTTGGTGTTTCTTTATTATGAAAAATAGAAACCTGTCTGGTATAGAATCATGACAAATCCACAATGGCCCCCAATGTTTCTACTGGCAGCTGACTGTATGCTAAGAAGAAAAAAAAACAGTATAGGCCTTGAAATCTTCATTTTTATGTCTACAGTACTTAACAGTGCCTGATAGACTAAAGGATTATTCCTCTTGTAGGGCTCTGTTTTCAAATGGGCTTTCTTCATGGATAGACACCGTTGGAGAAAAGGGCAATTTTCAAAAGGGCTCCCTCTAGTGTGAGGAAATCCTTTTGCTGTCCACAGCATGCAGGGCTGGTGCATGGATAAAGGGCGCCCTAGGCGAACCTCCAGCCTTATGCCACCCCTCCCCCAAGATTTTGAGACACTCAACAATCAGGATCATTCCACCATCCCCTCTCCCACAACAAGCTTGTAATAATGTATGCCCGGACAGCATACTTTTAAATATTACACTTTTGCTTTGAATATGTGCGCGCACCCGCGCTCTCTGAAGTATATGCTGATAGCTCATAGAGCTTGTGGGGCTGTCAGGATCTATTGATTTGCTTTGACTGCTACTGCTGTTTCTTTACTGTCCCCCAGAAGCTGCCCCCTTAGGTCAATTACCTAGTCTTGCCTAATGGCTGGGCTGGGCCTGAAAGCATGAGTACTTTTCCTTGCAAGAATAAAGGTTGGCATTAAGACAAAACCAGGGTGCCGCTGGGTCCATCCCAGCAAAGTATGTGAGAAGAGATTATAGTTAATTCCCAATGCATGTACCTCGCCCTGAGGAGTTTACGACGCCCTGCAACTCCATGAATACTGTCGTACCTGCAATACGCATCAGGCCACAGACTTTCAAAGAGAAAACTCCACAGACCGTTTCTCTTTGAAAATGAGTTTTGTTGAGAGGGGAATTTCAAACTTGGCCTCTTCATGCCTAGCCAAGGACACTTAATACATTTAGCTCTCAGATTTCAAGCAGTAATACAAAAATAACTTTGCTTTTGTAATTGCCAATTTGATAGATTGTCAGTTAATACAGAAGCACAAAAATGCTTTGCATAAGTCATTCAAGGACATAGATAAGGGAGATGCCAGCTATAAAACTGGCATCCAAGAATGTTAAGTGTAGGTTGAATGCACTCAGGCACAAGAGATAATGGTAGATCATGGAGAAGATGGGGTTTTTATACTGACATTTCCATGAAAGTGGGTCCTCATCTCAGATAGCACTTGCGGGGGAGGAAAAGGCATGGGTTGAAGAGATACAGGAAGAGAAAACTAGGAAGAATGTGGCATAGAAGTGCACAGTCTTAAAAACAAAAGGGAAGATTTGAGTTTAATAAAGAAGGAAATGAAACACCAATGGAAAGGTTAACAGGTAGGCAAAGTTGACCCACATTTGCGATTGAGAAAACCTGATATATTTTGCTTCACTCTGAATATATTTCAAAGGGCAAACCAGAGAAAAGGAGGTTGCACTAATCAAGAGGAAAATGATTGAAGCATAGATTACAGTTGCAGCTTTAGAGGAAGAGAGAGATCTTGGTTGCATTTTGGAGGAAGACACAGTTGGATCTGAGAACGGACATGAGGGTGAGGTATACAATCTAATGGACTTTCTGTGACACTCATCCTCTCTCTGTAATGTACCAGAGATATTTAACATTCTGGCCACCTCATCAGCAACATTCCGAGAGAGCCTGAAAATTTTAAAGCTGCAGTGTAAGCAACGTGGTTTTTTTTTTCTTTTTCCTAGAGAATTTCGTTGGTGGTTTTTTATGCATTTGGCAGTTTCCCCATCACTGATCCACTTTTTATACTTCTATTGCTAGTAGATTATGAGATGCTTCAGCAAGTAGTGTTCTTGTGTGCCTGTAGCCAGCCAGAGCAGTGAGAGAAGAGTACAGGATGGAAAGCTCTACTTGCTGTTAGATCAATGAGATAAGCTCCCATCAGAATACAGGTGGACCTTTTGAACTTTGGACGCTATATACTGAGCATTTTTCCCATAGACACAAAATGGAGAAACCCTTTAGTACATCTGACTTCTCATGTCAGAATAGTTTTTAAGATACGATTTTGAGAAGAATTTGAGAGAGAAAATGCTGCATAGAGTGCTGATTATTTTATTCAACAAAAAGACTCAACAATAAGTATCTTTGTGAAAAAGTATGTGAATCCTTTATTCAGTAACGGGTGGCACCTTCTTCAGCTTAATATTCAGCTAAGCATTTCTTGGTCCAGTCTCTCCACATCACCCTTAAAGAATGTTGGTCCATATAGAACTATTTCAGCTTTGTGATATTCGATGAGTTCTTGCCAGAACACCTTACTTTAGGTCTTGCCAGCTCACTTCAAGTCTGGACCTCTGAAAAAGAGTAGCTGATGCTCATCTGTGTAGACAAGGTTACAAGACTATTTTTAAACACTTGGGACTTCATCCAGGTCTACAAAATAGAAAGAGTCGAAGACTATAGTTACTCTCCCCAGTGGTGGTCATCCTGCCAAGATCATTTCAAGAGCAAACCAGAAACTATCTCATCCTTGAAGTCACAAAGAATCCCAGACTAATATCCTAAAGATTTTGGCTGAGGGTACAGGGAAATAAATACTGTCGTTTATAGGAAGACAGCTAGGAAGACATTAAAAATAACATTGCTGCCCAACTTGGATTTGCCTTCTGGATGACCTTCAAGACTTCTGCAAAAATGTTTCTTAGACAGATTAGACCCAAATAGTATTGTATAAGGTGAATACCAAACACTGTTTCCCAAAGTAAGAACCCTCATCCTAACTGATGGTGTGGGACTACTTTGCTGCATCAGGATTTGAGCGACTTGCCATCATTGATGGAAACATGAATTCTGCTTTATATCAGAAAATTCTAGAGAAGAATGTCAAGCCGTCTGTCTATGTGCTAAAGCTGTGCCAAAACTGGGTCATACAGCAAGACAACATTCAAAGTAAATCTAATATAAAAAGGCTAAAGAGATCTCATATTTTGGGATGGCCAAGTCAAAGGCCTGACCTTAAACACTATTAAAATGTTGTGGCAGAATTAGGGGCAATGGAATGCCTTTTTGTTTGGGGTGACTTAAGCTCCACTCCAACTTAGTCCCTTAGCTCCCACCACAATTTTTCACTTTACATTTATACTTAGTCATTATTATATACATTTTCATTCCGAGCCGCGAATAGCAGGGATGGATGTCCCAACAGGATGTCCATCCCTGCTATTCGTGCCCCTTCCTGCCGGTGTCTAACTTCCCCGCTGGTTGTATGGGGAAGTTAGACGGGGGCGAGAAAGGGAAGGATCGGGGGGGCATTAGGGTGGGCAGTGGACGGTTGCCGGCCCCCAAGTACAGGGATTGTTAATGTTGGCCCTATATATCTGGGGCCGGCAACTTGAACGGGCAACTGGGGAAGTTATTCCACCTCCCTGATACGGCTGGATCAGCGGGCCCGGGGCAGGGAAGGGGCGGCAGGGAGCAGAGGGCATTCCCTGCAGCCCAACCCTGGCCCTTTCAGCGGGCCTGAGGCTGGGAAGAGGCGGCAGAGGGCATTCCCTGCAGCTGGACCCTGGCCCTGAGAGGCCAGATCAGGGGTCGGACTGCGAGGAAAGAAATTTGGTGGCTGACGGCTGGGTATTGCGGCTTTTAAATGGAGCCACGGTGCCATGGCAATTGGACACCATGGTGCTGCGGCTCCAGTTAAAAGCCCTGACTGAGTTAGTTGGACAAGGCCTGTACGTGCAGGCCTGGTGGAATCGCGGTCCTGGCCTGCACGTAAAGGCCTGTTTGCAATTCTGATCCCGCGGGGCTAGACGTACCCCACGGGATCAGAATCATGACGCCCTCTGTGCTTCTGGTTCCAACCAGGACACAGAGGGCCTGCACGTCCCAAATGGAATCAGGCTAATAGAGTACAACTATTCATTCATATGGTACATTCCCAGATTAGCCGATCAGACTCTTCCAACAATGGGTACAGAACAGAGATAGAATGTTTCACTTTATAAATCAACATGCAAAAACAACCTAGCTAAATTTTGGTGTCACATCCGTGACAGCAATGCAAACTCTTTCCACTGCCATACACTTTGAGAAATAAAAACAAGTAATCTTGTAAACAGAGGCTCAGAAGCTTACCATACTATACCAGCATCAAGTCCAAGAACTCAAACTGCACCATCCTTACCTATGAAAAGTCAGCACTGTGAATATTCTAGAACGCTAGTATACCTCCAACTGGGAAAAGAGAAGAAGCTGGACTGCTATGGATTCTCACACAGAATCTATATATTAAAAGAATCCCACGTGACAATTACACAGACCATCACCTAGTAAAAATAAGACTACAAACTAGAAAGAAATATACAGATAAAAAAATGAAATAGAAAATTCAAGAAACCAAATCCTTTGAACAAGAGAAATATAAATGTATTTCCTCCTGTACAAAACAAAACACAAGAAATGCACATTTCCATGCTGATATATTTCATTCTCTAAAAATTGCAGATAAATTGTTTGTACCTTCGCTGTCTGGCCATTTTATTTTTCCAATCAGGTTGGTCCTAGACTCTTTACCACTTCATTTTGTTGGTTTTCTTTCTAGTCCTTTCCGAGATCTCATTTCCATTTTCTGTTTTTTCACTGCCTGTCTCTTCTTCCCTTTCTCCCATATTTCTCTGACATTGATCCTTCTGTTTGGAGAAGGAAGAGCGTAGTGGTTAGAGCACTGGCTTGGGGGCCAAGAAACCAGGGTTAAATTCCCACTGGCACCCCCTGTGGCCTTGAACAAGTCATTTAACTCTCCATTGCCTCAGAAGAATCCAAGTTATCAATGTCCCTTTTTAATGTACATTGACAAGTTTAATGATAAAGCAGTATGAAAAGCTAAAATCCTATTTCTCTCATCTACCTTGTTATCTACTTGTAGCTAGATTTAATTCCTCCTCCTTCCCCTCCAGTCTTCATTGTCCCTTTTTTCACCTTCCACCTACTTGCCAGCTTTCTACTTCCCACACTTACCTCTCTGGTCCTCCCATTCCCACCTGTTTGCTCATTCCTTCACCAGCCTCCTATTCCTACTTCTTTTCACCCACTTTTTAGTCCCCCATTTCCATCCTCTAGATTCATTGCCTCCTCAGTCTCCTTTATCTATGCCTCTTATCCCCTCACCAACCCTAGCTCCTTCCTGTCACTCATCCCCTCTCCACCTCCAGTCCTTTGCTCATATCTTTTCCCCTTATTCAGCCTCCCATTTTCTCATTTACCTCCCTTCTTTCCATCGTCTCACCTTCTTCAAAGGATCTGTCCCCTTCCTTTTCTCTCAGCCTCTCAATAATCCTATACCTCTTTCGCCCACTTTCCCAGAATCTATCTTTCTACCTTTTCCCCCAACCCCAACATCCATTCCCCCTGTCTCTTTCCTCATACCTCCTCGTCCTCTTCTCTGGCATTTGCCCACCTCCCTCCTTCTCCAATATTCATTCACCCTGCCTTTGATTCATCATAACCCCAACATCCATCCCTGTGCTCCTAAATCTTCACCTTTCCCTGCATATGCCCTTACTTACCCACCCCTCCCCCCACAGTATATCTGTCCTTCTCTTCCTTCTTCCTCCTCCAGCATCAGCCCCCTTCTCCCAAATATCCCCAGCATCAGTCTCTTTTGGCTACCTCCACCATTTACCAGTCCTTTTCTGCCGTTCTCCAGCTCCAGCCCTTGCTTCAGCCCCCAGTCCCTATATGCCTTTGTAAAACAGGTTCCTACAATGATCCCCAATAGCACGCAAATGCTCTTGCACGAATTTACTCTTGCTCTGAGGAAGATCTAAATGTGTGCATGTAGTGGAAAGTCCAAATAAGCACCTAGTTTGAAGCTATTTTTAAAGACACATTCAGGCATGTTTACTAAAGTCCGTTGCTGTGCGGGTTCCCGTTAGTGTGCTGGTGCCATATAAGGAGTGGGCGGGCCAGGCAGAAAAAAGAGAAAAAACGGACTAAAGCGATCGCACATATGCGTGGGGCGCAAGTGTGCGGGGTCTACATTAGCGGTCAGAAGGGCAAGAGGGGCGCTGCTGACCACACACAAAAGAACCCAGCTGTAGTACTACAGTTAAGACACTGAGCAATGGTGCAAGGGGCAGGGGTTCGAAACCCCACAGTGCGCAATGAACAAGGCTGTTTCAGGCAGTACCTAATATGGGGAAGAATATAGTTTAGGAGGCAGTCCAAATTTTTGTCGCTGAATGTGGTGCGCCGAAGTGCAAGGACAAGAAAAGAGCCACAGCGCAAAGGTGAAGACACTGACCAATGGTTCCGTGTGCAGGGGTGTAATACCACACAGTGCACACTGAAAGCAGTTGTCTGTGTAATAATTTTTGCAGTCACACAAATCATGGCCGTCAGAGGTACTTGCGCTGCTGTGCGTAAAACGGCGAAGGAAGGTTTTGGAGGGCTCCGAATACGTGGAGGCATAAGTCGCGCACTGATGGAAAAGCAGAAGTGCTGAGCCACAGCCTGATGGTTGGAACGTTGACCAATGATGTAGTGAGCAGGGGTTCGAATCCCCCCCCACCCCAGTGCACACTGAAAGCATCTGTCTGTGTAATGTTTTTTGCATTCTGAAAAATCATGGCGGACAGAGGTGCTTGCGCTGCTGTGCGTAAAACGGCGCAGGAACGGTTTTGGAGGGCTCCGAATACTGGGAGGCATAAGTCGCGCACTGATGGAAAAGCAGAAGTGCTGAGCCACAGCCTGATGGTTGGAACGTTGACCAATGATGTAGTGAGCAGGGGTTCGATTCCCCCCCCCACCCCAGTGCACACTGAAAGCATCTGTCTGTGTAATGTTTTTTGCATTCTGAAAAATCATGGCGGACAGAGGTGCTTGCGCTGCTGTGCGTAAAACGGCGCAGGAACGGTTTTGGAGGGCTCCGAATACTGGGAGGCATAAGTCGCGCACTGATGGAAAAGCAGAAGTGCTGAGCCACAGCCTGATGGTTGGAACGTTGACCAATGATGTAGTGAGCAGGGGTTCGTTTCCCCCCCCCCCCCCCAGTGCACACTGAAAGCATCTGTCTGTGTAATATTTTTAAAGTCACAAAAGAAATGGCCGACAGAGGTGCTTGCGCTGCTGTGCGTAAAACGTTGCAGGAATGGTTTTGGAGGGCTCCGAATACTGGGAGGCATAAGATGCGCATTGATGGTGAAGCATACCAGCTGAGCCACAGCATGATGGTTTGAACAATGAGCAGTACTGCAGGGAGCAGGGGTTTGAACACCTCAGTGTATAATGAAGCCAGCTGGATGAATCATAGGACAATATGGTTGCATAAGGGGTTCTGCTGCTGGTCATAAGTGTGTGTGCCAATGGTTGTGGAGGCATAATAATGTTGGACAGGCATATGGTGTATATCTGATTTAAAATCACACAACACTATCACTGTGCAATGGTGCAGAGATCAAGGGTTCCAATCACCCACAATGGCAAATGAACATGTCTGGCAGAGGCAGTACTTGGTAGGGGAAAGATTAGCTCAGGAGGGAGGTAGTTAATATGTGTGCAATAATTCCTTTCAAGCAAATGTACTCTCCCAGCACTGAAACATAACGTGTCGCTGAAGTCATCCCAGAGGACAGATCTCTAAATGCAGTGTCTGCAATGCCACCCTACAATGCTGCTGAAAGAGTGGCCGAGGGTGCGGTGTATAGGGTGCCCTATGAGGCAGGGAAAGGTCACAGTACTGTTTCTTCTGGCAGCATTGTGCATTGTAACGTATGTTAAAAAAAGGTAGGTGTGCTGACACAGTTATGGGATACGTGATTTAGCAGTCAAGGACTGCAGACAGGCCCCGGTTAATGATATCAACAGGGTGTCAGAGTTAATCTCATATTGCAATCCATTCCCTGGGCCTGTGTGCAGCCCGTCGCTGTGATATCATCAATAGCAGACCTGGGTCACGCCTCATTTATATACCAAGCTGTGGCTGTAGAGTGCACCTGGTGACTCCTATCAACATGGAATCTGAGTCAATATCATCTATTAAACTGCCCTATTACCACTGGCGACTGAAATGATTGGACGAACACAGCTCCATGTTATCCATGGTATGTTGTAAATACACACACCCCTATGTTATGAATGCTGACAACTGGTCAATACACCAATGATGTAGCAGGGGTCCTGGTTTTCTCATTCCAGTGAATAATTTTGCCAGAGGTATGTCCTCTCTCTGGGAGCAAGTGCACATCAAGCATCCCTGGCATAGTAAGACAACTACCCCCTTGTGCCTTATAGCATTGCACCTTTCATGGTGCAGCACACGTAACAGCACAAACATAGGCTGTCAGCAAAAAGGAAATGTAAGTTTTTACACAGTGGGCGTGTTCAAAGGCTGCCCACACCCAAGGCCACTATCGTAGGCAACCCATAAGCTTTGTGATTCAAAGGTGTGGCAGAAGATGCGCTAAGGATGTATAGGTGAAATTAAGAGGCTTAGCCAATAACATTTACATCTCACATTTGGAATGCAATCACAGGTATGTGGCAAAAACACACATAACACAAACAATGCACAGAGCAGAGACCACAGACAATACCAAAGTCAATGAAGGAATGACATGAGTTGATGGACTGCATAAAGTACCTGCAGGCCATGTGACACCCCAAAAATGTGAACAACATATCGTCCACAGCTAAAACGATGCACAGATTGATGGTAATGTAACGTGCCATAATGACAGTGTGCAACAGAGGATGGGAATATGTGTGTAGCAGGGCAGGCAGAAACTGCGTAGTATGTGAAATATCAGGATGATGGGATAGTACAAGTGCTAGGCAGAGCACACACACAAGAGGCAAACAGGTTGAGATGCAATGCACAAATATGCGGTAGTCCACGACGTGGTTGAGCAGCATGCACATCAGGTTAGGATGGCACATAGCTGGCAGACAAAGAATGGACAGAAGGGTGTCCCACACCTCATCTCATGGTACAATGTGGTCAAGCCACCGATGTGGCCACATATGACTGTTACACATATTTAAAAGCACATATGCAGGTCAAGCATACAAACCAAACACAGTAGACAGTAAACAGAATTACGACCAATAGCACAAATGCAAATGGCTAAAACGTTAAGCAACACCGCCCATGTGAGGTCATCAGCAAAGGCTGCTTAACCACAAACTGCATGCTAGTACACAAAACAAACTGCTGGCTGTCAAGTCAAACAAACACAGAAAAAACAAACTGGACCAAATGCACATGCTTATCCCCAATGTACATATGTAATTGCTCGCACAAATTTGCAACACACACACCTGCACAAACACAATGTAATTTTCTGCAATGAGCAAATATTTACGGCAAAGGGTATCATAGTAAGCTCCCTGGATCATGTAAATAATCTGATTAAGATCACGAGACATCTCAACATGCAATCAGGTTGAGCACACTAACCCACATAATCACATCAAAGATGAATGGCCACATGCAATGAGATGTAAAGACCATAAAGTGTGTGTTGGCTATAACCAAAAAAATGTCAGGGCTATGCAGCACACAGGATGCGCCATTTCCCACAGTGAAGAAAGGGAAGGCTGTGTGTAGAGGTCAGGAATCTAGTGGTACATCATGGTCCACATAGGCCAGTGGAATCAATTAAATAAAGATGACATGTGTGTAAAAGACATGCATAAAACAGAGATAAGAACATGACTGTAGCCAATACCCAAAACACCACAATGAGCTCATTATAGCACAAATATCGCAAAGGGATGGTGTGTATGTCAAGCGTTCATACACAGTGATGTGCCATGTGGCTGTCACATACACAGCTGCCACTGTACAAGGAGGTGAGCACATGTGCCCCATGTACATGAACAGCACAGGAACACATAAAGGGGATGTATGCTCAAATAAAGGAGGACTAACATATTAAAGTAAAACATGACTTGCACCACAAACAAACAGTTAACAAATCACATCAGCAAACCATGTGGACTATGACAGGTTATGTAACCCTCCATCACCTATCAAAAATAAAACATCATCTACATGCTGTGACATTGCCACGATGGAAATGGATTTCCAGCCTCACAAGGAGCCATGACTGATACAAATGCACACATTGATCATGGTGACAGACCTGAAATAAAATCAGCAAAGGACACAAATGTTGGTGAAATACATAATTGTATTTAGTTTGCACATCACAAATATTGTATACAGTGCCATCATCAAATGAGGGCTGAGGACATCACTTTGGAAAGTGTTGAAAACCATTAGCATGTCACAAAGCCACCTCCTACACAAAGGTAACTAGCTTGATACCAAATTAGCGACAGCATATAGAATGTGCATCAGGTGCATGCTCTGCACCGCACAACAGAACCCCCAGCCCCCCCAAGCTGCTGAATGTTGCAAATGGGTCATCCACAAATGAGTGCATTTACAGAGTAGATGCAGCATGCTGAGGACATAACACACCTCATCTTTTCCTCAGAAGATATCCATATGTCCAAACAGGGGCAAACTAACTTATATAAGTTATTTTGTTCAAAGGCTTTGAAAGTCAGAAAACATGAGATACAAGTAGTGGTGACGTACACATCCCAATGCCTGATATAGTATTACAGCCTACACGACTGTGGACACAAAATCATCATGTACATCACAATAAGCATCTTCTAACAGGTACCACATGCACATTAGCTCAGACATAATTCCAACACAAAAACCAGCAGAAACATGCACATGTCACACCATCAATAAGGTCTACATGCACTGTTGTATTGGGGAAAAAGTGCAATGGCACATATTGCAGGATACATGGCAATCTGAAGTTACATAGTCGTATGGCCATGCACAAAGCCACACATCAAACATAATGTGGCAATGTGAGTGTTGCTACCAAACAGAAGCCATGATCATGACCGTGAAGATGGGAAATGCAAGCTGAGTACAGACATGCAGACTGTCATGTATGCACTGTAAGCCCACACAAGAATCAGCTTATGAATAATGAAAATTTAAACAAACATATTACAGGGATCCACACAGCAGCCATAGGTCCACATGTTGTGTCACACAAACATAGTCAGTCATTTGGACAAGTACAATCCACATTGCAACATGATATAGTGATGACACACATGCATGTAAGCACCCTTGGGTCACTCAACACATCATTCCAAGATGTTTTTGTGCGTGAAAGCATTGTGGATTATAAATAGGGATTATGTCCAGGTGGAAAATAGGTTGATTTTGACAATAGGAGCATCCCATCAGTGGCTACATTACAAATACATGGACTGTGTGCCTGTGTTGTAAGAAAACATGTGAATAGCGTTGGTGCCATGTTAGAGCCATGGTCAAAACACATCCAAATAAAAACTGTTGCAAAATGCACGACATACAATGTCCATGTCAGTTGCTGCTGCACAGGGGGGATCATTGTAAAACGTAACAATAGTATCTTCAATCCTAGAAATCATGTACAATTTGTTTTCACAGCTCTGGACATGCATAGTCATGTGTCTGTGTTCAATATACGACATTCCCTCAAAGTACATGTGTGTCCCCTATAATGAGGAGCACCTCCTGCCCAACAATTGCATCTGCAGTGCAATTGACACCCCTGGCATGGGGAAATCAGTAGTCAAATCTCAATAATGTCCATCCCAGTCATGTGTTGCACTCTCATTGGTAAAACATCCAATGGGAAAATGTCATGACAAAGGCGTGCATGGTGGTCTCTCGTCAAACAGGTGTGTGGTGTTGGCAACAGCTGCATTGTAAGACGTGTGTCTGGTCTGACATCTACCCTGTGTCAGGAGAGGAGACATATGTTATCCGCATATAACATGGAAAATAAATACAAATGTCATTACGTCACAGCTTGGGATATGCTGAAGAAAGGGATACAAAGGCATACATGACCTGATAGCGATATCACAAATAACCTTGTGGCCAACATCCCTATTCATCAACACAGACATGGGTGTCACATGGATATGTTAATGTCCATGCTCAAGTCACACAGGTGTGTTGCAGCTACACACCATATGCAGCTGTCCATGTGAGCATAGAGGAAATGTTACATGACCATCACAACAACATGAAATCATCAACAGTTTAAGTCAAATGTAATTATGTCAAAAACAAACACATACACCTACCATGTGTGTGCAATCATGTGTTTTGCATCAATCGCTGTAGTCACTACCCAACAATCTCAGGTACACCTGAAGGGAGACAATGTCCACAAAAGGTGGGGATTCAGCATGTCAAGCCACTGTAGATGACTGTGCAGATTATGAACATATCTGAAAAAAATAAAAAACACACCAGTGCTTAATCACACTAGAATATACATGTTCTCACAATGCACACAACACATCCCCCTAATGTTGACAATGTAAACGCCACTATGTAAGAGGTATCACAGTCACAACTGACACCCAAGGGCACAGACCCATAACAGCACATGATAATGTATGATGTATGAGCGATGCGTCATCACTCATGCCACTGAGAAAAAGCCACTTACAAAACAAAACATTTGCACAATTGCCAACTGTAACATAGAGCCGGTATGTGCACAGGTGTATATCTGTACATATAATGGCCCAGTGACCATGAAAAAATACCCTGTTGTTGTCTCATAGAACATTGCTTGAGGACCAAGAAAGTATAGCCAAACTACAGAAAAAAACATCATACACACACATGCAGGTCTGCTGTACATGTCACATTGAGAGTGTGCAATTGGACATCCTGAACAAAAACACAAGGGAATATGAGTGCCACAATCCAAATATGGGTGACACAGCCTAAAACTAACAAACAAGAAAACCAATCATCTGTGCAATATGACAGATCAGTAAACAGATATGATTGTAATTAATGCAACACACACACCATGTCAATGTACATCCACCTACCAAAACAAAATGCATATTTGCTGATGTATAGACACATGACAATGCACCAGGCCAACAGCATCCGCCAAAAGAATGTCCTCTGCATTAAGAGACATAAGAGCAGCAAACAAATTTAATGTTAAAGCAGAGAATCACACATTGCACTGTCATGTCATCAGCTGTCACACTGAACAACAGCTCACTATTACAGACTGCTCACTATCACAATGCACATAGCTCATACGTGTAAAAGGCATCATGGAGGTATTTCAGGCGATCTACAGGTGTGTGTAGTGTCCCTGTCCCCTCCCTTACCTCTCTGTCCTTGTACGCACAGAGCAATAGAGGTGGATGCGTACACCTGGCTTGTGTATCAGTCCCATATTGCAATATACCCCTTGCTGCAACAGTTTTGTAGAAAGGACCCCTCTACCTGTTGAAAGTTCTCCCAAAGTAGTATGTTAAGCCACTGCCAAATCGCAAAACGCACTGGAAATATGAACCTCCACCTCATTAAGCCACATATCAAAAACCTATCCTGGTTTGCACATCCCATATCTTCAGTAATATTGTCAGCTATGTGCTGATGATATGCACAAATAGCAATCAAAATGACCCTACATGTTGTAAACAAGCCCACCCCATCACTGCATGTGACAAACCCCTGAGGACTGCATGCCATGTCAATGTGTGATAGTCAGCACAACAAAACATGCACACCTTACATGTGCACTTCTGATAAATAGCTGTCACCTACGTCTTTGTTTATAAGGCAATGTAATCCATGTTTTATTGTGTCTGCAATCTATTTGTTCCTATGGTCTGTGGTCATGTGACCCACAAACATACCCAGCCTATATCACACACATGATTACAGATGTTATCACAGCATCAGTGAGATACGCCATTTAATCCATGAAATACCTGCCATACCACAAGACATACCCACATTCTGTGCACCACCTGGCTAATGTAAACCCCCCATTGATGTTTATGACAAATAGATCTTCACAATGTGTGTATATATCCATCACTGCAGTGAAGCTACACTCAACAAGTTAAGAATGTTCTCTTAAAAAGTCCCTAGCTGGACAATGCACAGGGCAACACCACTAAACATATCCATGTCATGGCTACCTGTTCATCTTCACATTTTGACACACATCACAGTTGACATGCACAAACCATAAACATTTGTAATACCATCCACACATACTAGCACTCACAAAGTATATTGTGCCTAGTGTGACATGTTGAAGCACACATGAGGGGCACTCAAACATAGGCATATCACATGAGCTTTATCAAAATAAAAGCATCACAAATGGGTCTGATGTAAACTCCACACAATGGAAAAAATGTCCACTAACAGGGAGCAAACACCCAGCGGTAACATCTCCACATATGTCTGACACTGTGCGTTAGCCATACAATGATACAAAGCAAACTGTGATCTGACAACAGCTGCTGCTATCACAGAGCAACACTAATTGGGAATGTCACCCGCCAAAACATCCCACAGAGATACCTACAAACCCAAACATCATCTGCCACCAACTGTTGCTGTGCACTCCACCCATCATTTGTGTCACACCCAGGCACCTTTGTGATGTTTTGCATTGTGACTCAACTGTTCATGCAGTGTGGCCTACACATGCAATATGTACATAAAAAATAACCCCAAAACCAAGACACACATTGTAAAGCACATTTGTGTGTTAATATGATTCATACGTACATGAGAAGAGCTCTGCAATTAGCCTCTGCCTGACCGCTGAGCCCTCCCGTGTGTCACCACTGGCACGTACAGGGGGGCACATTGGATCTTCCTCAAGATCCGCATTAATCTCTGCAGGGATATTGTGCCTGAGAGCAATGTTGTGCAGGATGCAACAGGCTATGATAATCTCTGCAACAGTGCGTGGCTTATATTGTAAGGCCCCACCTGTCCTATCCAGACACCTGAAGCGACTCTTCAATACGCCAAAGGTGCGCTCTATGACTGAGCGGCTGGAGGCATGGGCCTCATTGTACCTCTGCTCTGCACGTGTCTGTGGCCGACGAACAGGAGTCAGCAGCCAGGGGCGACAACCATATCCTGCATCACCTGCAGAAAGAAATGTTGCATGTAAATGCAGGGCTCCATGTGAAAAAAATGTAACAGCTTTGTACACATGAGATCATAACCCACAAAACTGTATTACACTGATATACAGCACAACAACTATCCAGCTCTTACAGATATACATATGATGACATAAAATCAACACATGGCCAGTGCAGCCTGTAAACACATAGCAAAGATTAAAATGTTACCAGATCCACCCCTACATACTGTGTGTGTGTGTGTGTGTGTGTTGGGGGGGGGGGGGGGTTTCAGCGCAACATGTGTACGGTCATGCATTTACTGTCCACATCTGCAACACCACAACTGTGAGACCACAACAGCAATCCAATGCTCACATAATCAAAGGGAATGTCCCATCAGTAACCAATAAGAAACAGACACCCATTTTCAAAAGCCACACATATACAACATGTATGCCCATGGAGTGATGTGAGATTTAAAAACATAGCACCTATATACATACTGTTGTTGAAGGTCAGCATATCCAGAATGTTTAGTCTGGCTACATATGTTGTGTAGTGCTGTTTGCAAATCCCTATATTTCCCATCTTCTTCACATTCACCATCCTGTAAACATCCCTTTGAAGGTACAGTCGTCCAACATGCACTCTGTACCCCTCATAAGTTTTGCAAAACAACACATGCATTTGAACATTACCGTCCTGTGTAGCTAGTTCCAATACTTCCCTGTATGCACCCACTTGGTCCCCTGCTATAACAGTAATCTCTCCACAATTTGAAGCTAAGTGCGGATGGACACACAAGCTTACATTAAATCACGCTCATATACAGTGTCAAAATGTAAGCTATACCCCATCTAGTGTTCCTAGCCTACTGTGACATAGCCAATATGTATGGGCAAAGCTATATACACGTTTCGTTCCCTGCTGGAAATGTCCACATCAGTCATCAGAAAGTCATATACACCTATTCATGTTAGCTATTGCCCCCTGGGTGACAACTCCAGCACAGTGTATGTGTGTTAAAAACTAACACACAGATGACATGTGTGTAGTTCTACGGATTGTGGGAAAAAAAACTAACTATAAATAACCTCTAAACATTATAAAATAATTAACCATCAACACATTAGTATGTGATGTTCAAAAACCCCACAAACACCATCCCATGTTTGCATATGCTACCAACATGCACTCTGAGGGAAGCATTACCAACATAGACATATTCACTGTGGTGTATGCACATGTACAACATGTGCATGTTAAGATCATATACTGTTAAGAACATTATGATGTGTGTTAAATGTTTCTGCATGTACAAGATGTACAGACACCTGTCATCATGATTACTGACACCAGGCCTGTGGATAACATCTATCATATGTGAAGTGCATGTGTACCATCAAAGTACATCAACATCTGTGATTACACATAGAGACATGTATAAAGAGATAAATAGATTACACATTGCGACATACTCACCCAGCAATATACAGTCGACATATCGTCCCTCCTCAAATTGTGTGAATATTGCCGACTGATGCAGGATATAGGAGTCATGGGTGGACCCTGCAAACCTAGGGACCACATTCAGAATATGTAGATCTGCATCACACACAACCTGAACATTCAGGGAATGGTAGTGTTGCGGTTGCGGTACGCTACCTCCCTGTCTCTAGGCGGGACCAGGGCAACATGTGTGCAATCAATAGCTCCCATCACGTGTGGTATCCCGGCTAATGCCTCAAAGGCCTGTTGCAGGGTCCACCATTGTTGCCTAGTGTGGGGCATGGCTATGTAATTCCCCACCCGGCTGACCATGGCACGCAGTACTTGGTGGAGACATCGTGAGAATGTGGGGCGGCTCATGCCACCCACTGCGGCCACAGATGACTGGAAACAGCCGGAGGCAAAGAAATGTAAGGCAGCAAGGAGCTTCACTAAACCTGGTATTGCATGGACCGATCAGTTAGGGGCTCAAGGTCAGGTCTGAGATCCTCATAGAGTCCCCTAATAGCTCTTGTGCTCAGTCGGTAAAGGGAGATGACCTGGTCCTCTCGCATGTCATGGAGCTGGGGCCGGGGCCTGTAGAGGCGTGGCTTGCCGAGCCTGCACCTCGGGACGTCGACAGCGCCGTGCACGCACAGCACCTGGTTGGACCGCCCCCACAGCTGCAGGCCTGAGTTGCTGCGGGACTATACCCATGCCCTGTTCCACAGCCCCATCGACACCCATCTCGTCCCCTGTCCGGCAACCCCAGCATCTGCCCACTGCACGGACACATGCAGCAACATATATATGCGCCATAAACTCCTCCCAGCAAACTAAACACAAAATTAAACACTGGCACACACAAAACCCTATCTAAGCTATGTACAAACTTCACACCACAGAGGACTATACACACAAAAGACTATACAATCAACAGTACAAACAGCAACAAAACAATCCAAACATACACCTGCTACAACTCCCCTCCTGTCTCTCAGCAAACACACTCCTACTCTTCTCCAACTATAACCCTCAACCTGGACAAACTCTTCACCTTCAAATATATAGATTGTGTCTTTGCCTAAACGGGCAATGAGCATGCGCAATTGCTCGTAGACGGCAATCCGGTGTGGCGCGCATGCGCGACTCTACGCATGGGTGTGGGCACGTGCGTGGTTACACGTACATGCGCATTGCCTCGCACATGCGCAAAACGCACAAAGACGCCCATGCGGCACAACTCGTTACGCGCATGCGCTGTACTACTATATTTTACAGAGCATATGGGTGGTGACGTGTAAAGACACCCATGCGTAAGCCGGCACGCGCACATCGCAGGAGCGCGACGCACGAGCGCGACGCAGGAGCGCCACGCCTGCACAAATGCGCATGTGCCAAAACTCACGTGGTAAAAAGGTATAAAACGGCCTGACCACGAGGCACACGTTGAGGGTTGTTAGAGGATTTCCAACGACAGACAGAGAGTTGCAGAGACATCCAGACACAGAGCCTAGGCTACACGTAGTCAACAGAAAAGAGTGAGAAAGACTGGTAGAGAATGCAATAGGGATTGAGGCTGTGGTGGGATTACGTCTGAGGAAGGAGAGATAGAGACAGTTAGACAGAGTCTGAGGGATAGAGAGTGTGTTAGGGATACGGCACAGGAGAGAGGGAGTGGTTACCAAAAAAGGTTCCTGTATTATCTCTGTCCCCTTGTTTATTTACGTCACAGTTCACCATTGTTACAGTGTACTGTCTTCTGACCTGTAGTGTCCTTGGTTTTGTTTTGTTTTGGGCTCTGTCCTGCTGTGTGTAGTAGAGTGTGGGTGTGTTGAGAGTAGCCTTTGCCCAAGATGGAGATGGAGAGGGACAGTGACAGAGAGGATCAGGGTGAGGTGGTGGAGGCTGTGGGCCAGCCAGTTGGTGATGAGTCAACCATGGCACAGGCTAGTCAGGAACAGGCAGGGCCATCTGCTGTGCCACAACAGTCACTTTACATCCAAACGGCCAAAAGAAAAAGGAAACCTCTGCCAGCAACACAGAGGAAGAGAGCAGTCAAATTCAGTGACAGGGAAAACCACATACTACTGTCATATGTCATTGACAACTATGATGTATTATTTGGCCGAATGAGCACACGTGCAACTGTGGCAAACAGATTGGCCGTGTGGGAGGATGCGCGTGATGCAATGGCTGAGGTAGGGGGTCCTGCACGTGATGTGGAAGGTCTCAAAAAAAGATTTTCAGACATCAAAAGAGGTGTCCGTCAGCACATGGTTGCTTAAAAAAAACATGCTATGGGCACAGGTGGCGGTGGACCCTTTATACCCACCCTCACACCCCTCGAACAAGAACTTGCAACACGATTGGGAGATATCTACCTTCGTGGACTGCCTGAGGCCCTTGATACCGCACATCCACATGCAGGTATGTACAACAAATGTGTTTTTCTGTGTCCTGTATAATCAAAACATGTCAAACAGAACACTCATATGCACATATACCCCCATATGGGTCACAAAATCCTCATTATGTACCTATGCTGGTGGAACATGTGTCTGATATATCCCTACATCACCTCTCATGTTGACATGTCTGTGATGAACATTCCTAACTTAGCTCCCAAATACATCCGCATAATATTCTACGATTCTGAGACACACACACACAGACACATGTAGCTAGACGACAAACACACCTGGGATTGCCATACACTGTATTACAGTCCTGGTCATTTCCAAGGCATGTTCCTATGACAATCCATCAATAAATTGCTGCATGTGCAGCTAAGTGGGTGATAGGTGGTGTATAGATCACATGCGCTACACAATAGGTCACTGAGAGTCACATGGAGTAATGATAACATAAGGTGACATAGAAATAAGACCCATATTCAGATTCTAAAAAAAAAACGTTTTGATTTGTAAAACCAGATTGTATGGTGGGTGCAGGTACACGCATGTACACACATCTGTTGCTCTTCTGAGGAGCAGCATGCTATGGGCAAACATGTGCAATGTGACCATGAACATGCACAAGGGCAACATGTCATGTGTGCATGGGCACAACACACACATGAGGGCCAGACTGAGCTACGTGTTGCGGAACAACACTTATGGGAGGGCTTCCTGTCTCCGGCATGCCGCACACATGGCCGTAGTCAACCCATCCTGTCTGTGTGTTAGTGGTAGGCATTTGCCTATGCCCCATGCTAATTGAATTAAGCTGACAACCATAACAAGCTTGGCCTGTAATTGAAGTCTGTGAAGAGACCAATATAAATTTTAAATACACAGATATGCTGCTGTTGAATCTGAAATCATTCAAATAATTAAATTACCCTCGACAAGTACCGTTTTAAATATGGGATAAATATGTTTAAATGACAAAGTATAAGACAATGCAGCTGTAAGGGATCACATTGAATTTGCTCACATAAAGGCTGCAGAGCCATGCTGTCCTACACATAGACATTGTCTAAATGGCCTTGGAAGTATTAAAGTTAAACGTTGAATAACTGCCCATTGTAATTGGGATTAGGAAGGGGGAAAAAGATAGGTGTGGAGACCATCCAAAACGTATTTGCATAATCATATCAATACCGGGAAGAAAAAAAGACTTACAGGAGGTATGGTATGTTTTCGGGACCAATTAAATGTTTTCCTATACCTGTAATGAAGGAAGTGTCCTGAAAGGTATGTATTTTTTTCCAGAGTACGGGGGACAGCCATATTGCAATTAATTTGTGATTGAGCATGTGCACATTAAACTGCCTTGTATAACATAAAACACTAATGGTGTAGGTTTTCTACGGCTGATCTCCTGCTCCATTGTCTGTATCACACACGTATACATATGTATATGTTTCAAACATATGTGTCTCTCCTTTTTATTGTTTCCCATGCAGGTGACTACAGAAAAATGGGTGCTGCGGAGGTGGAGGTGGAAGAGGAGGAGGAGGAGGAGGAGGAGGAGGAGGAGGCGGTGGTGGAGGAGGTGGAGCTCAACATCACAGCCCCAATGAGTCTGGGGGAGGCAGAGGCTGCTGTCTCAGGGGGCAGCACAATTGGTGATGATGAGTCCATGGAGCCACACATGCACACCAGGACACCACTGGTAGAAGCCGCAATAGAGGCCACACAACATCCAATGGCAGCCGAAGCTGCACCTGCACCTCTTCGGCAGATGATGATGGGGGAGTTGAGGGCCTATGGTGCATCATCGCATCGCAATGCTGAAGGTGGGTGACCAAGGACTCTCAGAGCCACAACACACACACCATTAGTCTATTGTTGGTGTTTGTGTGGTGGCTGTCCCCACATTAGCTACACACATGTTACATGTTATGAATAAAAATCGGATATGTGTGTGAACATATGTTTGAAGGGTACATTAACTGATGTTATTGTGTCACCCAGTATAATCGTGTAACGTCAGGTTGATACACACAGATGCAGGCATAAGAGGAATGTGTATGAGGGGCCAGCACGTTCTAACAGCAGAAGGAGATGGCGACATTGGCAAACCTACCTCCTGACTCTCTGCAAACACCCAAATGTATTGGGAACAGCAGAATGCCAAATAACACATTACTTCCATAAGTATCAAAAATATATCAAACTCTGTAACCCTCCTCTGTGTTGTGACTTCACAAATCATACTTTCCACTATGTCTGCATTTGCAGGTATCAGATAACATAGCATATGCATATAGCTAAGCAAATGTGTAACATAACCCATAGACAAGGCGTTCCATAGGTGACCCAAACTTATATAAATACAACTGTTGTTGTTTTAAGAGAAACATATTGTAATAACATGTGTAGGGCAACATCAGACATACACTGCAATGCAGAGGTGTAGGACAAACAACATGTCCCTGTACGGAAAGTCAACCAATGCATCAACACAATAAAAATATTATGAGCTGGTGCATCACAGGTGGATTGCGGGATAATGTGTCAGAACTCTGCAAAGGGCACCATGAGCATAAGCAGTTGCCCTGCAATTGCTGTTGCATTTAACCACACAATGATAAGAAAGGGAAATGTTTAGGAATTGGCATATGGATAAAGTTGACCAAACCCCTTTTCCAAAATATGTACTAAATGGACAAAGACTACACACATGGGAATCCTGGACAACACCTACACATGTAGAGGCCTATCATACACACCGTACTCTGAATCCATGACATAGATAGATGGGTTCACATACACATAACTTTAACTGCTAAACTGACAAGCTCACGTACAGACTTTACAGAGGCTACTAGTTGATGTAAACAATTGTCAACGTCAAAGGGTGATAATGTGAACCCGATACCTCAGTCCACATAGTATAGCTGGACAAATATTTTCATCATACATGAAAACACATATCACATCCTGAAAGACAAATATTAAACCTGAACCCACAAACGGCCAACATTCAATTTACATCAGCACTGTATATAAACATTTGTGCATGTACATTGACCTATAAATATAGAGATCAAGAACCAAACCGTACAGTGACTCCTACATTGTCCATTGCAAAATAAATTGAAATAATAGTAGTATTCATCTTATGTAACGATCACAGATGCTATGTAACTGGATTATTAACAGAAACATGCCCATCTCTTCTCCACGTTTCCCAATTTACAATTGCTCCAGACACATTAAGCAGGCTACATGATGGTTGTGCGCACCCCACAGCGTAAGATGTCGCGTTGTTTCAAACACTAAAGTTCACTGTCCTCTCCATTATCACATGTCACATCTGCCTGATCATACCCATTATTTCCCTGTAGAATGTCCCTCAGTTCCCACACTCTTGCTCATGTTCATAACATGGCATCCTACACACCACACCTACCCTACAACAAACAGAACAATGGCAGATGTATTACCCCTCACGGCCAAATAATTTCTAACTCTCTTCATTAACCTGTCCCCTCACCAACACATTCTGTCCATGCACCAACATGACCTCACTAACATTTCCTGTGTACGTCCGCAGATACTCTGCTATAGTCCTTGCACGAGGCAAAACCAAACATTAGCTAACACATCCATCTTCATTATTACACATAGCCACCTCTGGAATACAAAATATAAAGGAATCATCACATACAGAGTCATGTGCTGTGACAAACCCCAGCCCAGGCCACACGTACATCACCAGCACACGGTCCAGATCAGGGCTGAGTCACCCCCATGAGGCTACAGCCAGTGCAAGCAACTCAAGGAGAGTATGGAGACCTAGGCAGCCACAACAGACAGTTGAATTCATACCATCACCAAACAGCTCATGTTCAGTACTAGCACTTATCCTGCAAGACCCATTAGTCAGACATGGCCCTGCATTGCTCAGCACATCACAGGTACAATACCCACACTGGGCATTAACGGTCCTGAGACACCACAAGAGGCACCTTACGCCCTAGAGCCCTACCCAAAGCACATCTCATGTGCTAACCCACCACACACCACAGACCCATACACGTCACATCCGGACCCCACACCACATTGGCAATGTTGCTGTCTCAGACACTGCAATGTGCTTATCATCGCTCATACAGTGGTAGCTGCCTGTAGTGTCCCAGGGCGTGATGTGGGGGAGCTCTGTCGGCAGAGACCCTCTGTAGGGACATACAACACAGAACGGGAACATGGTCTGCATTGCTTTACAATGCCGCCAATGGGCCTATTGAAACGCTATCCATCACAGCCTTGTGTCCACACAATCATGTGCATCATTTTCCATGAGCCCCTGTGGCCTGAACAGAGAGGTAGGATATACACACTCGCTCTACATATCTGTTAGTTTTTGCAGATAGGATAAGGGTACACAGAGGGTCCAGCAGGACTATATATTCCTCCATTGCTGGTGCATCTGTGTCATTAGGCAGGTATTGCATACATTAAAGAGAGGTTGCCACATATACATGTATCTTGCAGGTTGTCCCTGTGACCAGCGGCCTATGTGATGAAACATATGTGAGCATTGTATTGTTTGGCTCTCTCTAAAAGCCAAACACATAAGCAGAAAGGATGGCCAAAATAAGACCATAACATGTCTAACAGTAGACCAAACTCAGCTAATACACCTCATGCCGAGAGACAGCCAATACATACTCTGCCAACTGTGCACACCACTGTCCTTCGCCAGGTTCTATAAATAGCTGTGTGTTACGTAGCATGCCGCATCCCCTTATTGGCCCTAATGTCGTTAGACGTCAGATGGGCCCCTCTGTTGCTCCCGCTGCTCTGCTGAAACTGACCATGTTTTCTGCACAACACACATGATATGCTCCCCAAACCCTCCTCTGTGTATCATTGATGGTGCATATGTATCACTCAGGTTATCACATATGTGCAGCAGAGGGACACATGTGCAGGTGAGGTGTGTTTTCTCTGCCCTTAACTAACATCACACTGATTCATTCACAAACACTTGTTATGTGGCAGGAATTGTGTTTATCCCTCGACCTGTGTTCCCAATTGTGATGGATTAGGTACACCTTCCTGTGTTAAACACTGCTGTTGTCCATCTGATTTATATTTGTCTAGTGCATGCTGCACGTCTTCGACACGATGCATATGTGATAGCTCTCATAGTCCAATCCTGTTGCGTCAACAGTAGTATGTGGGTATGTCTCCACAGCCTGTAAATTGCTGTGATGGCATCCCAGATCTACGTGGTGGAATGTGCCCTGTGGGTTAGTCTGCTATTTACTACTGGGGTCATGATGTTTATTGTCACTATCCATGTGTGTAAGGTGGTCTGCCCTATCACATCAGCAATCGTATGGGATGTGCATTACATGTTTGTGTATGGTGCCAGAGTAGTGGAGATGTATCTGATATACCACCCTGTCTCCCATGCACAGGCACTAGACGCATGCTGGACCGTATTCGCCTTGCAGTGGAGCAGAACACCAGGGAGGTGTGTGCTGAGCAGCGGCAATTGCGTGAAGTTGTCCAAAATATGCCGGTACAACGTATATCTGAGGCCCTGGAGGGAATGCTAGAGGTTATGCAACGATGTGCACCTGCACCACCACCAGCACGGGTTCCACACGAGGGTCGTGCACGGGGGAGGAGAGGTTTGGGGGGCCGACGTGTCAGGTGTGGGCGTCCACGTCGCCAATAATGGAAAAACATAGTTTGCTGTATCATTACACTGTAATATATCCTTCTATGTGGCTATGCTCATTTTGATTAAAGATATTTTCAGTTTAACGTAACTCAGAGTTGTTTGTTATGTGTCACATGTGACACATCTGACATAAGCAAATCATATGTAGTGTGTGTGTGAGTTAAATCTTGTTTAATGTAAACTCCAAAACATATACATATATATGTTTATATGCCGTCCTAACTTTGAGGGTACAGCTGCAACAATAAAACGTTTTCTAAACATACATACAGTGTGTGTGTGCAATGAGTGTCCAGGTTGTCACATTTCTATCATGGAGTCAGGGGGTGGGAGCCCTATATGAGCCACACACAGGTGATACAGTGCTGGGTGCATTACATGACCCACACACAGGTCCTGAACGACAACGACTTTGCAAAATACAGGTACAATTGTCATGCTACACACATATGTAATGTGTCATGTGCAACATGTTTAGCCACAGCCCTGAGGCTGCAGTGACACAGTCTGCACAGACATCCATGTTGTCACAGGGTGACTATTATGTAAATGGCTCATTTACTTGACATACTCATCACCGTGTGAAATCCATCATATAATACACATTGGTGGCATATGTGTGACCCTTGCCCTTGACCACATCATGAATCACCTGCCTCCCACCCCACTCTAGGGATGCCTGTTTCAGAGGCATACATCGTTCCAAAGCCTATGTTGGAGACTCAAATATGTGCAGACCTCTGTTTCACCTAGGACCTTACCTGTGCCATGTACAGCATTGGGAAAGGTGCAACGTTGCAACAGTTAATGGATAATCATAGTTTAACACACCTACACACATGGTATTTTAGAACACCATAATATCTGGCCAATGCTATCATCAGACACATGTTTACCCAACAGAAATATATGTGCCCACACACATATCCAATGCTGACATCCTCACACATAGACTAGGTGAGACACATGACCCATACAGCTGTTTTCAAAAAATATATTTACTATGTTAGAAAAATATGAGTAACAGAAACTATTTACAAGTTTTGGAAAGGGCAATATACCATAACCCTCCCACCGCCCAAACCATCCTCCCCTCCCCTCCAAATCGCACCCACACATATTACACACACACAAAAATACAAAATCACACATGGGTCCCACCCTCCCCCAGCATGCCCAGAGATGGAGGACAGGGCATCACAGGGCACATGTTGTGACGTTTCAGGTGCAATTACTGGCGCCAGTGACGCCATTGAGGGGGTGGTTGCCGACATGGAAGATGTGCCACCTCGGCAACCACCCTCTCAATCACGGTGGCCAGCCACTGCTGTGAATGACACAGCTGGTGTATCCGTTGCTCCAGTCCATCCAAGGCCGCAGACAGGTGCTCCACGCATCTGCCACCACACACACACATGGTACATGTTGTCTGTGTGGTGCCATCTGCGTAGGACATGTGTGTGGCCCTGGATGGTGGAGGCAACTGTTGTGGCTGGGGGGACCGCTCAGTGGCCTGTGATGCCCTGTCCTCCATGTCACTTTCCCACACACCATCTGGGAAACACTCCCCCCCTGAGCCCTCTCCAACTTCCCCCCCCTCAACATCACCTGCACCCTCTCCCAACGCAGGCTCCCCCCCAGACAACCCTTCCAAAAGCCCATTCTGGCCCTCTGGTGTCCTATCTTGCGGGGATGCAGGTATTTGCGCCTCCACCACCAACACCTCCTCCTCCTCCTCCTCCTCCTCCTCCTCCGCCTCCTGCTCCTCCTCCTCCTCCTCCGCCTCCTGCTCCTCCTCCTCCTCCTCCTCCTCCTTCTCCGCCTCCGCCGCCTCCTCCTCCTCCTCGTCCGTGGTGTCCAGAACCACCACCTCTGCATCATGTGGTGTAGGTGTTCTTCTGAAAAGATGTGCAGAGGTGGTGGCCCCATCCTCATTGCTATCACCATCTGTGAAACATAACAGTCATCAGCACGTATGTATGTCAAACATATAGCACTTGCAGATAGGTAGGCAAATCACAGGCATCTGACATAATGGAACATTGGTTACAGATACGTCACTTTCTGAGTATTGTACATCACCCTATTGTTAGTTCTCACCCAGGAGGTGCTGGAGGTAGGTTGCATGGTGGAGACGCAGCTCCCTGCCTTTCTTCCGGAGATCCTCAATCTGTAGATAAGCAAGGAAAAGGTAAGGGCATCAGTGACTGGTCACCTTTTTCTACTTGTGGGACTTTCCCCCCCCCCCCCAATCATTGTGCATAGAGTCTTAATGCTTCTGCCACACTGCTGGGTGTGTGTGTCTCTCTTGTCCAGCATAGTTAATCCCCTATCAGTAGGCATTCCCATGGGCAAAAGGCATATGTAATGACATGTGTTTACTGCTGGTGGCAAGGGAGCATGTGCGTCACAGCTGACACGCATAACTTGTGACGGTGTATGGGAGCATCCCACGTTGTGAATGCGCTGCCCTCACCCCTGTCAAACATGTCTCTCACCAGTCACGTATACAGCTTACACAGGGACCAACAATGAGACACATAGTGGGAGAGTGACACGGACAGAGAGAGCCCCCCCTCCAAGGGGGGTTGGGTGGGTTTTGACCTCCTGAAGCTGCTGTTCCAGCAGTAAACCTCAGACAGGGATTTAGCTATGCTGTCTTCAGATTCACACAACACATGGGCAAACATCTGGCAACACCGTCTTTTTAAATGCTAATGTGTTGCGACACGTGTGTGGATGGACTGTGGCTGGCCTCCTTTTTCACCACATATCTCTATAGCATCCTGTGTGTGTGGCAGCTAGACGTGGGTGACATATTTTGGGTGTGTGGCAAAACAGCCAGACCAACCGGGGCATGCCTGGAGGTGCCTTCCAGCAAACCTACATGGAGCCTGAGTGGAAGAGTACGGATGTTTTTTGCATATTCATATCTCATAATGGCCTTTTGACAGCTAGGGGTGGTCTTACAACGTAACATGCACCTTTTAGGATCATGGTTCACGTTTGTGGGTGTGTTGGCTAAGTTCATCTGTGTACATTGTGGCATTCAGGTGAACAGACACACATCACAAAGGACAATAACACACGTGTGTCACTACAATAGCTGATGTTTTGCCTGAACAGCCACAGTGACATGCTTGATGTGTGAAACAGCTTGACTTGGAAAAGGCATATTGCACAGGCAACATCACCGCACACATGCACATCATTTAGCTTATGATGTGATCATAACGCTACACTGTTTTTATTTTTTCTAAGCATCCTGTGTTGTCATCAATTTACACACACACATGGCAGGCCTACATCCCTTTTTCCTAACAACGTTTAGTGGTCATACTACCATCTTAATTTGTTCCATTGTGTGTGCACATGTTTGCGCTGACACCTGTACCCTGTGTATTTGGCACCCTCCGCACATCCTGGTACTACCCTGTCCCCCACTTGCATGACCTTGACACAACATGCCACAGGTTGTTGCAACATGATGATGTCCATGATAGTCACAGTTAGGCAGCATGTGATGTGTCCCACACATCAATGTTCATATGCTCTGTATACATCCCAGTATTCACCCCCAATGGGAACCTGATGTGCCATCAATCATAGGCTGTGTTTATTTAGATGAAACATTGTGTGGGTGGTCCTACTGAGCTTGGCAGGGGAAAGAAACCTTAACTTTCATCTTTGACAGGGCCCACAATATGTATGTTTGGACCACTAGTTCCATTGTGTGAGTTGTGTCTCATGGGGAACCTGGTTGCTCTGTGCAAATTACATTGGACACAGTTGCTCACACCATAATGTGGGGGAGGGGGGGGGAATTAATCCTCAGTGGTCTATGTTATGTTGTTATCCTCATGTGACCTGGCTCAGCTTGCCTGACAGCATGTGTTTACTAACATCAATAGCACCAGGGGACATAATAACATAACAGGTATTTGCTACAATGCTTAATTAAATGGTGTATGTGTGTTCTCCAGCCACAACAGTTGCATGTATCATTGAAACACCATCTGTGATCTGAATGTGTCTGCTGGTGTTGAGGTTATATTAGGTGGCAAGGTGTTGGTCCTGTGTATTATTGACGGTATGGGGACATGGTAATGCTACAGGTATTTGCTAACACATGTCATGGCTCATGGGGATGGGGTGCATATACGCACATTAACCTCTGAAGCTAGCATATCATCCGGGAACATCACACACATGTGTGCTGAGATGTTATTCTCACAGACTATGGTGTAGTTGCAACGTACCTGCCATGAATTAAACCACCTTAGCTTATGAACATACACACCAGAACAAATGTTGATCTTGCCCCCTGTGGGTTGGGGGTCCTACCACAGATCATCAGCTGCATACACCTTTGAAGAAGGGTCACTAACACGACCCATTACGCAGCTCACAGGACTCCTGGGGATAGGGAGAATGCATATAACGTGTTAGTCACAAACAACCATATCCCCATGGTGTCAAATGGGCCACTGGGATGGGCATCCTTGACTCCAGGTGATATGGAGGAAAAAGCAAACCGTCAATTGACACACAACCGTATCCCCATGGTGCCAGATGGGCCACTGCGATGGCCCTCCTGGACTCCAGGGGATAGGGTGCAAAATGCAACGTGTTAGGTAACACACAACCGTATCCCCATGGTGCCAGATGGGCCACTGCGATGGCCCTCCTCGACTCCAGGGGATAGGGTGCAAAAAGCAACTTGTTAGGTAACACACAACCGTATCCCCATGGTGCCAGATGGGCCACTGCGATGGCCCTCCTCGACTCCAGGGGATAGGGTGCAAAACGCAACGTGTTAGGTAACACACAACCGTATCCCCATGGTGCCAGATGGGCCACTGCGATGGCCCTCCTCGACTCCAGGGGATAGGGTGCAAAAAGCAACTTGTTAGGTAACACACAACCGTATCCCCATGGTGCCAGATGGGCCACTGCGATGGCCCTCCTCGACTCCAGGGGATAGGGTGCAAAACGCAACGTGTTAGGTAACACACAACCGTATCCCCATGGTGCCAGATGGGCCACTGCGATGGCCCTCCTCGACTCCAGGGGATAGGGTGCAAAAAGCAAACTGTTAGGTGACACACAACCATATCCCCATGTTGCCAGATGGGCCACTGCGATGGAACTCCTCGACTCCAGGGGATAGGGTGTATGTCTTAACTTTGCATATGCACACACAAGCATTACCCCAGGGTGATTCTTAGCCTACTGGGAGGGTCTGTCTGGACCCCTGGACATTGGGAGGACGTTTTCAATGTCTGACAGCACACACAGACCAATAGCACAAGGATGACAGCAAGCCCACTGTGATGGGCTCTCTGACCTCCTGGTGATGGGGTGGATGTGTGACAGTGGGTGGGCACACACAAGCATTACCCCAGGGTGATTTATAGCCTAATGGGAGGATCTGTTTGGACCCCTGAACATTGTGAGGATTATTTACATGTCTGACAGCACACACAGACCAATAGCACAAGGATGACAGCAAGCCCACTGTGATGGACTCTCTGTCCTCCTGGTGTTAGGGTGGATGTGTGACAGTGGGTGGGCACACACAAGCATTACCCCAGGGTGATTGTTAGCCTACTGGGAGGATCTGTTTGGACCCCTGAACATTGTGAGAATTATTTACATGTCTGACAGCACACACAGACCAATAGCACAAGGATGACAGCAAGCCCACTGTGATGGGCTCTCTGACCTCCTGGTGATGGGGTGGATGTGTGACAGTGGGTGGGCACACACAAGCATTACCCCAGGGTGATTCTTAGCCTACTGGGAGGATCTGTCTGGACCCCTGGACATTGTGAGGATTATTTAAATGTCTGACAGCACACACAGACCAATAGCACAAGGATGACAGCAAGCCCACTGTGATGGGCTCTCTGACCTCCTGGTGATGGGGTGGATGTGTGACAGTGGGTGGGCACACACAAACATTACCCCAGGGTGATTCTTAGCCTACTGGGAGGATCTGTCTGGACCCCTGGACATTGGGAGGACGTTTTCAATGTCTGACAGCACACACAGACCAATAGCACAAGGATGACAGCAAGCCCACTGTGATGGTCTCTCTGTCCTCCTGGTGTTAGGGTGGATGTGTGACAGTGGGTGGGCACACACAAGCATTACCCCAGGGTGATTGTTAGCCTACTGGGAGGATCTGTTTGGACACCTGCACATTGGTGGGAGATTTTCAAAGTCTGACAGCACACAGACCAATAGCACAGGGATGACAGCAAGCCCACTGTGATGGGCTCTGAGGAGCCATGCAGATAGGCATGTGATTTGCAATTCATGACCAATAGAGCCCATATCACTTGAGTGAGTCACATACCATTAATGTTATGTTTCACATATACTTGTGCTGGTCCCAAGGTGTTTTGTTCAAGGTACAAATGACACCATATCCATATGTTGTTGGATATATTTACATATGCTGATGTAAGGTATTACGCAGTTACAGTATGTTGATGCACAGCCACAGCAGCAGCTCACATGTCACAAGGTTAGCATCTTAACCTCTTTGACCATTTACATCCACACCAGGGTGCAGGACAACACAGTCACAAGTGATACAGATACATTATGGTATGTCTTCTCATCTTCTGCACAGTTTTCACTCATAGTACCTCAACACAACAGCATGGACATTTGCAATGAGCACAGGCTACATATATGATTCTTAAGACCTGGCCCTATACACTTACCTCCCTTGGGTAGTCAGCTTCTCTATTGAAACGTCTTTGTAGACGTTGCCATGCCCTAAGTACCTTGGAGCTGTCCCTCTGCCCGGTGGTGCCAGGGAAGAGTTTCTGCTGGCGTGGTGCAATGAGGCGAGACAGGTACCTGAGCTCACGGAGGGTGAAGGAGGGCTTCCTTGCTCTGGGCGCCATTTTCAGATATTATCACCTGATTGCACGCAGCGGGCTTCTCGCGCATGCGCATTGCAACTTGCGCAACGATTTACGTGCAACTGCGCCACTCATGTGGCGCAGGTCAGACATGTATTGCGTCCATGTGCGTGACAAACTACGTGCATGTGGCCTACGCAGCTGGCGCATGTTGCCGTTAGTGCACGTGCAACTCCGCCACGCAAATGCAGAAATTGTCGCAAAAAAGGGCACACATGCGCAACACACATTATACACTGCTATGTGTCTTTTTTTAAAAACTCAAACAAAACATTTCAGATTGTTATTGTGTATACACATTTTGGACTTAAACCTACCAACACCTGCACAATGGTTCTTAGCCTTTTGTGTGATGTCATGTGCTATGTCTTTCACAGTGGAATGACTGCCAATACCGCAGATAAAATAGCAATGTCTGCTTAGAAAACATCAATGTGGGCTATCAGTCACCATGCTAATATTTTTGGGTGTGCTTACACCATTTAATATAGTCTCCCGATCCACACAGGTTAAGGAAGGCCATCACAGGGGCTATCATCAAAAGGGTATATAGAACGTTCCACATTCCTCCTTATTTCTAAACACCACCAAAATATTGTCATTTAGACAAATCTTTGTTGTTGTTGAGAATCAAGGGTGAATGTGACACATTCTATCTAGCCTTTCAAGGTCTGGGACATGTGTACCTTGGAGAATGACAATCTTATATGACAGAGGTGTAAGGCCGGGGTCTCCAAATCAAGACCTTGAGGGCCACAAACCAGTTACGTTGGCAAACTATCTCTAATGCATATATATCTGATGCCAATTCATAATGGATATCCTGAAAACCTGACTGGCCTGGCGTTCCCCGAGGAATGGGTTGATAAACACTGCCCTTTATACTAACACACCCCTGGCTGCATACATTGGGACCGAGGACCACCACATGACCTTTTTCCCTTTTTTATAATGATAGGCTCAAAACAAAGATACCCATGATGCACTGCACATGCAAAAAAGCAGTCCAGACATAACATTCAGATGTGTTATGAGGGCAATGAACCCACTCATCCTGATACTTTTAAATAAGCATGTAGATCAATGACATAGAGCTTATACTGAGGATCACATTGTGCAGGCCCTGGTCTCACCCTGAGAGTGAGAGGGGAGACACAACACCATGTCCAAGGCAACAAGATAAGCTAAGCTAGTCTATGTTGTGTGTACACATCAGTGACTGTGTCTGATGGGTAGGTCTTCTAGATCCATTGCTAACTACACTTGTGTCCATCTCTTATTTGTGTGTCAGGTTTATACATTTTATAATTTTATGATAACACATTGTACATATTCTGTGTGTTACACAGCAACACATTAATTAGGTTAGTTTAGTAAAGGGGGGGAGAAGTTGTTTGAAATACATAGACAGATTATTTTACAACAACACCAAAACTGAGCAATACAACTCATGGTCACCCAGAAACACATCCACCTTCACTACAATGGTGGTGCTTGAGGAAAATGTAAACCTGCCTACAGCTGATGGAGTGACACCAGCTAAGAGGGTCCATGCATTTATGTGAACATCCAGACCACACAGTAGGCCTGGAAATGCTCAGCAGACCACCAAAGCGCACATTCACCAGCCTCAAAAGCACAAACACTGCACCCTTCTAGGTGTGGCAGCCTTGTACATACTAGGTGGCAGCAAACTGCTAGCTCATCCATAGTGCATATTACTGGTGAATAGGTGTGGACCACAAACTGGGATGTCTGCACACCCACAAAGCAGCTAAGCTAGTGATTGGGCCCCAAAAGGAAACCCATACATATCACTTGCAGAAGATGTGGATTACACTATGGCTGACCTAGCCATGTCATGCTAACTGCTCAGATAGGGTGAAATTGAACTTCGAGCAAGACATGCAGGGGCTACCATGTCCATGTTGCTGATGGTGCACACTACAATGTCCAATACATTGACTAATGATCTATCCTCATGCATCATGGCAAAGGCAGCCTGTCTGAGGTATGCCCACAATACCTTGCTCCTCATTATGCACATAGACAAGCTAGCAATGGACACAGAGCAAACATTGTGCGCTGAGTAATATGTTTATCAAATCACACACTGGATGGACAGGCACACATTCACACACCTATGCCATCACTGTGCCAATATAGCTTGCTTTTGCAGTCTCGGACATCTGAGCAGTCCTGGACCCAGTACAGGCATGGCAATGGTATGGCATACTGTTGGTGTCACAACACAGGGTGGTGAACATTGTAATGCACCTGACCTGAGACACACTTCCCAAACATCTGACATATTGGTGTTCTAATGCTCACTAACCATATTGTGCTTGACGTTGGCATTGATCTATGTAACCTTTCACATCTACACGTTGATATATGTTTACTGTTTTTCATGGTTTATGGTGACAGTGCTACGGTGTGCACGTACTAGTTATTTGAGATGTACAGAAGGGCCAATATCATGACTGTCCTGTAGTGTTTGGTTAATGGAGCCTGTGTCTCTGCACATTTATGCTCCTGTTGGTTGATACTCTCAGCCTGAGGTCCCCAACTCCAGTCGTGTTGCCCCACACACTGATCATGTTTTGCAACTGTGCCTCAGGAATATGCATGAGATACATCTGCAAACCATGGAGCAGCATATGGACATGGAGAGACACATCTTTATTTCCCACTTCATAAGATGTAAATGATTTGTGACACTCCAGGACTGCATTTGGGGAATCTGCTCTATGTAATACAGATGTTTCTAATTTCTGTACACTTTCATGTAAAATATAGAGGTTTTACACATGTGTGCATTATCTGCACTACAGGATCTTTTATTTTTCTAAATACTTGCATGGTGTGATAATTGAGGGGACTGTGTTGGCTGAGCAGACACACGAGATTTGAACATGTGACTTTCTGCTCCTGTAGTCACTGCCTGTGTGCTTTGCACCACCATCTTGACACAGGGGCAGTGCATTCCCAGGAAAATACATGGCTGTTTCTCAGACAGACCCTGTCACTTGCAGTGCACAGCGCCCACTTAATACAGACCAGGCCTTGGTGTGATGTGCACAGCTGCCAACAGTTCCCCTGCCATCACCATGCTCACATTGCCTTATATTGGCGCATGCACAGCAGATGCACAATCAGTGACCCTCCAGAGGTGCATTTCTTGGAATCTACTGTAGAGGATGCACATGTTTATTTGGTGTGTGGTGTTGAAGGGAAACCAACGAAATAATTTATATCACAATATCTGGATTATCTGCCACAAAGGTTCTGTCTTACATGCCATGTTCCAAAGTGGTTCCATTCTGGGGGCTCGTTTGGCAGGAAGCACAGACAAAATTTGAACCTCTGACCTTCTGTTCGTGTAAACACTGACTGTGTGCACTGGACCACGGTTTTGCCACATCATGGCTGCATTCCCTGGGGAATCCATGGCTGTACATCCAATATAGGCTGTCTGGTGTGGTGGCCAGGGCCAGCCTACACACACCTAAGGCACTGTCTGTTGTGGCTTGCTGCCATTGCCCCCTCCATCACTTGTACACCTCGCACAACATGACGACATGTCGTTATCTGGAAAAACACATATAGCTTCATTGCATTGTGCCACTCCAGGACTGAGTTGTGAGGACTTGCCTGTACCTAATGCCCATTTTGGGGGGGGGGGGGCACGGTGTTAGGTAAAACACTGGTTTTGGAAACATGATTATTTACTCTGCCATCACTGAGTGTCTTCACTTTCTGTGTTTGGTGGTGGGAACAAAATATATGTGCAGGATTAGCAGTGGGCCCAACTAGGCTTTGAACCTGTGACCTTCTGTTCTTGCATGCACTGTCTGTGTGCTTTGCACCACTGTCTAGTCACAGATTGGGTGATTTCCCTGGGAGGCTCATGACTGTGCATACAGCAGGGCCTGTCTGTTGCAGTGCACGGTGACAGACAACACATTTTATTTATTACAATTTATTATTTTATTACAATTTTTTATATACCGCGCTATTTACGATCAGCGCGGTTTACAGATAACCAAAGACCAGAACAACAGGCTGCTCGGTTTTACATAAAACAGGAAGATAAACATGGCTAGGTCACTGTTCTCTGGGGATGGCAGCCACTGCCTCCTGCACCACATGTACTCGTCTGCAAACATGGTGGCATGTCCTTCTCTCAGAAAACTCTACAAATTACCTGATTGCATTCTGGCATTATAGTAATGCATGTGGGGGATTTTGCTGTAAGTGAGGACCATTGTTGTGGGGTGTGTGCGGTGTTGGTTAACATATAGGTTTTTTCAACATGCTTATGTTCCCTGCAATACAGGGGTGTCTGTGCCATCTTTGTTTCGTGATGGATAAAATTTACAAAATGGTCTGGCAAATGTACCATCTGGGATTTGAACCTCTGGTCTTTGAGGTACTGTATCTGTCTGCTGCACCACACAGACTGTGCACTCCCTGGAGATAGTACACCTAGCAGGATGATGTCACAAACCCTGCTGTGCGCATATTTACTGTGGGCTCCTTCAACCACTGTCAGGACAAACGTGAAAATAAAACACACGAAGGGCCACAGAACAATGGGGAAAAACATATACACAAGCAAGGCAACAGTGATATTAATGGCCAACCATTGCATACACTAACGGGACATCTGCAAAGTAAACGCCTGCTTTTTGGAACACTCTCCGCTCCCAACACCTTTCCAGAGGTAAATTTTATTTTGTGCATTCCCGGGTGCGTACTTTATTTTTCAACATTTCTATAACTGTTCCACAGCTGACATAATCTTTATCATATTTTTGTGCTGCTCATTTTTTATTTTAAATTGCAGTTTTGTGCTGTACACATGGATCACATTGCTGACGTTTTGCAGGTTTCCCCGGGTTTCCTGTACATTGCTGACGGAAATGGTTTCTCTTCCCTTTAAATGCTTTCTAGCGCGAGTATTTCACTCGCGGTAGTTTTCACATGCAAATTCGGGCCCGATACCGTGCGGGGAGGCTCTCCCCTCCCACTCTCCACCCATTGACCCCGTCCCTCCGCCCCTCCGGAGCCTTCCTCCGCCCTCCTTTCGCCGTTCTACGCCTCTATCGGACATTTGCGGCCACGCACTTGTACGGGGCCCGTTAGTGAGCCGCGTACCTGTGCGGGAGTGACATGCACGTGTGCGGGGCGTTTAAACGCGTTTCTGCGCGTTTCAGTGCTGCGTTGCCGTCCGCTATTTTGCGGACTTTAGTAAACATGCCTGTAAGTCAGCCACTCCCACCAAAGCTTCAACTTCAGAGATCTTATTTCCCATGCTACGGGCATTAATATACACTGCTTTCCATATGTTACCCCTGTTACCCATTTCCATAAAGGTATTTAATGTATCACTTACCTGGGGGCTTTCACTTACCTGGGGGCTTTCTTCACCCATCCCCAACGAATCTAGTTTAAAGCCCTCTTCAGTAGATTAGCCAGTCTACTACCAAAGATGTGTTGACCTTTCTTGGACAGATGGATGCCATCTCTGCTCTGCAACCCTTGGAACAGCATCCCATGGTCTAGGAAACCAAAACGCTCTCGAAGACACCATCCACACAGCCATGCATTAATCTCCAGGATGCAAGCCTCTCTGCCTTGGCCTTTACCCTCAACAGGGAGGATTGAAGAGAACACCACCTGTGCACCTACCTGCTTCATCCTCTGTCCCAGAGCCATGAAGTCACTTTTGATACATTCCGAGGTATACCTGGCAGTATCATTTGTTCCAACATGGATTAGCAACATTGGGTAATAGTCAGTGGGCTTGATGAGTCTCGGCAAACTCTCCGTAACATTTTGGATCTTGGCACCAGGCAGACAGCATACCTCTCTGGACATCAAGTCTGGTCGGCAGATGGAGAAGGCTAGTGAGAAATGTCAGGATGAAGGGAAGGGTGGGATTTATCACTTGAGGAGATAATTTAGGGTTGTTGGATTTTGTCAAAACCTATCGTAACTTATCACTGCAGTACTCATTTCTACTGTGGGAAGATAGGTTAAGAGAAGGGATAGGGAAGGCAGGGCCGTACTGAGCCAGAATTGCATCCTGTGTATTTGCACATCAGACATGCCCCCCCTACCCATATCTCCATGGCTCCGTCCAGCTTCTGCCTGCTCTTGCCCTGCTGCTGCCACCTTCTGTTTTCTCCATGGTGGCACCGGCAGCAGCAGATCAGACCTAACTTTAAAATGTGTAGAAAAACATAAAACACGTAGGTATTTTCAACTTTGCGTCAGAGGAGGGAGGGATCAGATCTGCAGAAAGACCCATGTGGTTTGAGGTTTTTCATTTTAGGACTGCTTAGCTGCTGCCGGTGCCACCACTGCTAAGAGATCAAAAGGTGGTGGTTGCAAGGCAACAGCAGGCAACCAAAATGCACCCCCTAAGCCTTTGTGCTCTCTGTGGCTGCACCGTTTGCGCAGAGTTAAGTACGATGCCGAAAGGAGTAAAAGGTAGGTGTGAGAAGAAAGGATAAATAGAGAAAAGCATGGCATATAGTTATTTTTCCGACTTGGCTGTAACCTGCCCTCCCAACCCGCTAGTGGGGAATAGTAGGCATGTTTGATCTGGGCTGACCTAGGCCAAAGCACACCACAATTGTGAAATAAATAAAGTGGAATTTGGTTTAGTTGCCAGTTTCCAGAATTGTCACCATAATAAGTACACTGGAGGATGGCCAGTGTAACGCCAATTTTTAAAAAGGGCTCCAGGGGTGATCCGGGAAACTACAGACCAGTGAGCCTGACATCAGTACTGGTGAAAAATGGTAGAAACCATTGTAAAGAACAAAATTACTGAACATGTAGATAGTAATGGCTTAATGGGAGACAGCCAACATGGCTTTAGCCAAGGAAGGTCTTGTCTTACTAATCTGTTATGTTTTTTTGAAGGTGTGAATAAACAGGTAGACAAAGGTGAGTCGGTTGATATAGTGTATCTGGATTTTCAGAAAGCCTTTGACAAGCTCCCTCATGAGAGACTCTTGGCAAAATTAAAAAGTCATGGGATAGGAGGCAGTGTACTATTATGGATCAGGAACTGGTTAAAAGATAGAAAGCAGAGTAGGGATAAATGCACAATTTGCCCAATGGAGAAAAGTGAGTAGTGGAGTACCCCAGGGATCTGTGCTGGATCCGCTGCCTTTTAATATAAATGTCCTGGAAATGGGAATAGCGAGTGAGGTGACTAAATCTGCAGATGACACAAAATTATTCAAAGTGTTAAAATCCTTGAAGATTGTGAAAAATTGCAAGAGGACCTTGATAAACTGGAAGACTGGGCGTCCACATGGCACATGAAATTTAATGTGGACAAGTGCAAGGTTATGCACCTAAGAAAGAACAACCCAAACTATGGTTACACAAGGCAAGGTTCCACATTAGGAACCACCACCCAGGAAAATGATTTATGCATCATCATGGATAACATGTTGAAACCCTCGGCCCAGTGTGCAGCGGCCTAGTTTTAGCTGCGGATCATCCAGATAGCAGTGCAATATTGCCGCTGACCAGTTAGACTCTGTGGTTGTTTCCTCTGTGCGCTATACCCGGATATTCAATGGCATCACTGCACCATTGAATATCCAGGGTTGGGGTCAACGGGCAGGGCTATGCGCCATAGCGGTGTATAGCCTGCCCAGAAGAATATCGGGCCCATAGAGTACAGCAGAATAAAAATTCTGATTCTGTGAAATTTGTTTATTATCTGCTTGAAAATATAATGAGCCTCCATTTGCAAATGCCTGCAACTTTCCCCCCATTTTAAGTATCCCCTACTAGTAAAGCAATCCTTGATGAGAAGCTGCAAACCACAACACTTTCTGGAGTCTAGTATACAGATGGGCCTGATAATCAAAAGGCATTTACATGGTTTACAGCCCAGTAAACCATGTAAATGCCTTAAACGGGGATATTCAATGACACCTACACGGTTAGTGCCATTGGATATCCCCGTCTATGTCCCCTATGTGCCTCGATGCTATCTGGTTAGCATCGGGCTGTGTTGGGTCATTCTGGGGTGGAGCAGAGTTGGGGAGTACCGCTAGAGGGGAGTACCACTATCCAGTTAACGATCTGTGGCTAAAAATAGCCAGCTTTTGCTAACCGGGTAGCGGCGCAATATCGCAATTTTCCCTGGGCGCCACAACCAGATATTCAATGATGTTGCCACGGCATTGAATATCCGGGATTAGTGGTGAGTGGGTAGGGCTATGCGCCGTAGCGGCGCATAGCCTGCCTACTTGCATATCGGGCCTCACATGTTTTCGTGATGGTTAAGGCTCCTTTCTTCCCAGAGATTGCAAAGCTATACTGCAGAGATATTGTAAAGCTAGACTTGCAAACTGAAACTAGGACTTCCACATACTGTAGCAGTGTGCTATTCTGTCACTGCATCATAGGCTCAACCCCAGCAAAGCCAGGATATCTTTGAAAATTAATCTGAGGGAAAATTAATAAAATTGAAGCGCCAACAAGAGAATAAACATTCATTGCATAATAATGATCTACAGCATAGGATTGCAGTCTTAACCTTTCTTTTGGCAGGGGTCATTGCCTAGATTCGCTTGGCATGTTGTCTGCTGATCGCATTGTCCTTCACTGCTACCACCCTTGGCAGACATGTTTGTCTCAGTGTAGAGTAATGCAGAATATGAGGAGTGAAACTGTGAGGCTGTGATCTTGTCTGAATGAAGAAGCCATTTATATACAAGTAGTGTTCTACTTTCTGCCAAATGAGTATTATGCGTACCTTTAGAAAAGCCTTTGAAAAGCAAGTAATACTTTAGAAACACCCATTTAATTATGGTAGTTCTCTAATAATTTTCTGTCCCGAAGGTAAGGTGGCTATCATCCAATGTAATTTATCATTTTAATTATTTAACATGACATGATGGAGTGTTTAATATACAAATTGTAACTTGTTATGTTTTTGGAACAACAAACAAACACTGAGGCGAATGTAGAAATTCACACATGGCTTTGCAAATACATTTAAATGACGAACAGTGTACCTAAATGTCTTTTTTAACTTTAATTATCAATTTTCAAACAAGAAAAAAATATACCAGCAAAAGCCCAAACTCCCCAATCCACTTTCCCTCTACCCATCCAACCATCCTGAACAGAGTGGGCTCTAACAATACTATGCTATCAGGTGTCTGGGTTCCTACACCTAACTAGGAGAACATGAAGGTCCTTGTACCTTCTGAGCACAAAATCTCATTATAGTGGCCCAGACCATCTCACGTTTCATAGACATACTCACACGCCTGACTGCCACCATTTCAAATTTTGATGTTTGACAAATTGTATTCCACCAAAAGTGGACTTTGATCAAAGCACCATTTTCCCAATTGAACAAAATGGTCTTTACAGCTAGAGCAATTGGATATCCCCAGATCTGTTTTTCAGAAAAACAAAATACAATACATGTCAACTTTCACTCCCAATACATTCGCAATTCTCTGCCACATCTGTTGTCAAGTGGATGATCATACAACAGGTGTAGTAGAGGTTTACCAAGCTCAGCATGATTAAAAAAACAGTGATTTGGTAACACTACTCTGACCAGTGTCCATCCAGTTTTATGCATGAAAAAAAAGATTATACAATATGGGCTGAAGCTAGTGACTTGTTAGCCTTAGTCTAAAAAGCTCCTCCCTCTGCTATGCACTTTGTAGACCTCTATTTGGATTAGAGAAATGTGCCTGAAAAATCTTATCAATAGTGGCTGCAGCATGTCCCAAAGTGCTGACCACTGAGCCACAGTGCAGAAGACAGGGTAGCTCAATCTGCATTAGGATGCAGTCATGAATAGTGGGTTTGGACATCCAGGGCAGACGTCAAACCCTCTCTATTTGCCGGGACTCAATTCCTGGTCCAAAGCTCCCCACTCATACAGCGCAACTGTGCAGGCAACTCTGGACAAGGGCAGGAGTGTGCCGTGACAGGGAGGAGAGTGGGCGGGGCTGAGGCAGCACCCTGACCCTGGACATACAGGGATGATTCTGGTCACAGCCCTGTATGTCCAGGGTGGTAGGAATGGATTCCCCAGAACCGGTGAGGAAGATGCGGGAGTTCCCTGCAGTCCAACCCCGGCCTTAGCAGGTCCTTTCGGGGGTCAGGCTGTGGGGAAAAAAGATACTTGAAAAAACTTGTGGGCAATTGGGACAATGTGTCAAGGAGAAGATGGCGGTCTACAGTGGCAGAAGCAGCAGAAAGGTCAAGAAAAATGAGGGTTGAGTAAAGGTCTTTGGATTTAGCCAACAATAAGTCACTGGAGACTTTCGCAAGAGCCATCTCAGTAGAATGTAAAGGACAAAAGCAAGACTGAAGTGGATCAAGCAGGCCTTGAGAGGAGCGAAATTCAAGGCAATGGTGGAGAACAGCACTTTTATGATGTCTGGAAATGAAGCAAAGAAGGGAGATGGGTCGATAATTAAAAGGACAAGTAGGATCAAGAAAAGATTTTTTTAGGGGAGGTGTGACCACATCATGCTTGAAGGATGTAGGGACAGTTACAGTAGAGAATGATTGGTTGAGAATATGTGAGATGGAAGAGATGACAGAGGAGGAGATGGAATTAAGGAGATGAGCGGGGATAGGATCAGAGGAACAGGTAATAAGTTCAGAGGAGGAAAGAAGCAGAGAGTTTTCCTCTTTGGAGATCTGAGAAAATGATTAAAGGGTAACAGAGGTTGAGGGGAAAAGTTGGTATTGAGGAAGGGGAAGAGGCAATGAAGCTGATCTAGTGGGGAACTGGGGTGTAATCTTGTGGATTTTGTCATGGAAATAGTCGGCAAGGGTTTGGGCAGGTAGAGAAGGAGAGGTCAGTGTTAGAGGCACCTTGAGGAAAGAGTTGAGAGTTGAGAAGAGACGGTGGTGGTCAGAGGCAAGAGAGTTAGTCAGATGGAGATAGTAGGGATGAAGCGAACAACATTGATGGAAGGCATAAAGGATATTTTCACAATAGCACTGATGTGAAGAAAGAATGACAGTTCTGTATTGAGGATTACTCCTAGATACTTCATGGAAGTGGTCAGTTGAATTTGCACATTGCCAATATGTGGGGATAATAAGGGGGAGGAGAGATACTTTCTATAATCCATATCGCAGATGTTTTCATATGATTTAACTTAAGATAGTTCATCTGAAGCCACTTAAGACATAGCAGTCAGGGTTTGGTGTATGAGGGACAGATATGGCTTAATTAGGTTTAGATGAGCTAGTAGCAGAGTGTCACCCATGTTAAAATAGCCACTAATATGATCCAGGAGCATTCCCATGTCTAAATAGCAAAATTAACATGTGGAGACTGGCATACATGTGCAAATGCCATTTTAGAACAGGGTTTTTTTTAAATATAGGGATGCTTACCATGTTCAAATTCCTGGAGGTGTGGTGAGGGTGGGAAAGGGAATGGTTTGGGTGGGACTACTTTGCAGACATGAATTCCCGATTTTGCTCTGAGGAACAAATAAATGCCTGTTGGAAGGGGCAGCTGTTAATGTTGAGGTATATCTTCCACAATCACCCCCATGACCTCAATCTCTCTCCTGATATCCCCCCCCCCCCCCCAAGGCTCATCCACCCCAACATATATGATTCTTCGCCAGGAACACTGATTCCCTCGAGGACACCACCACCAGCATACCTCCCACCCCGATCCCTATCGCTAACTTTATCAGGGTTCTCTTGTATATAGTGTGAGTGGGAGCGATCTTCAGTCACTTCTGCTCTTATGGCACTGATGCCCCCTAGTTGTAATCTTGAAGTGCTACCTCAGTACTGTGAGATTACGGCAAGGGGCCAATGATGCCATTTGGGAAACTGGCATCATAGGAACAGGAGTGACTGTGGATTACTCCTTCTCCCACTAGATACCAGGGATCCCAGTATGGCTGGGGATAAGGATTAGGTAAGTGAGGGATGGGGGGGGGGGGTCTGCTTGAGGAGCATCAGGCAGAGGGGTTTGCTTGTGGAGGGCTCAGATGCTTTGAGAGGTAGGAGTTGGATGTGTTGCGAGAATCACCTGTTGGAGGAGTCAGGAAGGGGATCAGATGGCTTGCAGATCATCAAGAGAGGAATTGAGATCTGGGGGATAGATGTCAGGGGGGATTGGGAGAAAAATTGTGCTTCTGGCTCAGAGTATTCACACACAAGAGGCCCGATTCTGAGACGCGGGTTGCAGGACTGCACATCTCAGCAGGGCGGGTTGCAGGACTGCACATCTCAACAGGACGTGCAGTCCCGCAAGCTGTCAGGACCCTATTCATCCTCCTGTTCTCCCCAGATGCCCTGGCCAGTCATGGATTGGGCGGCGGAGAAGTGTGGGGGCCTAAGCCATGGGAGTCGGGGGTGCCTGTCGGGAGGATGTCCCCGCAGGCAGCAAGGGCCTGCTGGGCTGTCCTCAGGCCCGATTCTGTGTAGTGCAGGAACATTTCATTCCCGTGGTCCAGAATCGGGTCCTAATGTGCCCATCATCATTGGGGATGTCCAGACAGCCCGGACGTGCACCTTTGTGAATCGGGCTCAGTGGGATCAGCAATTTTAAAAAGCCATATGTGGGGGATATTTGTACGTTTTTTCTCCAGGTGCAGCTTCTTAAAATCACTGCTTCTGCTGGATATGCAGAGAGATCAACACGCAGACCTGCTTCTGTTTAACAAGAGGCTCTATGTTTGGCAGAGCCTTTCGTAAAATATTATTGGACCTTGTTGCAAATAGGACAGGTTAACCGTTAGCCTGTCCGGTGTTTTAAAAATTTATTAATTTTATATTAATAAAAGATCAGACAAATATAATATGCTTAATCAGTATTGTTTTAATATACCAAGGAAATTGTATTCAATGAACAGATAATTTTTAATGTTTGGAAGTAACATTATAAGATTAATCTTTTGATTATAACAGCATGATGGTCAATTTAAACACAGAGGTGCAGGGTCATGATTTTGGAAAGTGGATTTTCAGTGTTTCTTTGACCCTCTGGTAGATTGTTTCTGCTGATCAGTGTATTGAATTTCACCTGGAACAAGAACCCCAGAATTAATGCAGGTTTCCCAGATCACACTTTCTCAGTCTTCCCCAAACACTTCACTTCCTTGTCTCTATAACAATTAATTCTCAATATTTTCTGGTAATCTATTTTGAGTTGATAACATGTAATAGAATTCACTCATTAACCGCGGTAGGTTGGACCGGTGCTCCCCTTTTTCCACCCCTCCACCCCCCCATTCGCCCCCCACCCCCAGACCCCAAGCCCTCCTCTTTTTCCCCGTACCCAATCCCCACCAATAACAGACCAAGACTGTTGGGCATTCAACTGGTCGCAGCTTTATTATTATCCATAGCGTTAATCAACCTTATATTCCAAACATAACCACAATAACAATCCAAACTAGCGGAAGAAATGACTCACCAGCCATGCAATTAGTAAGTTGACATTGTCTCCGCTTCTGCCATGGACAGGCCAACTGTATGCTTACAACCCCCCCCCCCTTTTTCCCGGCCTCGCCATGTCATTAGCAAAAGCTGTCCAGGGGATGACCGGGTCGGAGGCACCCCACCCCCGCCCCAAGTATTGCCTAAGGCTACGGACCCCGGAAACCTCCGGGATCCCGCCCCCATCCCCCCCAGGTGCAACACCCCATACTAACCCAACCAGCACCCAATGAAGGGCGGGAGGGTGGGCTGCCGACACCGCTCTGCTCAGCCCACTCCCGGAAGAATGACGGCAGCCGTTGCTGTCATTCTCCACATCACCTTCGCCCCCCAGCATCCCTCGCCTCTCATTGGCTCCCCCCGTGATACCCATGCGGCGGGAGCCAATCAATTTAAAATGCTGCCAGTTCTTCCCCTCAGCCCCATGCTGATGGGTGCATGCTGGTTGTGCAACAGGGCTCCCGCACCATGCCGCGCACGTGGTTAAGAACGGCTGTCGGTGACCCTGCCCTGCGGCCTTGAGAATAATCGCAGTAGGTCAGATTGGTGATCTCATTTTTCCACCCCTCCACCCCCTCCATTCGCCCCCACCCCCAGACCCCAAGCCCTCCTCTTTTTCCCTGTACCCAATCCCCACCAATAACAGACCAAGACTGTTGGGCATTCAACTGGTCACAGCTTTATTATTATCCATAACGTTAATCAACCTTATATTCCAAACATGACCTCAATAACAATCCAAACTAGTGGGAGAAATGCCTCACCAGCCATACAATTAGCAAGGTGACATTGTCTCCGCTTCTGCCGTGGAATGGCCAACGGCACGCTTGCAACCCCCCATGTCATTAGCAAAAGCCGTCCAGGGGATGACCGTGTCGGGATAAATTATGTATAAGCCGGAACTTCCCTGGCTCTTTTTTTCGTATGATTCCCAGGGGGGAAACCACCAAATTTTGGAACGGCTGCTCTGAAAACGGACCCGCTATCCTGCCCAGTTCCAGCTCTACTGCCAACTTATCCCATACAATGGTTGCAAAGTGCTGAACCGAAGGGGAATTTCTCACCTTTACTGCCTAAACACTTCCTTGCACCGGTATAACAAAACCACACTGAAAACCCAACTCTAATACCTCCCTATCCCCCCGCTTCGGGTAATGCCGAAGCCAAGGCACTAAAGCCTCCACACGTATCAGTGTAGGAGTCAAGCCAATTAACTCCTCACGGTTTTGGGATCGACCAGGTGGGCAACACTGCCCCTTTTTTAATGCATTTGACTGCCGAGTGCCCTGTGCTACAGATTGAGCACACATGCCAGAATTTGCAGTCGGGAAATGGACAGGAGGACTTGTTAAACCTCTAGCAAATGTCCCCAGCTCCACACCCTCCCATTCTCTGCTGTGGCACAGCCCCCCCTGCACAAAAGGAACGAGCTAACCCTGCTGGGACCACTATTTCCCCTTTTCCCCCACCCACCCCTGCAGCTCCTGCCCTAGCCGACATCTGTGTCAGCCATAAATTGATGTCTTGTGTCCCCCATGATAATAGGTTCTTCTCCGTCTTGTCACGGAATATTTTATTGTAATTCAACCACGCCCACTTGTCATGGGTCTGAGACGCCTCCAAAATCGAATCCACATACGACAGCAACATCCCATATTGGTCCGGGGAATAATGTCCCTATAAGCTTGCTAACCACAAAAATGCTCTCGTCCAATTAACCACGTTATGCGACACTTTTTTGATGCGGCCAGCCTTCTCGTCTTCCTTTCTTTTTTTCTTGCTCTCACCCGATCACCGTCTTCCTTCAAATAGACGGAAAATATCTATATATCACTGCTTCCGGATTTTTTTGCGCAGATTCTTTGGAAGCCCCTCCCATAACTCTGAAAATGAAGCTACTGTAGGCGCTCCCATGCCTGACTTGGGCCCCGCTGCAGCACTGCCGTATGCCGCCTGCCCCGCACAATCGGCTCCTGACAACGATGACGAGAAGTCACACGACGAGGAGGAGGATGACTCCGAGCCGTGTCAGCGCCGACAGGAATGTTTCTTTTTCTTGTGTGCCTTACCCCCTGCACCCATCTGTGAACTAATCACCTGCTCCACCAGCTCTCCCTGCTCGGACAGTAACTCACCTGCCGCTGCAGACGATGTAGACAGCCCCGACCTAGAACACGTAGTGGGCTCCTGGCAATCTCCTTCATGCAGACGCAACTCCTGGCTTCCCGCACCGGTAGTTTCATCCCCGACCATCTGTCTTGATTCTGCTCCAGGTGCCATTCTCTCTGCTCACACTTGGACTCTCCCTCCTTGCCCAGTAGTGTGTGGCAAAGTTGCAGGTACTTGTGGAGGCATAAAAGAAAAAATAGGGGAGGGAACTGCCGATGGCCATGGGGATTGCCAAGCCCCTAGTCAGTCTGCCCTAGAAGGACCTTGGCCCTCCCCCCCCAGTCAATGATCCCATGCCACAGTACCCACCACCAGACGATAACTACCTTGTGCCGTCGACCAACATACCGTGGGGGGGGGGTGTCAGCCCTTGACCACGGAAACTGGGGGCCCCCCGTGCCAGCATGACCCTGCCCCCCAAACCTGCCCTGCTCTCCCACCAGGAAGGAATAGCCTCCCATGGCCCCTACCCTGTACCCATTCCGCTGGGGTTTTCTAATAGCCCACTGTGGCTGCTGCCTCCTGGTCCTGCTTTGGACATGACATTAGTCTCATCTACCCCCTCACCAACCCCCCCTCCCGGACCCCTCACCCTCACCTCCCCGATCGAGACCCAGGCTCCCCTCTACGCGGAGCACCTTTTCCCCAGGCCCTGGCCAACCTAGCCCTACCTCCACCCCTAGCCTGCATGGGCTGAGCTACTGAGCCCCCATGCCCCCTACTTGTTCTCCCCACTCTTGCTAAGTCACGGCGAGTGGCCATATTGCCAGACAAACCCCTCACCCCTCTTGCACTCTCCCTCACTTCCACATTATCCTCTGCCCCACTATTGTCCACTCGCCCCTCAGGTGTAGCCGAGGCACACTGGCTGACAGCCTTGACTGCCCTGCCCGGCCCCCCCGCGTGGCCCAGCTGACCCCTACGAGCAGGCATCATCAGCCTGCACTCCTAACTCTTTTTATTTATTTATTATTATCTTTTTTTATACTTTTTTTTAAATTCCTTTTTTAATGACCCCTGAAGCACAAACACTTGCCTGCCACCCTTTTACTGCCTGCCAGATTGCTGCACTTCCTCCATCTGTAGGGGTTCCAGTCCACCGACCCAAACCTCCGTCAGCAATTCCCCAGCTCACTTCAATGTGCCGATGCTCCCACCGAGCTGGCTTTCCCTTTTCTTTTCTTTTTAAAAATTCACAGAGTCTGCTTCTTCCCCGAATAGAGAGCTCACTGCCTGCTGGCACCGCTCTTCTCAGCCCGCTCCCGGAAGAATGACAGCAGCCGTTGCCGTCATTCTCCACATCACCTCCGCCCCCCAGCATCCCTCGCCTCTCATTGGCTTCCCCCTGAGATACCCACGTGGCGGGAGCCAATCAATTTAAAATGCTGCCGTTTCTTCCCCTCAGCCCCATGCCGATGGGCGCATGCTGGTCACGTGCACAGGGTCCCGCACTGTGCTGCACACATGGTTAAGAGCGGCCGTGGGGGATCCTGTCCCGCGGCCTTGAGACTTATCATATTTACCATAAACATAAAAGACAACCTCGACCTGAGATATCAGCATAGACTCATACCCTGAAAATTTAAATAGAAAACAATTATGAACACAAAAATGTGCTCACATTTTAAGTCTGTTGTGTCCAACTGGGCAAACACCATCTGTTAACTGCATCTTGACCAGAGATTTATCAGCTTATGGGAGGAAAGTATCTCTGAATGTTAAGAGACACCACAGACAGCGAGAAGGGCTCCTATGAACACTCCCTTTGATGTTTTTCAGACTATTCTTCAGGAGTGTGGAAGACAAAAAATTCATTTTGTTTCATTTCAATTTTATTTTTTTTCCATCTTGTATCATTTTCCATCAATAGTGCGCACTTCTGAGCAGTAGCATGCACTATTTTGTAAGTGCACGTTGTGCATACTGTTGCAAAAGAGTGTGCATTATTGTTGTTCAATAGTGTGTGCTATTCTGAAAGAGTGTGCACTATTGATGGAAAATGGAAAATGACAACATTATCATTTCCTGTTTTGCTGAGATGGTGGCTTTTGTTTTAAATGAAAGCTCATCCCTACTCTTAGGGGTATGTTTACTAAACCGTCTTAATGTTACCGGCGTTAGTTGCAGTCTTACTGTGATGAATGCCATATAAGGTAGTGGGCATTCCGGTCTTAAGGTAGCATTTCAGGTTATCGCGCGATAAAGTCCGTTATCGCATGATAGACGGAGCCGTGGCATGTTAATGTGCGTTAGCCTTAATTAGGCGCGCTGACCTAAAAACACAGCAACAGAGGTGTAGCACAGTGGTTACTATGTTGACTGATGAAACAGGGGTCATGAGTTTGAACCCCCAGTGGGCTCAATGAGTAAGGCTGTCTGAGGTATTGCCCTTTACTTTAAATCAGTGCTGTAGGAGGCATTTTCTTTTTTAATTTAAGTACCTAGCTTGGCCACTGTTGGAAACAGGATACTGGGCTTGATGGACCTTGGTCTGACCCATTATGGCATATCTTATGTTATTATGTATTTTTTTTAATTTAATGTTTATAAATTTTTACATGAATATCAAGAATACATCTTGAACATGAAATTGAGAAGGGTATCGGAAGAAAAAAAAAGCAAGGAATATATTAGAACTCATACAAGTCCCAACACAAACTACCGATCCCTTCTATTGTGGGCTAGAGTGGGTGGGGTTGGACTTATGTTCTTATGTATGTCAGACTTCATTTCATTTTTAAGTCCATGCTGAAAGCCCACCTCTTTGAAGCTGCTTTTGGATCCTGACTCCTTATTCCTTATGTCTCTTCACCCTTCGCTTTTCCCCTTATTTTTATCTTTCATCTTGTCTGTCTTAATTAGATTGTAAGCTCTAGCGAGCAGGGACCATCGTTATATACAGTATATCTATACAGCGCTGCACATGCCTTCTAATGCCTTGTAATGCTTTATAAATGTTTAGTAGTAGTAGTAGTTTGGGATTTATCCTGTCAGGTGCTTGAAAACTCATTAATACTGCATGAAGAAAAGATCAAACAAATATCATTGCCAAGGAAATATTATTTAATGAAGAGATGACTTTTGAGGGCATAAGATTGTTTAGAATTTGCAGAAGATTAAACTTGATATCAGCATGCTCAGAGGTTAATGCACACGGTCATTATTGTAACAAGTGGAAAGTGGATTTTCAGTGTTGCATTTTCACTTCTTTACTCCTCCAGTACATTGTTTCTGCTGGTCAGTGTATTGACTTCCACCTGGAACAAGAACCACAGAATTAATGGACATTTACCAGATCACATTTTCCAGGGTTCCCTGAACACTTCATAAGAATTGATTCTCAATATTTTCTAATAATTTTGTTTCTAAAACTAGTCCTCGGGCTAAGATTCATATCTGGAAAATAAAGGAAATGGAAGACAACTATGAATGCAAAAACTGGCTCTCATTTTAAGTCTCAGTCAAACTGGTTAAAATCCATCCTTTAGGGGTCTGTCTACTAATACTGTGAGCAGCAGCTAATACCATCCTGTGAGGTGCTGTACCCCCGATGTCTATAAAACCAGCGATTACTACACACTGCTTGTTGCAGAAGTGCCCAATTTCCACCCATACCCCACCCACTCAAGTGACTACCCCGCAATCTGCAGATAGTGTGGTAAAATGCTGAGCTATCTGCAGCTGGCCCGCATTAGCTGTTCACATGGCACCCTTTTTCTTTGCTATGGGCGCATTAACAGCTAACGCACCTTAGTAGACAGACCCCTTAATTGCATTTTGACCAGCTATTTACCAACTTATGGGAGGAAAGTATCTCTGAATGTTAACAAACACCACTGGCAGGTCTCCTCTGTACAGTACGCAATACTCTCTTTGCACTTCTCAGACTCTACTTAGACTTGTTTCAACTCTCCTTGTTTGCTTTCTTATTTATAGTGTTCAAAATAGAAGTATTTGAAATTCATTCTATCCTACTGAAGAATCAATATCAGCTTGGAAATGTATAGATTGGTTGAAATAATGCACTGGATTCTTTGGAAGTAATATAGCTAACAACACATATTGCTGGCTAAAGGGTGCTTTTACCAATGGTTTGTACTAACCGTGCAATTAGCGGCATAAATAACATATGGAAAGTGCAACTGTCATGCGCAAAATGTCCAGGATGTGCCCATTAATTTCCTAACAGTTAGCACATGATCGCATTAGCAGATGTGCAGTGTAATTAATGTGAGTGCAGCTATCAATACCCAAGGAGTCATTGTTATATTTAGTTGGATTGCCATATTTTCGTTGACCGTGATGCAATTAATCTCATACTAGTGGCAAGGTGCCCTCTATGCTCAAACTACACCACGAACCTATTAATTTTCCCCTAGTGCATGATGACCACTTAGCTCATAGCTCGTATGCCTTCTAGTTAGCATTCTCATGTCTTAACAGGCTAGTGAGCTTGTGTCTTGTACATATGTTGGGCCTGAATTAAACTATTTTTGGGACTCTGGCTTAAATTTTCCATCATTTGATAAAATTAGAGTTTTACTTTGTACCCCAGTGATGTGCAGCTAAACCGTTTTTTAGCTACCAGGCAGTAGGAATTTACTTTCATGGGAGAGAATTTTCTAGTCAACTTGAGCAGGAAAATCTGCTTTTTAAGCACTTCGGTAAGTGTTTATAAATTTTCCCTGAAGTATGGGCATAAAATAAGTTGCTGAAAATACAGAGAGCCTACATTTGCACCAGTGCTCATAGCCGTGCCCCGGGGTCAGAGGAAGGCAGAACAGGGAAAGGATCAATGCGTATTTGCCAAAATATGCTCCAATGCTATATGAAAAATAAAAATTAACCAAATATGTTTAATTCTTTATCTACCTTATATAAACATACCCGTGCAGTGTTACTGAAGAGGGTGCTGAGGAAACTTTACAGCTCAAGAAGAGGATTTTAGTTACACGCAGACAAAATCTCTTTGTATCTTATAAAAGTTAATTTTTGATGATTAAGATTCATTTTGGGGCATGCTTACTAAAGATGACCAATGGTTGGTTTAGTGCAAGGTAAACGGTTAGCAAGTCCAGAAATAACTGTTTAGCTGTTGTCTACACAGTGTGATTAATGCGAGCAACATTAGCACCCACTAATTGTCAATGTTGCAGTTAGCATGGGTGTATTTACAGCAACCTCGATGGGTGACAATATGTGTACCTGCATGAATCGCGGTTGCAGGTTTAGTATGCTCAGGTGCTTCCAACCACCCTAACTGCATGGGGTCTTGCTGAGAACGGGATAGCCATTCCTTCTGTGCTAAAATTTGCACTAATGCATGTTAAGATGCCAATTACTAACTTGATTTAGTAAACTTGCCCCCTTATAAGAAAAAAATGATTAACACAAATCTAACCGGGTCAGCCCTTTTTTCATAGAAAAGTCCTTTATTATCTCTCCTATTTTTCACTGAACTTTTCTGTTGTTCAATTATTTTATTTCTGTTGCCCTCCATGAAAAGCTTGCTATGTCTGACATAGCAGAGACTACACAGGTTATCATTAAAAATAAAAATAAATATGTGAACCCAGATGGATCAGGGCCAATTTATTGAAATTATTATGTATTTTAATAAGAAATGACATCATCAGATTACAAATAATGAGGAGCCTTCATAATTGTAAACAATCTTTATAGCAAGTTTTAGACTGTTACTATAACCATTATGATTATGATCCTGAAATAAAACTTAAAATCTTTACCTTGGCTTTTCTTTTGGGATGAGTCATTCACGCCTCCCTGTGAGCACTGTGACTGCTGACCACACTGTCCTCCATCATTGCCAGTCTTGGAAGATGTGCTTGACTCTAGCCATGCAGAACACAACAGATTAGGAAGAGTGATTTTGTGATACTTTAGCTTTGCCTTCATCAAGAGGTCATGAAATTTCATTCACTACTATCTGCACCATTTCCCCAGTTAAAACAAACTGCCAGGTGATATATAATATGGGGCTAATACTCAGCCCACTACAGTCAGCATTATTTTTTGGATAATGACGAAAGTTAATACCCATATTTAGTGGTCAGTGCTGACGCTATCTAGATAGTGTTAATATTCAGTTATTATGCAGATGGGCAATATCAGTTAGACTAGTAAAACAAGCCACCCTAAGTTATGTCAGTCATTAACCAGATAGTGGCGCTAAAAAAGTGCTAATATCTGGGAAAAGTGCTGCCTCCATTCCAGCGCCACCCACAGACCGCCACAGCACTCTCTGCTCAAGAAATATATTCTGTGGTACAACCCAGATAGTGTCATAGAATATTCTTCTTATCCATAATTTTTTTTTAGCAGATCCTGCTTCTTGGATAAATCCTTTTTGAATATTGATCCCTATGATTCCCTTCAAAACCTGCTATGTAATCACCATAAATATCTCTGGTAAGTGTTACTATTTCATATTGATAGTTTGCACTCATTTTATCTCTGGGGCTGTAAACACTGCTTCCACACAATTTCAGCCACGATTAGCAGGAGGACTTGAAATCAAAGTCAGAAACGGAAACAGTGCTTTCCATATAGCTCTGTCTACACTGCCTTTAGGTCAGAGAGCTAACCTTCAGTTGAGAAGATACGATTCAAAATAAAATACAAATCCTGCTGCTTGAGGAATATTAATTTTATAATGCCAGTAATAGAATCAACATTGATGCAATTAAAACATTTTAGATATTTTCTTATGACAAAATCTGCTATTATAACAGAGCAGTTTATAGCAAAGTTCTAATAAAAAAATGAATGAAATACAACATACGGCTATAGTCTTGACCTTTCTTCTGGCAGGAGTCACCAATAGGATTCTGTGAGCACTGTGTGTTCTGATTCCCTGAGCCTCCACAGTCACTGCCCTTTCCAGTTGATGTTTCTAATGAATAAGAAGAAAACAGAATATGAGGAGTGATTCTCTGAAGGTCTGTTACGGAGTGCTTGAAAATGTCATAAAGATTTATTGACAACTTACACAAACTTGCACCCCATTTTTAACATGCTAGAGGCCGCGGGCCGGGTCCCGCGGCCGTCAATAACCTGGGCCCGGGCCCGGCCTCGGCCTCCCGCGCGTGACAGGGGTGACGGGGGGGGGGGGGCGGGGGTGTGGAGGAGCGCGGCATTTGAAATCGCTCCTTTGCCATGAAGGAGCGATTTCATTGGCCCGCGCATCGGGGGGGGCGGAGCAGTTGTCGGCGAGGAGCCGCGTGGCTGTCCCTTTTCGCCGCGGCTCCTCGGGAAGCGGACGCGTTCCCGCCCGCCCACCCCCTTTTTTGAGGTAATGTTCGGGATATTGCAGCTGGTGGGGGCGGGGTAGACAGCCAGCGCTCGCAGAAGCGGCGTGGGCTTGAACTGGTTTAGGAGCAGTGGGGGGTGAAGTGCTCCTCGGGGTGGGGCGAGACAGCCCGGTTGGGGGTCTCGGCCCGGTAGCGGGGGGGTGGGGGCCGGCCTTTGCTACTAGGATGGCGAGGCAGGCGGCGGGGTTCGGGGGGGAGGAGGATGCTCCGCCTTGCTCCTAATATGGTGGGTGGGGGCATCTTCCGGCAAGGGGGTGTGGGGCTGGGTTATGTTTGAAAGTTGTATATTTAGGCCCGTGTTGGGCCGGTTGTTACAGGTTGTAAATAAAGCTGCGACCAAAGTTTGTACCAGATTCTGTTGTGGGGTATTTTGTGGGGGGGCAATTTATGTTGGGGTGTTAAGACTTGCTGAGGGAGGCGAGGAGGGCCTCCGGGTTACCAGAGTTATTGTTTTCTATAGCTAAGACAGCAAAGCAACGATCCTTAACCAAAAAGCACAAACTGCATTTTCTTCAGCCATTTGCTGTCCATGTACCCTGAACCTGGCCAGTAGGTTTCACTGTTTCAGTGTTAGTTGGCTGTCTCTTCTTCTCTAGGACTGTAAGTACTACTTCTGCGGCATTTTAAATTCAGTCTGTCTATAGGAGCTGAACCTAAACTGAACCCTGATCTCCCACATAGTAGTATGAGGCCATGCTACTAGATCATTTTGCTAGCCCTGGGTCATGTAGTATAGTGTCAATAAACGAAGCATTTTCCGTTGCCTTAAAAAAGTTTAGCGTTCATAAACATTTGGAAAAATCACACGGCATTTTTAAAAAGTTTATATGGAAATATTATAATAATGAATTGAAACTTACGACCAGAGACTTGACCTTTCTGTTTGCATGAATCAACTACAACATTAGAGCTCTGTGAGTTCTGATTCCACTGTCCTACACAATCGCTGCCTTTGCCACTGGTAGATGTTTCTGTTGATTTAGAAATATCAAAGAGTAACAAGTTACTGCTGTGCACATTCATATTCTCTGGTGGCATCATACAACTTCATCTGCAAGTTCCTGGAGATTTTCATACATTTTAACTTGTTCTTGTCTAGCCAACGATCCTTGGTCAGAAACCACAAACCATAGTTCTCTCAATCTCCTTCTTCTCAGCACATACAGCATTTAACCTTACCAGTTCATACTGTACAGAAGAACGAAAGCTGAGCTTGGAAATTGAACCCAGGGCTCCATCATAGCAGTGCGCCTCTCTGTCCCTGGGTTATTTTTAGGCAACTTTGGATCAGTAACTAAATAATTAAAAGTAGCATATAACTCCTTCCCATGTACAGTTTAGTAGGATGTGCTTTTGTTTTGAATCAGAAATAGAGATAGTGCCCCCATTGCACAACAGGACTATTGAATATTAGGGCTATTGTGCAATAGAGCACACTATCGGAAAAAACCTCGATGCAAAGTGTTCTGTCATGTCAATGCTAAAATTGCCTGACCTTTCTTCCCCTGTTATTCCAAGGTAGTCACACATCCAAGTACTAATCAGGCCCAACCCTGCTTAACTTCAGATATCAGCCAAGGGCAACTTCATTCTGGACAGTTAAAGACTAAAATTCAGGCTGTTTTGAGGAGTTATCGAATGGTACAGAGTACTGACACCTTTTTCATCACCTGCAAAAACTGATCCAAGGCCCTCATGTATTAATGAAAGAGCCCTGCATATGGGTACAATCACCTTCTTTTCTAGGAAAATACACTATTACTGTATAAAGAATCAACTTTTAGTATTTTAAACGGTATCTATTTTTATGAATGTTAACATCTTCGGATATTATGCTGCTGTTTTTAAACAGTTTCTAAGGAGAAATCATTATAATGAATTGAAACTTACGACCAGAGACTTGATCTTTCTGTTGGCATGAGTTATTCACTACACCCTGAGAGCTCTGTGTGCTCTGACTCCACTGTCCTCCACAGTCACCGCCTTTGCCAGTTGTAGATGTTTCTGTTGATTCAGAAATAGCAAAAGGCAGAAGTTATTTCTGTGTAACTTTCATATTGTCTGCTTGAACATATCATGAAGCTTCATTTGCAAGTACCTGCAGATTTACCTACATTTTAACTTGTTCTTGGAAAATGAACCCAGGGCTCATTCTTAGCCATGTGCCACACATTAACTGGCTTACTGGGCATCCTTAGATCAGTAACTACAGTATATCATTAAAAGTAAAAAATAACTCCTCCGCCTCAGTTAAAGTTTAATAAATCTATGATCCGAATAGCAGAATCAACTTTTAGCATATAAAAAATATCAATTTTTATAAATGCTAAAATCTCCAAATATTATGCAACAGTTTTTAAACACTTTCTAAGGAGAAATTATTATAATGAATTGAAACTTACGACCAGAGACTTGACCTTTCTGTTGGCATGAGTTATTCACTACACCCTGAGAGCTCTGTGAGCTCTGACTCCACTGACCTCCACAGTCACCGCCATTGCCACTTGTAGAGGTTTCTGTTGATTCAGAAATAGCAAAAAGCAGAAGTTATTTCTGTGTAACTTTCATATAGTCTGTTTGAACGTATCATGAAGCTTCATTTGCAAGTACGTGGAGATTTACCTACATTTTAACTTGTTCTTGGAAAATGAACCCAGGGCTCATTCTTAGCCGTGTGCCAGCCAGTCCCTGGGTTATTGGGCCATCCTTAGATCAGTAACTACAGTATATCATTAAAAGTTAAAAAATAACTCCTCCGCCTCAACTAAAATTTAATAAATCTATGATCCGAATAGCAGAATCAACTTTTAGCATATAAAAAATATCAATTTTTATAAATGCTAAAATCTCCAAATACTATGCAACAGTTTTTAAACACTTTCTAAGGAGAAATTATTATAATGAATTGAAACTTATGACCGGAGACTTGATCTTTCTGTTGGTATGAGTTATTCACTACACCCTGAGAGCTCTGATTCCACTGTCCTCCAAAGTCACTGCCCTTGCCAGATGTGGATGTTTCTGTTGATTTAGTAATTGCAAAAAGTAGGACATGTCTTTATCACTTTCATAATCTCTGCTTGAACATGTAATGGAACTTCATTTGCAAGTACCTGGAGATTCTTCTACATTTCAATTTGTTCCTGTCTAGTCAAAGCATGGTAGCAATAGTCCTTGGTCAGAAACCACAAACCACAGTTCTCCCGACCTTCTTGTAAGCACCATAGATCTATTTGAGTTATGACTGTGCTTTCCTCTTTTTTAGGATCTCTAAGCACCATATTTGCAGTATTTAATATTTCCAGTTCATGCTGTACAGAGAAGCTAAAGCTAGGAAAATGAACCCAGGACTCCAAGACAGTGTGATACTCTTTCACTGCGTTACTGATGCAACCGTGGATCAATAACTATATAATTAAAAGTAAACTATAATTCCTTCATCTTGAGTACAATTTATTAGGGATCTGCTTTCATTTTTAAACCAATGCAGCATAGTGCAATCTATTGTGCAATAGAGATATTGGACAATAAAGCAAACTATTAGAAAAAAGATACAAAGATGAAAAACAAAACAAAACACAGTTTCTTGGCCTGCACATCCCTACAACATAGTAAAATCATGATGCCATTAACATAATTAACTTTTATCATATTAAAAAGTAGAGGGCTTTAGTGAGGATGTACAGGGGTGGTACTGAGTACTGTCACCTTTTTCATTGCTTACTAAAATTGACCCATGGTCCTCGTATTAATGAAAGAGCCCTGTATACAATGAGAACCGGCACCTTTTTCCTAGGAAAAATGCGCTGTTGAAAAGTATCAATTTTTATGAATACTTATGTCTGCAAATATTTTGCAGCAGTTTTTATAGACTTACTAAGGAGAAATTATTATAGTAATGAATTGAAACTTACGACCAGAGACGTGACCTTTCTGTTGGCATGAGTTATTCACTACACCCTGAGAGCTCTGTGAGCTCTGACTCCACTGTCCTCCACAGTCACCGCCCTTGCCACTTGTAGAGGTTTCTGTTGATTTAGAAGTAGCAAAGAGAAGGAAGTTATGTTTGTGTAACTTTCATATAGTCTGCATGAATGTATCATGAAGCTTCATTTGCAAGTAACATAGTAACATAGTAAATGATGGCAGGTAAAGACCAGTATGGTCCATCTAGTCTGCCCAGTAAGATGGCAAGAGTAGGTGCACCTACCTGGAGATTTATCTACATTTTAACTTGATCTTGGAACATTAACCCATGGCTCATTCTTAGCCATTGGCCATCCAGCCACTGGCTTTTTGGGCATTCTTAGATCACTAACTACAGTATATCCTTAAAAGTAAAATATAACTCCTTCACCTCAACTACAATTTAGTAAAACTATGATCCCAATAGCAAAATCAACTTTTAGTATATTAAAAAGTATACATTTTTATGAATGCTAAGATCTCCAAATATTATGCAGCAGTTTTTAAACATTTTCTAAGGAGAAATTATTATAATGAATTGAAACTTACGACTGGAGACTTGACTTTTCTGTTGGCATGAGTTGTTCACTACACTCTGGGAGCTCTGGGAGCTCTGACTCCACTGTCCTCCACAGTCACCGCCCTTGCCACTTGTAGATGATTCTGATGATATAGAATAGGATAAGTATAATGATTTTATGAAGTCTTGGTTTAATCTGCAGGAGCATTTCATGAACTTTCGTTCACAATTATATGCTTTCTACTGCCCCCCCCCCTGCCCTTTTCATACACATACACATTATTAACTGTTTTCAAAGTAGGCAAACCATTATAATTACATTCCATTTCCAGAAATTAGAGCCTATAATTACAATCTATTGCCAGAAATTAGAGCCTGTCACTCTGTCTGGATTCTAATCTAGTATATAAGTACCTTGAATCTATCACAGTGTTAGAAGTAATTCTGCCTTTCTTATATGCAACATCCAGATTTTGCACAATATAGGCTGGCATTCTGCCAAAGAGTCATAGGCATGTAAGAATGTTTTTAAAATTAAACCCGATTCCTTTATCTTAAGAGAAAATTAGCAAACTTATAGTATCCACAACAGAATCAACCATCACTGCATAATAATGAAATAGAACTTACGGTCATAGCCTTGTCCTTTCTTTTCGCAGGGGTTATTGCCTTGATTCTGTTGGCATGTTGTCTGCTGATTGCACTGTCCTCCGCTGCTACTGCCCTTGGAAGACATGTTTGTCTCTGTCGGTCTAGAGTAACACAGAAGTAGAAGGGTGATTCTGTGAGTCTTTGGTCTTGACTGCATGAACAAGCCATTTATATACGCAAGTAGAGTTCCAACCTGTGCCAAATGAGCATCATGTGTGCCCTGGTGGAGCCCTTGATGAGCAATAAGGAATTTAGCACAACCCAGATAATTACTGTCATTTTCCAACAATTTTCTGGCCCAAAGATAAGGTAGGTTTCAAGTAGTATTGTTCTTATTTTGTTTATTTAATATGACATAGTGGTATGTTAAATATGTAGATTGTTCCTCATCATTTTTTGAAAGAAGTATTTTCCATATTTCACTTAGCAAATGACTTAGCAAATGCAATTATGTGGTTTAATGGCAAGTACATACCTAATTCTGTTTCACATTTAACATGGAGTATGAATTGATGCTTTGGTACAGAACATTTAGATAATTTAAGGACATGTTTACTGAAGTGTGTTAAGTTAGCATGCCATTGGCTGTGAATGTAGCGCAGAGATCAATGCTAAATTTGGGGGGGGGGGAGGTGCCTCCCCCTGCCCTCAGCATGTTCCAACCATGCAGCATCATGCTAAACAGCACATTTTGGTGGCATTTACTGCGCCCATGCTTACGGCAATAGCCATGATTAGCATTTGTCCAAGACCCCCATGATGCATCGTTAATGCTCATGTTCCACTGGCAACCTGTCCATTCCTTACCTAAATGCATGTTAAATGATCAGTGTGGTATTTCTAGAGGCACTATGCAACTATTAGAGGTATGTTTACTAAACCGAGATAATGGTTAACCCAGGCTATTAATGGGACCTAGTTGCAGATAGCCCGGGTTAACAGTCTGATTTAGTAAACATACCCCTTAGTGTGGCATTTTTGCCATGCACTAAACCCCATTCTTAAGATTAGCACACTTTAGTTAACATACCCAAAAATGAGCACAAATAAACAAATAAGGAGAAAGGTATTGAAGAAAAAAATACTACTTTTAATATTTAAAAACAGAAATATACATATGCTCCCAATGATGTAAGGTAGCATATATTTATTTTATTTAATAGGTTCTATATACTGCTTAATCATTTCAATCAAAGTGGTTTTACATTGAAACTTAAACTTTGTAATGTACATTAAACAGGGACATTGATAACCTGGATTTTTCTGAGGCAATGGAGGGTTAAGTGACTTGCCCAAGGTGTGCTTGTGGGAATTGAACCCTGGTCTCTGGGTTCCCAAGCCAGTATTCATTAACCATTAGGCTACTCCTCCACTCCACTCCACTATTTAAACACAGCTATGGGGAAAATTCAGGAAAAAGGTTAAAAAAGGACAAAATAAAATTATAATCAATCATATTAAAAACATACAAACTGGAGAGTGAAAATGTATAACAGGACAAAAACGTCATCCCCACAGTTGAGGAGGCAAATGTAAACTCTGCGCCAAGCTTCAAAGGAACAAATCTATATGAAGACAAAACACAAATCAAACCACAAAAAATGCAAAAACATCCAAACTCCTGTAAATGAGCCAAAATACTAATACAGGAGAACTACCTATAGTGCTGGAGTACGCTGTCCTTCTGACACAGAACTCTCTTAACTAGCTCACACAAATTGTTACCAGATCAATGGGTCTGAAAGATAATGTAACAAAGCAAAAATATGCCTGATATATTGATACTTTATATGAACAGGGCACAGACATAATACAAGCCCAATAAAAGCATAGAGGGGCAAATTCAAAGAGATTAATATAGTTAATGGACCCGCTAACTACATTAATTTTACTGAGTAGGATATTCAGTGGTAGATGGTCAATTTCTGCTGCTGAATATCTCCCTCTAACACCCTTAAATGCCCCAATGCCAACTGCATAACATTGGAGCACTGTGGGGATAGTGTTGAAGATAATCAGTCAGCGTTGATATTCGGACTCTGTTCAAGTTTTATTATTATCATTATTATTATTATTATTATTATTATTAAGCGTTTATTAAGTGCTACTAGGTATACACAGTGCTGTACAAACACAGCTAAAAACAGTCTTAGAGCGGTTAATTTAGGAAGAAGAAAGGCTCTAATAACTTTAGCCACTTTGTTGTTGTTAAGTGCCGTCGAGTCGGTGCTGACTCATGGCGACCTTCTGGATAGTTGTCCTAAATTGTGTTCAGTCTTCTGTCAAGTGGCTCATTGCTGACAGACTGATACCCATAGCTGCTGTTATTGTATCGATCCATCTCATTGCTGGCCTTCCTCTTTTGCGTTGACCTTCTATCTTGCCAAGCATGATGCTTTTCTCTAATGTTTGCCACTTTAGCTAACTGCTTTAGCAGGTTGCTGCTTCACTGAAATCAGGGCCTTGTGCTCAGGAATCCTAATGTACGTGCTTTGGCTACTAGATGTCTTCAGATGAATGGAAGACCAGACACACATGAAGGATGTAGAGGTAGTTGGAGATATAGAAAGATTTGATGGACACAGAGGCAGAGAGGCAAAGAGCAAGCAGAAAGAAAGGGAAGGAGGAAGGGGCAGAGAGCTGACAAGATAGTAGAAGAAAAAGGGAAGTGGAAGAAAGGAGGACAAAAAATTATGAAGAGGAGTATTGACTGCCTGATGTCTCTCAGGATAAGCTCATACATGAAGTCCCAAACAACAAGTTTTTTGAGGCTTATTGGTGATATAAGGCTATACTTACTTTCTTCCAGCAACACATGGGCTTCACCCAATGGATTGTACAAAAATTAAATTGACTATATCTGTGGATGTAAAGGATGGAAAAGCTCTATAACATAACAAAGGCTGTGGTACAGATCACCAACTACTAATATGCAAAGTCAAGCTAAATTTGAAAAAGAGCAAGTCACTCATGAATGTAGCAAAATATGACCTTGAGAATATACCACCAGAATTGAAAGACTGCCTGCAAAATCGATTTGTTGCTTTAGATACAAATGACAGAGCTCCAGAAGAGTTATGGGATGACATCAAAAAGGTTGTGTTGGAAGAAAGTGAGAAATCTCTACAAAAGATGAAAAAGCAAAAACAGCCAAAACGGATGACCGAAGAAACTCTGAAAATTGCTCAGAAATACAGAGAAACTAAAGCCAAAGGAGAAAAAGAGACAATCACAGAACTCAACAGAGATTCCAACGTGCAGCAAGACAAGACAAGGAGAAGTACTACAGTGATGCATGCAAGGAAATAGAAGCAGAAACTATTAGAGGAAGAACAAGATCAGCTTCCCTAAATCTACGAGAGTTAATGAAAAAAATTCCTGCCTCAAATTGCAATGTTACAAGATGCTCAAGGATCCATGCTGAATGATGCTGAGACGAGCAAGAAAAGGTGGAAAGAATATACAGAGTTGTTATATGATAAAGCCGTTTCAACCTGTACCTTATGATCCGGAACCATTGGTGATGAAAGAAGAAGTTGAAACAGCACTGAAAGCCTTATCAAAGAAGAAAGCACAAGGCATTTATGGCATTCCCATTGAAGTATTACAGTAATCTGATGCAGCTGTTACCATACTTACAAGGCTCTTCCAGGAAATTTGGAAAATAACATCATGGCCAACTGACTGGAAAAGATCTGTGTTTATACCAATACTGAAGAAAGGTGATCCAAACGACTGTGGAAATTATCGCACAATCGCTCTGATCCCACATGCCAGCAACATTCTACTGAAGATTATTCAGCACAGACTACAACTATACCTTGAAATGATAACTGCCTAAAGTGCAAGTAGGGATCATGAAAGGGCGAGGAATGAGAGACATCATCGCGGATGTGAGATGGATTCTTGAAAAGATTAAAGAATACCAAAAGGATATCTATATGTGTTTTATTGACTATAGCAAGACTTTTGATTGTGCAAACCATGAGAAACTTTGGGCCACATTAAGAAGCATGGGAATACCAGAACACCTGATATGGAACACACCCCCAGATGAGCTACGGTCAACTGAAGACCCAAAGGACTTCCGAAAACACCTAAAGACATTGCTCTTCACTGAGCACTACGGCCCAAGCAGATAGCCAGTTTATACAGACTCGGACCAAGCCCATAACGGAAGATCAGACTCGGTCTCAAGATCTTCCACAGAATGCCGCAGAGACAGCAAAACACATCTATATAGCTGTAATATCTCATGCTGTAAATAGCTCACGCATATATGGATATGTATATAACTGTAAAAACTACACGTTGTAAATAGCTCACACTAATCAGCTCACCTACCCCCACCCACCTCAGTGTACATAAACATACCAACACAAGCACCAATGTCACTGATTGTTTCCTGTGTACACCGCCTTGATTAAAGGATAAGGCGGGATAGAAATACCCTTTAAATAAATAAATAAATAGTCCTCTTGCACAGAACCTTTACATTGACCAAGATAGGAAACTTTACATTGATCAAGAAGCAACAGTCCGAATGAAACAAGGAGAAACAAAATGGTTTAAATTCAGCCAAGATGTTAGACAAGGCTGTATATTTTCCCCCTACCTGTTTAATTTTATATGCAAAACAAATTATCAGAGAAGCAGGACTGTATGAAGACAACAGAGAGGTGAAGATTGGTGGTAGACTCAACAACCTTCGCTATGCTGATGATACCACATTACTGGCTGAAAGTGAAGATGATCTGAAACATTTGCTTCTCAAGATCAAGGCACATAGTCTTAAAATGGGCCTGTATCTTAATGTAAACAAGACAAAGATACTGACAACTGGCAAAATCAATAAGTTCATCATTGATGGAGAAGAAATTTAAATAGTGGACAACTTTAACCAAAATGACAACGCATTGCTCTTGGCAGAAAGGCTATGAAGGATCTAGATAAGAGCAGAGATGTCTCTCTCTATACAAAGATTCAAATCATTCAAGCCATGGTATTTTTAATAACGCTGTATGGGTGCGAAAGTTGGACAGTGAAAAAGACAGACAGGAAGAAAATTGATGCCTTTGAATTATGGTGCTGGCTACGAATGCTGTGTTTCCCTTGGACTGCCCGAAGAACAAACCAGTCAGTACTAGAGAAGATCAAACCTAAGCTTTCTTTAGAAGCTCAGATGACAGACTTTGACTTTCATACTTTGGACACATCATGCGAAGAGAGATCATTAGAGAAATATATCATGCTTGGTAAGGTAGAAGATCAACGCAAAAGAGGAGGCCAACAATGAGATGGATCAATACAATAACAGCAGCAATTGGTGCCACAATGAGCTGCCTGAATGAAGACCGAACACAGTTTAGGGCAACTATCCAAAGTTGATACTGACAATAACATGCCTTCATCCACATCCTGCACACTCTTAACTTTGCCATAGCACAATCCCATATAAGATACATAATTGCCTGCTTGATGGTTTAGAGAAGTACATGCAGCTCCCCTTTATAAAACAATGCCAAACTCCTAATCCGAAATATAGATAAATATAAGCCATTTCTATTTGTGTATTTGGCACATGGCTTTCTAAAAGGACTCTCTTACTTTTGTGTTTGAAATGTGGAAAAATATTTTTATACCTTGTTATTAGTTGTGTTAACATCATACCACGTTGATACTCTACCTTGCCATTACGCTATTGTCATCAGTTGAGTAACTGTGCACATCCAGTAAGAAGGAAAATGACTAATACATAATGCAATTAAGATAATAATGGGATTAACATAAAAATTGAGTATAATTCAGTTATTCAGCTTCTCTAATAAATCCAAATGTAGGCTACACGTAATTAATTTGAGTCAGCAGATGACTTTTTCCAAGAATTGTTTTAAAGTCCTTATTGGGTATGAAATAAGCCTGTAAGGATTTCCTTTAACTATAGTAATTCAGAAGCCATAGGTAGCAAATTCTCTCAACTGCTGAGCTGGAATATTACTAGCTCTCCTACAACATGCTGTCACCAGGCCTCACTCTCAAATAAGAAAATCCATATTTTGCTATCAAAATCATGGCAGATAGACCATATGGCCTATCCTGTAGGCAGATTCATGAAAACTATTATCTTCTACATTCTCTTCCTCTCTCGAAGAGATGCTCTGTATTTCAACCATATTTTCTTGAATTCAGATAATTATCTTCTCCATCACCTCCACTTTCATAATGTTCCACACATCTACCAACTTTTTCTTAAAGAAGCATTTTCTCTGATTATTTCAGAGTCTATCTCCTTTCATCTACCTTCTATGACCCCTCATTCCAGAGCTTCCTTTGAACTGGAAGAGGGCCACCTCCTGTGAATTTATATCATGGAGGTGCGATGGGGTCTATAGAATGTTACCCGCCACCCTTCAAAGGGATTATCAGTAGTCCTCTTTAAGAGAGTGTTCAGCTCAGAGTTCAGGGCTGGGAGGATGTGGCTCAGAGGGAGAGATTATGAACCCAGCAGGCTGCAGGAGGAAGAGAGACCCGTTGAACCAGAAGTCCTTCCAAGTCAAGCCATGCATAGGAGTTCTGAGGTAGGAGCTTTAACAGGGGCTGAAGGAAAGGATGGGAGAACTAGCTTGTGGAGGTTTAAAAAGCTGGGACAGTAAAGTAAAGCTGCTTTTGTTTTCCCTGAATTGCTGTCTGTTCTGGGTTTGACTTTCTGAAGGGTTAACAAGCTGGGACAGAATAAAAACGGATTTTGTTTCCCTGAACTACTGTCTGGCCTGTGTTGTAAAGAAAACCTCTTTTCACTGCATGCCACACTACCACACATGGTGGCAGTTTAGGAATTTCCTCTAACCATGTGACTGAGGGCAAATCCATGTACCTCCAGGTGCGGGCCTCTACAACAGGTCAGGATTTTTTTTTTTGTGTGGGCTAAGAGAGTTACCCTTGCCCTAGTTAGGGGGATTGAAGAAGGTTGAGTTAGTACCAGACAAGCAGGCTTTGTTTTGGCCACTAGAGTGTGCTAAAAGATGTTGGAGTTGGAATACTGCAAGGTTAACTCAACTGCAGAAGAGGAAGCTGTGGTGGTATTGCAAGAGAACAGTGAAAAGCCAGAATGGAGCGGCTCCTCCAGATTCTGGTCAAAGGGCTGCAGCAACAACAGTATCAATAGCAACAACAGTATCAGGAGCGACAACAACTGTTTCAATGCACCTTGCTGGAAAGGCAGCAACAACAGTAGCAGCAGCAGTTGATGTTGATTCAGACCCGACAGAGACTGTAACTCCACCCTCCAGCAAGCACATCTTAAAATGATGGCAGAAGATGGACCAGACCACTTTATGGTGAACGTTGAATAAATCGCCCGCATGGCTTGGTGGCCAGAGGAGACATGGACCGCTTATATGGGGAATTTCTAATGGACAGCAATCAGGCTGCATTTCAGGATGCCAACCCAGATGGGTGAGCTACATATGCAGCTGTCAAGGCCATCACACTGGAATGGGCCATCTGTATGCCAGAGGCCTACTGCCAGTGATTCAGAAAGGGGGGCTCCAAATAAAGGAGAGCCCTCTATTGGTTGAAGGATCTCGCATGGAAGAGGGAAAGTCTGTGGCTGAGATAGCCAAGATTGTGCTATTGGAGCAGTTTTTGGAGGACTTGACCACCCCAGTGAAACAGTGGGTATGCCAGCATCCCAAGCTTACACTGGAGAGTGCACTGGAAATAGCCAAGGTTTATCATGAAGCCCAACCAGTGACTGAAGCAGACAGTGAGAAGGGGAAGAAGTCACTCGTTAGCCCAGGAGGACAGAAGGGGAAGCTGGAATGGATGTTGACTCCCCTGTTCTGATTCCTAAAGTTACCTTCTAGATGAAGGCATGACCCCAGCCACAACCCCTTCACTTGTTTTAGGTGTGGAGCCCAGGGACACTTTGCACAGGAATGTCCCCTGAATATGAAAAAAAACCATGGATGCCAGCCTATCCATCCTCAAACCTGCGCTTTTGTGGAAAGCCCTCCCCCTCCCAGGGGCCCAGAACATTGTGGTTCCAGTGGAGCTTAAGGGGTCCACCTCCAGACCTTGATAGACTCTGGGAGTGTGTGGACCCTCATTTGCTAGGAAATGGTAACCTGATTTCAAATTGACTGTGCAAAGATGGTAACACTGGTCTGTGTGCATGGAGACCAGAGGCAGCATCCAATGGCACAGGTTTCAGTTAAGACTCCAGCAGGGAAAGCCACATTTGAGGTTGTGCTGCTGCCCTGGATATCATATCCAGTGGTGATTGGCCAAGACTACCCAAACTTTGGATCTATATTGGCCAGGCTGATAGCTCCGCTAAATCAGACCAGAAAGATTTCCCAGAGATCTTCCCCCTGGAAGACCTGGAACTATATGTTAAGACTCCCAAGTCTGCTAAGTCCAGGAATTGGCATCACCAGGAAAAGCTATGTTACCAACTGAATCTGAGGATGGCTATGGGGGTGCAATTTGGGGAGGGGGAGTCTAAAGAAGAAAGCCCTGGGGATAGCTCAGGGCTCAGTGGTAGTGACCCAAATATAATGGTCTCCTTCCCAGAATGGAGGCTGGGGAAGTCCCAGGGAGCTTCAGGGGGGCCCAGAAAGTGGATAAGCCCATTAAAAATGCCCGAGAGCAGGTTTTAGAGGTGGATGGAATTCCAGTAACAGAGAACCCCTGCAAGAATATTTCCCTATTTTGTTAGATTTATTATAGAGAGTGGCCACGGGGGACCTAGAGGGAGATGAGGTAGAACAACTTATTATTTCCCCGACCCTATCGCCAGCAGGTGTTGACACATAGTCATTTTTTAGTAGGACACCTGGATGGTGGAGAAACATTAGAGCATGTTTTAGCCTGATTTATCCAGCCCGGGGTCCATAAACAGTTATATTGGCAGTCATGCTCTACCTTCCAACTTCATAACCCCACCAGAGTCCAACCTGATCCTCTAGTGCCTATACCTATCACTGAAACCCCATTTGAAAGAGTGCCCATGGACCTAGTAGGACCCTTGGAGCGTAGTCTAGTATATTAGTCATAATAGACTATGCTACCTGATAACCGGACGCTATTTCTCTAAGTAATATGAAGACTACTACAATCACGAATGACCTCTGGGATGTATTCTCTCAAGCTGAATTACCCAATGAGAACCTCACAGACATCAGTATATTACCCACAGATGGATGGCTTCATGGAGCAATTCAATACGATTTTGAAACAGATGTTAAAAATGTTTGTGCAGGAGGACAGGAAGAATTGGCACATTCGCCTACCCTATTTGATGTTTTCCATCTGCGAGGTACCTCAGCGTTCCACAGGGTTTTTGCCTTTTGAATTGCTCTTCGGAAGAAGACCCAGAGGCATATTAGACATGGTAAGGGAAACCCTGGAAGAAGAACCCCACAGATGAAAGAACACCCAAACTCTGGAAATCGTTACCGGAGGATGTAGTAAAAACTGCTAGTGTAGCTGGGTTCAAAAAAGGGTTGGAGAAGTTCCTGGAGGAAAGGTCCATAAACCATTATAAAGTGGACCCGGAAAATCCATTGCTTACCCCAGGATGAGCATTGTGGAAGCTGTGGACTTTGGGTACCTGCCAGGTACTTGTGACCTGGATTGGCCACTGTTGGAAACAGGATACTGGGCTTGATGGACCTTGGTCTGACCCAGTATGGCATTTCTTATGTTCTTATGTTCTTACCCTTTGTATGCAAGGTGATGAAGCAAGTGTGTACCTTGGTGAAGGTCAAGATGCTGCAAACATCAGTATATTTATTTATTTAGTTGTATTTGTATCCCGCTTTTCACCGGGTCAAAGTGGTGCCACATAGAAAGGGGGGGGGGAATTTACGTATAAGGGTGGGGCCATCACCGGGGAGGCTACATTGATGATTTTAACATAAGATATAGGACAGACTTTGGGTTTAGACAGATATAGGACAGACTTTAGACTTAGACAGAATTTGGACATGGTCAGATTAGTATAGTTTGAGTTAGTTGGTCATGGTTGGTGAGATCAGCTGTTATTTCGCTTTCTGGTGGGTATATTACCCACAGATGGATGGCTTCAAGGAGCAATTCAATAAAATTCTGAAACAGATGTTAAAAATGTTTATGCAGGAGGACAGGAAAAATTGGGACATTTGCCTACCCTATTTGATGTTTTCCATCTGCGAGGTACCTCAGTGTTCCACAGGGTTTTTGCCTTTTGAGTTGCTCTTCGGAAGAAGACCCAGAGGCATGTTAGACATGGTAAGGGAAACCCTGGAAGAAGAATCCCATGTCAAGTGTAATTTGGTAGAGTACATTATAAAATGCAAGAATGTCCGAGTAAAGCCAGAGAGGAGGCCAAACTCAGTCTGGAAAAATCCCAAGCTAAGCAGGCCAAGAGCTACAATCAGGCAGCTGTGCATCGCAAATTCCAACTGGGAGACAGAGTTAGTCTTGCTGCCCTCATTCGAGATCAAGTTACTCTGTAAATGGCAGGAGTCTGTTAGCTACAAGATTGCCCAGCCAGATAAATGGAAGAAAGACAAAATATACCATATTAACCTATTGAAAAAGTGGACTCCAGTGATGGCTATGATGGTAGAGGGATTTGATTTTGGGCCCGAAATTTCATCCCCAACAGATCCAGCTCAATTCCCAATTGGAAACCAGCTCTCTTTTGCCCAGAGAAGAGATTTAGAAGGCTTGATCCATGAGAACCAAAAGGTATTCTTCACCCACCCAGGATGAACCCACTTCATTTTTCATGATATCATTACTGACCCCGGGGTGGTTATTAGGCAACAACCCTATCGGATTCTGGAGGCCCGGCAACAGGTTGTCATCAAGGAGCTGGAAGAGATGCTTAACCTGCATTGATTTCAAGAAGGCCGATGCAACTTCTAAACTGGAAGCATATTCCATGCCCAGAGACTCGATGGAGCACACTTTATATAAACCTTGGATTTGACAAAGGGATACTGGCAGGTGTCTTTGACTCTGCCTGCCAAGGAAAAGACTGTTTTTTTAACACTACAAAGTCTGTTCCAGTTTACAGTGCTATCCTTTGGATTACATGGGGCTCTTACCACATTTCAATGTCTAGTTGACCACCTACTGAGACTGTACAAGGTGTATGTAGCTGCCTACCTTAATCTACAGCAGAGACTGGACCACTCATCTAACCCAAGTATAAGCCATATTGACGAGACTGCAGAAGGTCGAACTGATGGCCAACCACAAGAAATGTTTTCTGGAAGGTCTTGATGTTCAAAACCTGGGGTATTTAATCAAGAATGAGCAGATACAACTACAGAAGGTGGATATCAATGCCCAGGTCCTCATCCTGAAATTGAATAAAGAGGTTCATGCCTTCCTTGGATTGATTAGCTATTACCACCGGATCATCCCTAATTTTGCAGAGGTGGCAGAGGCATTCTGAACAGATCCAGTGGTCATTGGATCTGGACCTGGCCCTTCAGCATCTCAAGAATGTTGTGTGCTCTGAACCCATCTTGATTAACCCTGATTTCTCCCCATTGTTTATTGTGAAAACTGTTGCCTCAGAGGTGAGCCTAGGAGCTGTTATGGCCCAGGAAGTCAGGGGTAAAGAATATCTCATGGCATTCATCAGTAGGCAATTGCTTCCTTGGGAGAAGCATTATGTGGTAATCAGGAAGGAGACCCTGGCTGTCAGGTGGGTGCTTGAAACCATCAAATACTACCTTTTCGGCCATCCGTATATGCTAATAATGAACCACCAACCTCTCAAGTGGCTGGCTCGACATAAGAAGTCTAACACCCATATTATGCTATGTTTTTTGAGTCTTCAATCCTACCAGTTCCAGGTGCTTAATTCGGCATGACTAAGCTGAGAAGGAAGGTGTATGATGGGGCCTATAAATGTTACCTGCCCCTCTCCAAAGGGATTATAAACAGTCTCCTTTAAGAGAGTCTGCAGCCCAGTCTGGGATGATTTGGCTCACAGGGAGCGGTTAAGAATCCAGGATGCTGCAGGAGAGAGAGAGAGGCCTGTGGAGCCAGAAGTTCTTCCAAGGCAAGCTATGCAAGGAGTTCTAGGATAGGAACTTTGACTGGGGCTGGAGGAAAGGCCAGGAGAACCAGCTTATAAAGGTTTAACAAGCTAGGACAGAAGTAAAACTGCTTCTGTTTTCCCTGAATTGCTGTCTGGCCTGTGTTGCAAAGAAAACCCCTTCCCAATGCACACCACTATCACATTATAATAGGGGGTATTTAAATATCTCTGTCATATCACTCCTTTTCCTCCTTTCTTCCAGAATTTACATATTGAGTTTTTTATATTGATCCCCATATGCCTTTTGAGAAAGACCACATATCATTTAATAGCTGCCCTCTGGATCGACTGCATCCAGTTTTTATCTTTTTGAAGTTAGAGTCTCCAGAATTGTACACAGTAATACAAATGAGGTTATCCTAGAGACACAAAGGTATCTTGTCACCTCCTTTTTCTGCTGGTCATTCCTCTACCTGTGTTCCCAAGCATCCTTTTGGCTTTCACCTTCACTTTTCAATCTGTTTGGCTACTCTAAGGTCATTTAAATATCATCAGAAACAATCACCCCATGTCTCTTTCTTATTTTCACCCCATACTGTTTTGCCCCTTGGAGTTTTGCAGTTCTAATGCATGACACTGCATTTTTTTAGCATTAAATCTCAACTGCCAAATTCTCAATCATTCATTCACAAGCAAACCTTACCCCAATCTCATCTGCAATACCTCTTACAAAAATATTAAAACGAATCCAAGCAAGGACAGATCCTTTTGGCACCCCACTGGCAATAACCTTCTCCTCAGAATGAGCTCCATCTCCATGTACCCTTTGGGGTATGTTTACTAAACCATCTTAATGTGTGCTCTGACACGTGCATTAGGCACACTGGGTTTGATTCCCCAGTGTGCCTAATGCATAAGGCTGGCTGAGACATCACCCTTTATGTTTAAGTAGTGATTGTTGAGGCATTTTACTTTTATTTTAATTAGTGCTGCCAGCAAACACACCCTCACGGTGGCGTAACCTAAGGTGCCACATAAGGCACCCCATAACACACTCCATAGGGCACATTATAAAGTGCACTGTCCGCCAAGGCACCCTATAATATCCCCTATAGGACACCTTATAAGGCACCTTATAGGTCGCCCTATAAGGTGCCTTATGAGACACCTTAAGGTTACAGTACTCTGAGGGTGTTTTTGCTGGCAGCACTAATGTACATTAAAAATAGACAATGCCTCAGACAGCCCTTTCAAATAACCCCACTGTGGGATAGAACCCATGACTTCTTGCTCCATAGGCAGTGAAGTAACCAGTGGGCTATAGCTGCTAGAAAGCTCCTGGCTGGCTACAGAAGGACTGCACGTCACCACACAAATAGTCTGCCGTGGTTACCAGGATAGGGTATCCCACCCGTATATTGTGCAGGTACTATACTCACCCTGAGGGTGAGGTGGGGCACCCAGCACCAGGTCCACAGCACCTTTCAAGGCTGAAATATGCCATGCTGCAGGTCCCCATCAGTGCTACTGTGTGTGGTAGGTAGTTTCTGCAGACACACCTAGGTTACATCTGTGTCCTTTTGTATTTCTCAGTCATGTCTAGCCCTTATGGGCTATGATGGACCCAGAATAGTGAATATCCTGTGTTGGTGCCATGGTTACATGATGTAGGTGAGGGGGAGGGGGAGGGGGAGGGGGAGGGTGGAGGTGAGGGGGAGGGGGAGGGGGAGGGGGGAGGGGAGGGGAGGGGGAGGGGGAGGGGGAGAGGGGGAGGGGGAGAGGAGGGAGGGAGGGGAGGGGGAGGAGGGGGAGGAGGAGAGGGGGAGGGGGAGAGGAGGAGGGGGAGGAGGGGGAGGAGGGGAGGTGGGAGGAAGGGGGAGGGGGGAGGGGCAGGGGGGGAGGGGGAGGGGGAGGGAAGGAGAGGGGGAGGGGGAGGGGGATGGGGAGGGGGAGGGGGGAGATGGGGGAGGGAGAGGGGGGGAGAGGGGGGGAAGGAGAGAGGGGGGAGGGGGAGGGGGAGGGGGGGAGGGAAAGGGGGAGGGGAAAGGGGGAGGGGGAAGGAGAGGGGGGAGGGGGAGGGGGAGGAGGGAGAGGAGGGGAAGGGGAAGGGGAAGGGGGGTGTTTGGACCCATAGGCAGATTATGTACCACCACACAACCCACCCTCTGGGGCTCAGGGTGGGAAACAGGATTGCCCACCAATAGATCCACATTCTACCTCCCTGCAATGGTAGCAGTAGAGGGGACCATCAACCCCAGTCCTGCTGGGGAAGAGACACCCTTACAGGGCAGGCAATGCAGAGCTGTGCACATCCTTAAAGCAATAGCAGACAGACAGTAGGCCTGGAAATGCTCAGCTGCCCCCCAGCACTATCTGACATTCTCCAGCAGCAAGCCTGCAGCCACTGCACCCTGCAAGATGTTCCAGCAAGACACATACTAGCTGCAGACAGTCTGCTAGCTAGTCCATAGTGCATGGTCCTGGAGAAGATGCATGTACCCAGAACTGGGATATCAGCATACACACCAAGCAGATAAGTCAGTCATTGGGCCCCAAAAAGGACCCATAAATATCACATGAGAGAAATACTCTATAGCACTAGGGGGGAACCTAGCCATGCTGTGGTCACTGCTCAGTCAGTGTAAGAGTGACCTCCCAGCAGAACATGCTGTGGCCACCCTGACCTGAGGCACACTCCACAGTCATCAGAAAGGTTGCTATGATGCAGCTCAATCAGCCAATTGTGCTTAACGTAGGAATTGCTATCTGCCAGATACCATAGCAACCTTTTGATAGCTGTGTACCGTATTCCCAGGTTTAGGGTGGCATTGCTAAGGAATGGAGGTGCTAGTATTGGGAGATGCACGCAGGGCCCAACATCCTGCCTCTCCAGGGGGCTTTGGATAATGGAGCCTGTGGGTGAGGGTGTGTCTGTTCCTGTTGGCCGCTGCTTTAGGGCAGAGGTTCCCAACTCCAGTCCTGGAGGGCTACACACTGTTCGGGTTTTCAAGCTGTCCCTAATGAATATGCATGAGATACATCTGAATACCATGGGGGTGGTGCAAAGAAATGCAGCACAACCATATTTATTAGAGGTGGCATGGAACCTGAATGGTGTTTGGCCCTCCAGGACTGCATTTGGGAGACTCTGCTCTAGGTGATGTGCATGTTTATGGTGTCTGTGCTCTGTAGGGTAAAATGTAGGTGTTTTGGGCATGTTTACATCATCTGCAATAAAGGTTCTGTCTGTATTAGCAGTGGGTAAAATATGGGGACTGTGTTGGCAGGAACCACAGCTGAGAATGGAACCTGTGACCTTCTGCTTCTGAATACACTGGCTATGTGTACTGCACTACCGTGTTGTCAGAAAGTCAGTGCATTCCCTTGTGGTACCATGACTGTTCATCAGACAGGGCCTGTCTGTTGCAGTGCATGGCACCCACCTACACAGGGCTAGGCCACGGTCTGCTCTGGGCAGCTGCCACTGTCCCCTCCACCACCAGTATCCCTCTGCCACCATGCTGACATGCCCTTCTGCTGGTGGTGCTGGTGGTGCGCAGTCTCAGGCCATCCAGTGTGCGGGTAGGTTGATGCCTATGGTGCAGTTTCTGGGGTAGGGGTGCCTGCATAGGTGTCCACTCTTCCCCCCAGCACCGCCTGCCACTGTTCTGTGCCCTTGGGGGTAGCTGCTGGGTACTATCCCCTGTGACACTGTGGGAAACACAGTCATGCCCATGTTGGGCCTTCAGCTGTTGCTGTCTGGCTGCTCTGCTGTTTCAGCATTCGTATGAGCCACCTAGGCATCACCCTAGTCCGCACTGTGGCCCAGCTGCATCACAACATGTGCCGCCTGCAGCCCTCTGTATCCCCTTTTCCGGCATCTGTCCAGTTGCCCGTTCTGAAATACCCACCCTGCTTTTGCAGGACATGTGCACACCATAGGACACCTGTCCAATAACAAGGGAAAGCTCTGATCAGCGCTATTTCACTGTGGGCTCATTCACCTTGTATGGGGACGGAGCATAGATTCGTCCACGATTAATATCTTTTTTTTGGAGCTTTCTTGGGGGGGGGGGGGTTGATGTTTCCCATTAATATCAATATTGGCCAGCTTGGTTTTGTTTTTTTTCCAGTTTGTTGAGGTCATTTTCAATGTTTATGTGTTCTTTTGTTCTGTGCACATGTATTACACTTATCACTTTGTTTAGGGTTTCCCTGCCTATGCTGGACATTGCTGACACTGAAATGGTTTCTCTCCCCTGCAAATGTGCATCTAACGGCAGGTTTTCAATCGCGTTAGGATTCAGCTCTTCAGATCAGTGCGTTAGTGTGAATGGAGCCTCTCCCCGCCCACACTCCACCCATTGACCCCCTTCTCTCCGCCCTCTCTCCACCTTCTGCGGTGTTTTACCACGCCGCGGAACGTCTACGATTGTTAAGTAACGTTAACGCGCGTTATGTAACGTTACCGCAGTTTAGTAAACATACCCCTATATGTTATGTGCTGTTTTGAAATAATTCCAATCCGCAAACCACTACATCCAGAGATGACAATTAAAGATGAAAAAAGTGCTTAGCTTTTAACACTCTGTGCGGCTTCCCCAACACTTCTCCTCAGCGCCTTCTCTGCGTTTCACTTCGTAAAGTTTCTTCAGGTGGTTTACTCTTTCAAAGCACTATTGGTAGAACAAATATTACAACCTCATTAAAAATTCTACCTTTTAATCACTTCACTACCGTTTGTTTAAATTAAGTTATATATGCTACAAATCTAACACTTTACCCCTCAATAGAAGTCTTTATTGTTAATGCAGATTACCTCACTTATGATTGTCTTTTTTATGCTGCCAGCATCTCACACCTTCTCTTTCATCTGAGCCTCTCAGCTTTCCAAAAAACGCCGCGCATGCGGATTACCCACTAAGAATCCATTTTATATACTACCAGTCCAATGTCGTCATACCCGTGACGATGCTTACGTCACGTGTACGCTTGAGAAGGCGGAGAGAAGGGGGTCAATGGGCAGAGTGTGGGCGGGGAGAGGCTCCATTCACACTAACGCGCTATGGTGCACATGTCCCGCAAAAGCAGGGTGGGTATGTCGGAACAGGCAACTGGACAGATGCCGGAAAAGGGGATACAGAGGGCCGCAGGCGGCACATGTTGTGGTGCAGCTGGGCCACAGTGCGGACTAGGGTGTTGCCTAGGTGGCCCATAGGAATGCTGAAACAGTAGAGCAGCCAGACAGCAACTGCTGAAGGCCCAACATGTGCACAAGTGTGCTTCCCACAGTGTCACAGGGGATAGAACCCAGCAGGTACCCTGAAGGGCACAGAACATTGGCATGCGGTGCTGGGGGGAAGCGTGGACAGCTATGCAGGCACCCCTATCCCAGAACCCGCACCATAGGCAGCCGCCTACCCGCACACTGGATGGCCTGAGACTGCGCTCCACCAGCAGAAGGGCATGTCAGCATGGTGGCAGAGGGATACTGGTGGTGGAGGAGGCAGTGGCAGCTGCCCAGAGCAGACCATGGCCTAGCCCTGTGTAGGTGGGTGCCATGCACTGCAACAGACAGGCCCTGTCTGATGAACAGTCATGGTATCAACAGGGAATGCACTGTCTTTGTGGCAACACAGTGGTGCAGTGCACACAGTCAGTGTGTTCAGAAGCAGAAGGTCACAGCTTCAAGTCCCAGCTGTGGTTCCTGCCAACCCAGTCCCCATATTTTACCCACTGCTAATACAGACAGAACCTTTATTGCAGATGATGTAAACATGCCCAAAACACCTACATTTTACCCTTTCAGAGCACAGACACCATAAACATGCACATTACCTAGAGCAGAGTCTCCCAAATGCAGTCCTGGGGGCCAAACACCATTCAGGTTCCATGCTGTCTCTAACAAAGATGCCTGTGCTTCATTTCTATGCGCCGCCCCTATGGTATGCAGATGTATCTCAGGCCGAGGTGCTGTGGGGGTGCATACCCCATCTTGTGCCCATCTGTGGATTGTTAATTTGCATGTGCAGTGCATCATGGGTACGGGTGGGTTAACCCTTTCCTGGTAACCACAGCAGTTTGTGTGGTGACATGCAGTCCTTCTGCAGCCAACCAGGGGCTTGTTAGCAGCTGTAGCCCACTAGTTACTTCACTGCCTGTGGGTTCAAACCCATGGTGGGGTTGTTTGATAAGGCTGTCCAAGGCATTGTCTATTTTTAATGTGCATTAGTGCTGGCAGCAGAAACATCCTCAGTGTACTGTAACCATATGGTGCCCCATAAGGCGCCTTATCAGGTGTCCTCTAAAGCGCCTTATAGGGTGCCCTATAGGGGACATTATAGGGTGCCTTGACGGACAGTGCACTTCATAATGTGCCCTATGGAGTGCCTTATAGGGTGCCTTATGCGGCACCTTAGGTTAGGGTGTGTTTGCTGGCAGCATTAATTAAACTACAAATAAAATGCCTCAAAAATCAATACTTACACGTAAAAGCTACTGGCTCAGCCAGCCTCATGGATTAGGCCAGAGCTACTCAATTCCAGTCCTGGTGGCCCGCAACCCTGCAGGTTTTTGGGATATCCCTAATGATATGCATGAGATATATATGCATTAGAGATAGCCTGCCAACCTGACTGGTTTGTGGCCCTCCAGGGCTGGATTTGGAGACTCCTGCCTTACACCTCTGTCATTTAAGATTGTGAGTGGGCAAGGTACAGATGTTCTAGACATCAAAAGGGTAGATAGAGGTGTAAGGCAGGGGTCTCCAAATCCAGCCCTGGAGGGCCAAACACCAGTCAGGTTGGCAGGCTATCTCTAATGCATATATATCTCATGCATATCATTAGGGATATCCCAAAAACCTGCAGGGTTGCGGGCCACCAGGACTGGAATTGAGTAGCTCTGGATTAGGCACACTGGGAGATCAAACTCATGACCCCTGTACCATCAGTCAGTGTATTAACCATTGTGCTACACCTCTGCTTCTGTCTTTGCATGTCTGCGCGCCTACTTAAGATTACCGTGTGTTAATGTGCTTAGCGGCGTCTCGCCCGATAATGTGCGCAGCGCACGTTATCGAGCGATAATCCCGTTTTGCTACTTTAAGACCGACACGCCCACTCCTTTTATGGTAGCCTGCACACTATCGCCTGGCACACGTTAAGACGGATTAGTAAACATACCCCATAGTATTCTTTCGAAGGAGAAGTCTTCCAGCAATTAGTAACAGAACCCACATGAGAGGGAGCCATAATGGACCTACAAATGGGGAGAGTGTTTCTGGAGTTATAGTGATGATCTTCTCCCCTACAGTGATCATGAGATGGTATGCTTCAGCATTAGGACAAGGGCCAAGGTGGTTCATTCTAAAGTGAGGGTCATAGGTTTTATGAAGATTAACTTTATGTCAAGATGGGAACATCTGGGGAATGCAGAAAAGCAGTGGTCAACATTGAAAGGGGATATTTTAAGTGTAACAAACATTTTTGTTAGAAATATAAACAGAAGTTAGAGGAAAAGTAGGCTTCTATGGTTTTCAAAAAGTAGTTGAAAAGGTAAGGAAAAAGGGGGTTGCCTTCATCATGCAGGGTAAAGGGAAAGGAAAGATAGAAGCTGATGAGGATAATGTTGGATTTTGGGCAAGATTTATTTACATTCTCTTATATACCATGCTATTCTGTTCTGCATCAGTGCAGTTTACATTGAACAAACTGAAATTACATTGAACAGGGCATTATAACTTGGAGATAACTATTTTACAGGGAACATGGTCTATGGAGGGTTAAGTGGCTTGCCCAAGACCACAAGGAGCACCTGTGGGACTAGAAACCCCAGTCCTTCCGGCCCAAGGTTGCTGTGGGATTTGAACCCCCAAACCTCTGGCCTGAAGCACCTTGCCCCAACCACTAGGCCACTCCTCCACTCTGAGGGGGGGAGTTGCCTTTTTAAGGATGATATATATACAATAGGGTAGTCAATGTCTACTAGATATCCTGGAAAGTATAGATAACATATGTAAAGTTCTACCAAAGCTTGAAAAATGGTTACGGATTTTGCATTTCAGATTTATTGCATAGAAAATGCAGGATCATGCATTTGGGCTACAAAAATCCAAGGGAGAGGTACAATATGAGGCTCTTGGTATTGGGTTTGCTTTGAAATATCTTTGTAAATGTGTAGTATTTGTTCGGGGTAAAATGTAGGTTTTCTTTGATCCCAGTCAGCTGAGTGAGTTTATTTTACTGCTAAAGGTGGGGCTCATGGCCCTGTAGGGGCCTCACAGTAATCCGTGTTCCAGTTGATTTTGTCAGTCCCATGACTGCCTTTATTGCCTAGGAGTGTTTAAAAATGTCCTTTTCTTTTCTTTTCATTTTACTCCCCCCTTGTTTATAACGGTCTATCGTGTATATCTTTGGGGTTTACCATTTCCTGGAGTATTGCCTTTTTCCCGGTATGTATCTGAATGATATGTATTTTTTGAAATTTGGATACATTTCCAGAGCCTGGAGATTAAAATGTTCAATGCTCCTCATCATAGATCATAGTGATAGACTTAAATATCTCAGTGTATATACTTTGGAAGAAAGGTGGAAGGTGGAGATACAATTGTGACATTTAAATAATTCAATGGCATAAATACACAGGAGGAAAGCGCCTTTAAACTGAAAGAAAGCTCTGGAATTAGGGACCTTGGGGTAAAGATGAAATGGGATGGACTGAGAAGCAATGTAAGGAAATATTTCTTTATGGAAAGAGAGGTGGATGCATGGAATAGACTCCCAACTGAGATAGTGGAGAAGATTGTTTCTCAATTCAAGAAAGCATAAAGTATCTCAAAGGGAAAGGAGAGGATTGTTGAGCTTAGGAGTTGGCATGCATGGGCAGGCTGCACATGGTTTTTATCTGCCATGTTTCTTTGTTTCTGTGCTTCCATGCTTAATCCAGTGGTATGTCCCCTTGGGAGCAGGGTCGGCGTTACCATCAAACTAGTCAGATGCCTAGAGTGCCGGTCCTCCATTGCTGAGTGTCTCTGGGGCCTGCAGTGGTGGCAATAGCTCCCAAACTGTGATGCAGTACTCACCAATACACTCTGGCACTGCATTATGGTGTCCTTCTCTTTCTATGTGCTGTTCATGCTCCTCCTCCAATGCTGTTTCCCGTTTATGCAAACCGGAAGCGGTGTTGGAGAATACACTGAGTTTATGTTTGAAGGTAGCAACTAATACCATCTATAGAGGGGTCTGGTTAGCCCTGAGTGCAAATGATTCATCCGAAACTCCATTCCTCTGTGTCTTTGACCCTGATCCTTGTTTGGGCTTTACCCAGTCAGGTTTTCGAAAATTCAATAATTTTGTATAAAGGAAAGATCAGACAAATATGATATGCTTAATCCATACTGCATTAATATGCCAAGGAAATTGTATTTAATGAATAGATGACATAACACTGTTTGGAATTAACATTATAAGATGAATCTTTTGATATCAGCATGATTATCAGTTTAAACACAGAGGTTAATGTGCAGGGTCATGATGTGGAAAGTGAATTTTCAGTGTTTCTTTACTGCTCTGGTGCATTGTTTCTGCTGGTCGGTGTATTGACTTCCACCTGGAACAAGAACCACAGAATTAGTGGAAGTTTACCAGATCACACTTCCTCAGGCTTCTCTGAATACTTAATTCCTTCTCTGTGTAAAAATTAATTCTCAATATTTTCTGGTAATTTATTTTTAGATGATAACATGTAATGGAATTCACTCATTTATTATATTTACTGTAAACATAAAAAACTCGATAAACCCCTTGCAGCTTGCGATGAACACCGCAGCTAGGACCCTCTATGGAGCGTCCCGTAGGGAACATATCACCCCTATTCTGAAGAGCCTTCACTGGCTCCCCGTCCACTACAGGATCACATTTAAGATCCTAACCATAACATTTAAAGCAGTTAACGGTATTACCGCAACTACCCTGTCTGATCTGATCCAACCTACCCCAGACAACAGACTAAGAAGAACCACATCCTGCAATACCATCCTCCTCCCAAAAGCCATCACAAAATGCAACAAATCCACCAGAAACCGTGCCTTTGCCTTGTTTGCCCCCTCATGTTGGAACTCCCTCCCAACAGAAATCCGAACCATAAACAACCTCCCCCAATTCAGAAAAGCCCTCAAGCACCACCTATTTCTACAACACTTCTGTAACTCCGACAACATCACCTAGACAGTATCACATGATCCCACAGTCTCTCAACCCAAAGCCACCTAATCAATCCCCTATGACAACTTTCCTCCGCACTTAATCAGCCCTTTTAGGGCTTGTATCATAAATTCAACTACGATGCAATCCCCTTTTGTATATAGTGTATAAAGTTCACCTGTTATCCATGTTTAAATTCCTTGTTTGATGTAAGTTCAATGTATGGCTGTTCCACATTGTACAAACCTGTTCCTTGTAAACCGCGCTGAAGCCGAATAGTGCGGTATAGAAAAACACTATAGAAAAACACTAAATAAAAAGAAACTTGGGTCTCAGATATCAGCATAATTCATACATTGAAAATTAGGCATGTGGAAAATAATTATGAACACAAAAGCTTCTTCTCATTGTGTCCAACTGGAAAAAATCCAGCTTGCATTTCAAGCAGCGATTTAGCAGCTTATGGGAGTATCTCTGAAGGCTAACAGATACCACTGGCAGGGAGAAGTCTCCTACGAACAGTGTGCCACGCTTCCTTTGCTCTTTCAGTCTCTGCTTAGACATGTTTCAGCTCTCTTTGTTTGCTGCCTTATTTATAGTGTTCAAAATAGAAATATTAGAAATTCTAACCTACTGAAAAATCAATATTAACTTGGAAACTATAGATTAAAGCTATTGGATAAAATAATTCATGGGATTCTGTTATAGGCAGTCATTGTTATTTCATGGGAAGAGTAATTTCATAAGTCACTCATGTGTGAAGGGCTAACAAGGGTATATTCTGGACCTACTTTATAAATAAACATAAGCATTTTAGAAACTCTATATGTGAGATTGACTTCTGAAAATGGGCCAGAACTTGCACATCACCAGCCCTTTTTAATACATGTTAATCAGCACGTCACAAACATTATTTCTAAAATATGACTTCATGTGACTTTATAAAATACTAACACAAATCCTGCAAAAATCACAGCAATAAAGAACATGTGGGTTTTTATACCTGCTCGAAAGCAGGTGTAAATGTCTGTGCGTACAATACACACAAACATATATCCAAGAATCATAGTTGTACCTGAGCTCTATTTAAACTCTTCCCCATGAATACGCCTACTCCCCTGTTCCATACTATTATATGAATTTCTGTCATTGCACAGTAGTGAATTTATAAGAGGCATTTTAAGCACATATACTAAAATATACACCACAAAAAAATCCTTTATCAAATCACCTGGATTATGGAAAGTAATGCAACTGCATTATAATGATACCAGATATTCTAGCAGATGTGAAGTGGTATTTTAGGAAGTGTGTCCATGTGCAATCTGAGACATCCAGGGTAAAACATGCAGGAAAATGCTGAGGACATCTATGTTTCAGAGTGATTTTAGAAACATAGATGTCCTCACTACAAACACCTGGACCGGAATGTCCTTCGGCATGGCCAAAAGAAAACAAGAGCTCTCATTCCCCTCATTCCCCATTGGTATTCTTGTCCACATGGCAAATATAGGGGATAGGAGTTTATCTCCTTCTTTACACCCTCCAGAATTTTGGCTTTGCAAAATAAGCCCTTTTTTGATGTCTATTCGTGCTTGGAGCAGGTATAAACTTCGATGCAGAAGGTTTCTGAAATCAGATGAACACATCAACGTTCTTGGGAAAACTCAGACACACCTATACCACGTCCCTATTCCTACTTTGACGTCCTCGCACTGGGGGATGTCTTTGAAACTGCTAGCTAAAATGGCTCCAGGAATGTCTCCATGCTTTGGATGTCTGTATGCCCATTTTCAGATGTCCAAGGCATGAAAAGGGCTTCTAAAATAATCCCCATGATGTGCTTATTATGCTTGGTTGATTGCCATTTAGAAAGATTTTAATGAAAAGCTATTTCAACTATATTTTAAAAACAATCATTATTGTTACTGTGAAAATAGTAGGCTATTTATAGATATTGCAGGCTAAATGGCCCTTGTACTAATGATGTGCACTAACCCACGAAATCAGCAGCAAAATTAATGCGCAGTAAGTGCAACCATTGTTTGCTATCAGGGCCATTCCCAGAAAGTTCCCAGAAGTTAGTAAAGGATCGCAAAGCCCAATGTACTGTGTGATTAGGTGGGCGCACCTAAGGACACCTAAGCAGTCATTTTTACATGCACTCATGCCAATGGCCACGTTTCCACTGAGCGTGAGGCTATTACTCTCAAGCTAACTTTCCATGCTCACACTATACCCCTAACCCGCTCACTCCCATCCTAGTGCATGATGGCCACTTAATGCGCATTTTGCAGCCGGTAGCTAGCATGCCCGCTCACTAGCATTCTCAGCTACCAGTTACTGCACCCTAGAATTCCTGCTACCCAGTTAGCAACCTTTAGTACAGTCTGGTGCATATGTTGTACTAGAATCAAACTATTTTATGTGTCTGATATGCAGTTATAAATTTTAACTTTCGTAACTCAGAAAAGCCTCATTGATGCATGGGTGTGTATTTTGCAACACTGGCTTAAATTTTCAGTCATTATTGCTTTGGTTGAACTAAAGTTATACTGTGTACCTCATTGATGTGCAACTGAACAGATTTCCAGCTACCAGGCTGTCATCTCCTTAACCTATCACTGTCAACTGCAACTGTTCCTGTGGCCTTTAAACATGCTGTGTTTACGTCTCTCATCAAAAATCCTTCACTAGATCCTACCTATCCTTCCAGTTATTGGCCTATCTCCCTCCTTCCGTTTGCTTTAAAACTATTCAAACATGCTGTTCACCACAACTGTCTTGACTTTCTTTTCTCTCAAGCCCTTCTGGATCCATTACAATCTGGCTTTTGTCCTCTGCATTCTACAAAATTGGCCCTTCTCAAAGTCTCCAATGACTTATTCCTTTCTATATCCAAGTACTTTTTACTTGATCCTCATCCTTCTTGATCTCCCTGCTGCTTTTGACACAGTTGATCATCACCTTCTCAATACCCTGTTTTTGCTTGGATTTAGGAGCTCTGTTCTGCTCCAGTTTTCTTCTCATCTCTTCCATCACACTATTAGTGCAGGTCCTAGTGGATCCTCCTCAACTGCCATCCCTCATTCTGTTGATGTACCTCAGGACTCTGTCTTGAGACTTCTCCATTTCTCTCTGTACACTCAATCCCTTGGCACATTTAGTTCTTCCTATGGTTTCACATGCTTATGACTTTCAGACCTACCCCTCTGCACCTGAAATCTCTCCAGGAATCCAGGCCCGTATCTCTTTTTTTGAATGTTTTACTACTACTACTACTACTTCTACTACTGAGCATTTGTATAGAGCTACAAGACGTATGCAGCGCTGCACAGACATGTAAGAGACAGTCCCTGCTCATCAGAGCTTGCAATCTAGTCAAGACAGACAACACAGTAGGTATAGACAAGGATACATCTAGGGAGAATGGTAAGAAAACAGAAAGGAGAACAGGTGAGTCAACATCTGAAAACAGCAGCGAAGAGGTGAGTTTTCAGCCTGGATTTGAAAAGGGCCAGTGAAGGCGCCTGACATGCAGACTCAGGTAGTTTCTTCCAGGCATAATTTTTATTTTATTTTATTTTATTTATAGTCACTTCTATACCGCGCTATTCAGCATCAGCGCGGTTTACAATAAAACAATGAAAGACACATTTCCAATAGTACTTTGTGTTTACAGATGAACAGGACATATAACTTGGATAACAGGGGTAACTATTTACAAATTTATAACATGGTCATGTGCTCATTTTGGTTTCAGTCAAGGGGGATTTGGGTGGTTTCAGCAGTTTGTGCTGAACTCCTATTGGTTTCCGGGTAATGCAGGAGGAAGAGGTAGTGTTTCAAGGCCTTCCTGAATTGGAATATTCTGGGATTGCTCGGATGTTGTGTGGGAGGTTATTCCAGATTATTGGTGCATAGAATTTGTAGGCCCTGCTAGATGTTGACTTGGTGCATTGCGTTATTGATCGTGGGACTATCAAGGTGTTTTGCGCTACTGACCTTCTGTCCCTGTTGTGTGGTGTCGTATGGATTAGCTCTGCTAGCGATGCTGACGAGAGCCCTTTGGTGGCTTTGAAGGTGAGTAGCAAGGTCTTGAATGTAAGTCTACCTTGTATCGGGAGCCAATGGAGTTGTCTCAGAATGGGTGAGACATGGTCTTTCCTGGATGCTCCGTGTAGTACTCTTGCTGCGGCGTTCATTGCCATTTGTAGTGGGTTCAAAGTGGTTTGGGGGAGACCTTGCAGTATTGCGTTTGCATAATCGAAATGCGGGATGATTAGTGCCTGATAGATGGTCCTGAAGTCGTCTGGCTCCAGCAGGGATCGCAGGTATCTAAGGGATCTAATTTTATGATATACTGCCCTTACAGTGTTACTTATGTGCGCCTTCATATCCAAGTTCTGATCTAATGTGACGCCGAGGTACCTGATAGCGGGTTTGGTCTGGAGGTCTGCTTCCTTCAATTTTAAGACTGCAGGAGTGGTGAAGTTACGGTTCCTTGTAATGAACATCACCTCCGTCTTCTTGTGTTGAATCCTGAGGTTTTGGGATTGTAGCCAGTTGGATATTTCATTTATGCAGCTTGTTATTGGTGTGAGGTCGGGGTTCTCTGTTGCAAAAGGTGTGTATAACAGCACGTCATCTGCGTATATCATGCAGTTGACGTTGAAAGACCGGATCAGGTTGCATATAGGCTGCATGTATATATTGAACAGCAGGGCGGAGAGGGAGGATCCTTGTGGGACCCCTTGGCTTTGGTGGAATGGATCTGATGATGTGTCTCTGAATTGTACCTGCTGCCATCTGTCAGAGAGGTAGGACCTGCACCACTCGAGTGCTTTACCGGAGATTCCTTTCTCTTCGAGGCATTCTAGGAGGCGCTCATGGCTCACGGAATCGAACGCTGCAGCGATGTCAAGGAAGACAAGGACGAACCCTTGGCGGATGTTGTCAATGCCTGCTATTATGTTGCTGAAGAGTGTGGTGAGAAGAGTTTCAACCCCGTGGGCTTCTCTAAATCCATGTTGACATGGATCCAGTGGTGCGTTGGAATCAATGTGATCTTGTATTTGTCTCTGAATTTCCTTTTCCATTATTTTTGCTAGCATCGGTATGCTTGATATCGGTCTGTAGGATTCCGGCTTCAGTTGGTCGAGCTTGTTGTTTTTTAGTAGAGGTCTTATTGATGTGTGTTTGAGGGTGCGTGGGAAAGACCCTGTTGTGAATGATTGTTCCATGAGTCTGGATATGACGGGACTGAGGTCAGTCCGTAGTTCTGAAGCAGCAAGGTGAAAGGAGCGGTTTGGAGTTAGCAATAGAAGATAATATACAGTTCTCAACAATTAGAGAAACAAGTGCTATTGGGAAAAGAAAAAATATAAAAGGAAAATGCATCAGCGATAGTACAGGTGACAATACACCCAAATCACTTTAGCCCACCATACAAAAGAAACCAAAGGGGGAAGAATCACAAAGAAGAAAAAATATAGTTATAAGAAGAAAAGAAACAAGCATTTCTTCCATACCGAAATTACAATTATCTTAAGCTCTCAATATTTGCAGCCAGGTATATACAGGAAACATTATTACAAAGAAGAAACTTTATCAGAAAGAAAAGCTTCAAGCTGAGATCAGGGGCGGCCCAAGGGGGGTGCGGGGCCATGTGCAGAGACTCGGTGCGGGGCCTCATTTGCATAAGGGGCCTCATTTGCATAAATATTTGCATAATGTTACCATACACTAACTTTTAGTAAACATGCCTCTTAATGAGTATATGGATAAAGAAAGACTAAAAGATTTCTACATTACTATAATTCAGTGCCAACCGTCAGGCACATTAGGAACTACTACAAACACTGCCCATTTAGAACCCATTCTAAATCCTGAATCTCGTATGTCTCCCACATATATAACCAACAGACTTAGAGAAACATTCACACATACATATTTTTGTTGGAACTCACACTTTGAAGGACAATCCTTCTCGTGGCGTGCTGTTCCCTTTTATTCTTTATATAGGGACGCAACCCTAACATGCGTTCAAAGGGGATATCTATCCCTCAACATCAACCAGTTAACATTCTTTCATTCAGGAAAAACCCTCTTAGAAGCCACTTATCTGAACGGAGACTTTCCACAGTTCATAGGCAACTCGGCGTCTTCCCCAGCTCATAGATAGACTCTATTCAAGTAGCAACCATACGAGAGTCTGAAAATTACAGAAAATGAGGGGAGACTCTCGTATGGTTGCTACTTGAATAAGTCTCAGAAGTCATAACGGATGACCTTCCCTGTTGGTTACATTGATTTGGAGGTGTTGGTTTTACCCGGTATCGGCGGCTGATAAAGGGACTTCTCCATTTACCATCAGGAGTGGACGTTGAGTCTATCTATGAGCTGGGGAAGATGCCGAGTTGCCTATGAACTGTGGAAAGTCTCCGTTCAGATAAGTGGCTTCTAAGAGGGTTTTTCCTGAATGAAAGAATGTTAACTGGTTGATGTTGAGGGGTAGATATCCCCTTTGAACGCATGCTAGGGTTGCATCCCTATATAAAGAATAAAAGGGAACAGCACGCCACGAGAAGGGTTGTCCTTCAAGGTGTGAGTTCCAATAAAAATATGTATGTGTGAATGTTTCTCTAAGTCTGTTGGTCATTTAGAACCCATAGCAAACCCGCCGTATCATAACAGCACTACCAGGACTCACAAAGCACCAGACCCTACCTATCAAAAGGCAACACTGCAAATATTAAACCAATACATTTCAGAGAATAACAATACATGACCTATTGGGGAAAGAGAACAAGTGGCAATGTCAAATAGGAATTACATAAACAGAATACCTCAGCTCAGTTACACATGCAGAATATAGACCATCACCAAACAAGAAATCACAATTTAGAAACAGGAAGATAATAATTAAAATGGGAACCCCAAAAGCCAACTTAGAATGTACAGCAACAATGTAGAAATACAACTATAAATTAATTTCCTCTTGTACTAAACACAGCATAGACGTTAATGATGCACATTTCCCAGAGCTGACATATTCCAGTTAATAAATTCAAAATAAAGAGATATTTTTCTACCTTTTGTGCATTTTTTTTCAGTTGCAATTGCTCCAGCCACTTTCTTCTGGTTTCTTTGTGTCTTCTGTTAACTCTCCATCATCTGCTGTCCATCTGTCCTTTCTTCTAGTTTTTTTTCCATTCTCTCTCTACATCTGCTTTAACATACTAATCTTTCTCCTTTTGCTCTTTCCTCATTCCTATTTCATCCACTCAAATTTTACCCCTCCATCCTCAATCCCCACATACTCTCCTAATACCCGGCCAATTGTAGATTTTTCTTCCCTCCCACACAAAATATTTTTCCCCGTTCCATTTCACTCTCCCAGCCCCATCCCATTCTAATCCTCCCCCAAAATCAGCTCCCTTCTAGTTCCAGCCCCACCCTGCATCCGCTCCCTTCTAGTCCCCGCATCAGCCCATTTCCAGTCCTAGCTCCCCTATCCATTTCCAGTCCTATCTGAGTCCCTCCATCAGCTCATTTCCAATCCCAGCCCCCTATCAGCCCATTTCTAGTCCTTTTCTAGCCCCATCATCAGCCCATGTCAACTCCTAGCTCCCCTCCACTCAGCCCATTTCAATCCAAGCCACCTATGAGCCTACTTCCAGTTCTAGCCCCTCCATGAGTCCATTTCAATGCAAGCCCCCCCCACCACAGCCCATTTCCAATCTTAGCTCCCACCAACAGCCCATTTTCAGTCCTATCCTAGCCCCTCCATCAGCCCATTTCCTGTCCTAGCTCCCCCCCCCACTCAGCCCATTTCCAGTCCTAGCTCCCTCCTCTCACAGCCCATTTCCATTCCAAGCCCCCTCCCCATCAGCTATTTTCAGATCAAGTCCCCCTTCCACTCAGCCCATTTCCATTCCAAGGCCCCCTCCCCATCAGCTATTTGCAGTTCAAATCTCCACTTACTATCAGCCCATTTCCAGTCATTGCATCCCCACCTACCCATTACCAGGCCTAACCCCCCATCAGCCCATTGCACATTACCAGTCCTAACCCCATCAGCCCACCTCAAGTCCTAACCCCCCCATCAGCCCATTTCCAGTGCTAGCCCCCCCAAAGCCCATTACCAGTCCAAACCCCCCATCAGCCCACAGCACATTACCAGTCCTAACCCCATCAGCACAACTCAAGTCCTAACCCCCAATCAGCCCATTTCCAGTCCTAGCCCCCCCATAGCCCATTACCAGTCCTAACCCCCCATCAGCCCATTTCCAATCCTAACCCCCCCCATCAGCCCACAGTACATCACAGTCCTAACCACATCAGCCCACATCAAGTCCTACTCCCCCCCCATCAGCCCACATCAAGTCCTACTCCCCCCCGCCCACATCAAGTCCTACTCCCCCCCCAGCCCACATCAAGTCCTACTCCCCCCCCGCCCACATCAAGTCCTACTCCCCCCCCAGCCCACATTAAGTCCTACTCTCTCCCCCCCCCCCCCGGGAAAATTAAAACTAAAAAAAAAAGCTTGCTGCTGCCACTGCCGCAGCGGTAGCAGCAATATCGCATGTCCCGCGGGGCCCCCCCCTGCCCGGCAGATCCCTTCCTGCTTGCCTGCCTGCTTCAGTCAGTTCTTCTCCGCTTCGGCTTAGAACCGCAAAGGGAGAGCTTCTCCCTCGTGACTCTGTTAAGCCCGCTGGGGCTTATGGGAAATTTCCCATCTGCCCCGGCGAGCTTAACAGAGTCGTGAGGGAGAAGCTCTCCCTTCGCGGCTCTGAAAGCCGATGCGGAGAAGAACTGACTGAAGCAGGCAGGCAAGCAGGAAGGGATCTGCCGGGCAGGGGGGGGGGGCCCCGCGGGACATGCGATATTGCTGCTACCGCCGCGGCAGCAGCCAGCTTTTTTTTTTTTTAAATTCTACTTTTAAAGCGGAATGTTCTTTGCGCGGGGCCCCCTGAAACGCGGGGCCCTGTGCAAAAAACATTCTCGCTCAATGGACGGGCCGGCCCTGGCTGAGATCGGTCAAAAAAGGTATAAGCATTATCCTGACACATTACTAGACACTTATATGGGAATCTTAAATAAGAAGACCCACCAGCAGCCAGCACCCTAGATTTTAAAAGGAGGAAATGTTTCCTCCTGGTTTGTGTTACTAACCACATCTCAGAATATTTGTACCCATTATCCACAAAAGGAATTATCATGCCTTTGAAAATAGTTGTTATATCATCCATACAGGAATCTCAAAAAAGCAGAGGGGTCCAGACTATCTGCTGATTCCAGTCAGTCCATAACACCCTCCTCTTCCAACTCCAACTTCTTAATAGGTGGTAAATAAAACATCTGAGCTACCCCTATCTCCTTCAGGGTAATGATTTTCAAAACATCCTTGAAAAACTCAGCAACAGATAATTTTCTCAGCAACAGATAATTTTCTTAATTTTTGGAAGTTTGCAAGTTAGGCATTTCTCGATCAATTAGCATTTTCAGCCACTTCCATCTTATAATGTAAATGCCAAACTATACTTAACAAAATTTCCTACTGCTCCTACTACTGCTTGGACTATAGACAGATGAACTTCCACTGATCTAGTTTGTTTACTCATACTCGTAAGACCATCTTCATGCTCTCTTAATTTAGTCACCACTTGCAGTGAACAGTCCAAGACCTGAGAAACATTAGTACTCATTGCAGCCTCAGTCCTCTGTAACACTCCCCAAAGGTCATCTAGGCCAGCCTTATTGCCAGATGCCCCCCCCCCCCCGTACAAAGTGGGACTAAACCCAGCAGGGGCTTGGGGAGAGGGGCCGTGGTTCTCCAGGAAACAACCACAGCTGGAACCACCTGGCCTGGACCGATGGACAAGTTACAGGGGGCAGCTTTCTCTTCTCCTCTAGCTGAATTCTCAACCTCCTGGTGTAGTTTTTCAACTGCCTGGGGTGCAGACTCAAGTACACTGCTCAACGGCGAGGGAGCCAGAACACCGCTAGAGTCCTCCAAGTGTTGAAGAGGCTGCAGTGGGGGAAGGGGGAGGGGAGCACAGGCCACCAGAGCTGAGAGACACACCCAGCTCCTCCAGAGGATGCAACAATTCCGTGTTTCCAGCAGATGTAACAAACCTGGCAGAAACCACATGCCGATCAATAGGGCCACTAACGGTCGGCTGCTTTTGCTGCTTCCCATTCTTTGCCTTCTTCTTAGGAGCCATAGAGATAATTTTCCAACACCAACAAGAAACAAATTAGAGGAAAGGGAGCATCTCACTATGCATCTGATCATGGCGCTGTCTTGGATTCTTCCCCCAGACCCGTATCTCTGCCTGCTTATCTGACATTACTGCCTGGATGTCCCACCACTATCTGAAATTAAACATGGCTTCAACCAAGCGCCTTATCTTTGCACTAAACCCACCTCCCCCTTCCTCTCCTTATTTCTGTGGATAACACTATACTCCTCCCTCTTTCCCCAGCCTTCAACCTTAGGGTCATCTTTGACTCTGTCTCTGTCTCTTTCTGCACACATCCAACAGATGGCTAAAACCTACTGTATCATTTCTGTCTCTATGACATCAGTGAAATTTGTCTTTTCTTTTTTGAACACACTACTAAGACCCTTATCCACTTTCTGGTCAACTTCCATCTAGACTACTGCAACCTGCTAAGAATCATCTCCCCCCTTCATTCTATTCAAAACTCCTGAAAGTTTTGCTACGTTCACATAACTCCTCAAGTCACTTCACTGGCTCCCCATCCATTTCCATATCCTACTGACCTATTAGTGCATTCTTTCTATGGTTCCTAACTACATTTCCTCTCTTATCTCACCCTACAACCTTCCTGAAAAACTCCACCCCTCTGACAGATCTCTCTTACAGTATCTATGCCCTTCTCTGTTACTGCCAACTCCAGACTTTGTTTATTCAAACTTGTTGCTCCATACGCCTGGAAAAAACTACCAGAGTCAGTATGTCAGGCTCCATCTCTGGCCCTATTTAAATCCAGGATAAAAACTCATCTCTTTAAGGCTGCTTTTAGATCCCCTCACACTTCTCTTTATTACTTGTGTGTTTCTTACCATAACCTAGTTCCCAGTTTTGTGATGTTGTCTGTCTTGGTTACATTATAAGTTTGGATGAGCAGTATCTGTATCTTACAGCTGTATTTATAGTGCTGCATTCACCTTGAAGCACTATACAAATGATAAGTAGTACTAGTACTTAAAGATCTCAATATGTATGCTTTGGAAGAAAGGTAGACACATAGAGATATGACTGAGACATTTACATATCTCCATGGCATAAATGCACAGGAGGAAAGCCTCTTTAAATTGAAAGAAAGCTCTGGAATGAAGGCCATAGGATGAAGGTGAAAGGGTATAGACTGAGGAGTAATCTAAGTAAATATTTCTTTATGGAAAAGTTGGTGGAGGCTTGGAATAGCTTCCCAGAAGAGATGGTGGAGACAAAGACAGCATCTGAATTGGGAAGAAAGCATGGGGCAAGCAAGGATCTTTAATGAAAAAAAGGGGATTATAGAGATTAGCAATTGGTATGGATGGGCAAGGTAGATAGGCTGTATGGCCTTTATCTGCCAAAATTATTCTATGCTTCCATGTTTAACCCAGAAGTGCCTTTACTTGGGTGGATAGGAGCATACTGTTTCTACTACCTTGTAAATGTTTGAAGGAACAATTATTCACTTTAGTTTTTTTTTCTGATGTAAATAAACAGGCAGGGCCAGCCCGTCCATTGAGAAAGAATGTTGTTTGCACAGGGCCCCGCACCAACAACATCCTGATGCAGTATAGCGCGGTATATAAGAGAATGTAAATAATAAATCCTGCATTGAAGATCGGCAGGCAGGGTGGCTTTAGAGGGAGCTGGAGAGGCCCCGGCTCCCTCTAACAGCTGCTGAAGTGAAGCATGTCTTTTCCCTTCACTTCGGCAGCTGTACTGAAGTTTAAAATGCTGCTGAGCTGAGCACAGGGAAACAGGAAGTCCCCTTTGACCTCAGCGTGGCAGCATTCTAAACATCAGTACAGCTACCGAAGTGAAGGGAAAAGGTGCACTTTACTTCGGCAGCTGTAGAGGTGAGCAAGGGCCTCTCCAGTTCCCTCTTAGCTAGCCGCGGGGCTCTTCGGGAGGGGAGGGGGGGGGGACTTGGACTGAAAATCGGCCATGGGGGGGGGGGGGGGTTCTAGGACTGAAAATGGGCTGGGGGTTTACTAGGACTGAAAATCAGCTGTGGGGTTGCTAGAACTGAAAATGAATTGGGGGGTTACTAGGACTGGAAATGGGCTGTGGGAGGGTTACTAGGACTGGAAATGGGCTGAGTGGAGGGAGGCTTGAACTGCAAATAGCTGATGGGGAGGGGGCTTGGAATGGAAATGGGCTGTGAGGGGAGGGAGCTAGGCCTGGAAATGGACTGTGGAGGGAAGGCTTGAACTGGAAATAGCTGATGGGGAGGGGAGCTAGGACTAGAAATGGGCTGATGGAGGGGCTAGGATTGGAAATTGGCTGTAGTGGAGGCTTGGATTGAAATGGACTCATGGAGGGGATAGGACTGGAAATAGGCTCATAGAGGGACTTGTATTAGAATTGGGCTGAGTGGGGGGGGCTAGGACTGGAAATGGGCTGATGAGGGGCTGGGATCTGAAATGGGTTGATGGAGGGGCTAGGATAGGACTGGAAGGGCTTATGGGGGGGGGGCTGGGATTGGAAATGGGCTGACGGGGGGACTAGCTGGGAGAGGATGCTGGGTGGGGCTGGAACTAGAAGGGAGCTGATGTTGGGGGAGTATTAGAATGGGATGGGGCTGGGAGAGTGAAATGGAAAGCGGAAAATATTTTGTGTGGGAGGGAAGAAAAATCTACAATTGGCCGGGTATTGGGAGAGTAAGTGGGGATTGAGGATGGAGGGGTAAGATTTGAGTGGATGAAAAAGGAATAAAGAAAGAGATGGCGGAAAGAGCAAAATGAGAAAGATTAGTATGTTAAAGAAGATGTAGAGAGAGAATGGAAAAAAACTAGAAGAAAGAAGAAAGGACAAATGGACAGCAGATGATGGAGAGTTAGCAGAAGACACAAAGAAACCAGAAGAAAGTGGATGGAGCAATTGCAACTGAAAAAAAAATGCACAAAAGGTAGAAAATATCTCTTTATTTTGAATTTATTAACTGGAATATGTCAGCTCTGGGAAATGTGCATCATTATGCATATGTACAATCTGGAGGAGATGAGGGAGAGGTAGATATGATTCAGACTTTTAAATACTTAAAGAGAAATAATGAACAAACAAATCTCTTCCAAATATGGGTAAGATGTAAAACTACAGGGCATAACATGAAACTGCAAGGGGGTAAATTGAAAGGCAATGTCAGGAAATACTTTTTCACTGAAAGGGTGGTGGATGCTTGGAACGCCTTCCCGATGGAAGTGGTGGGGGCAAATACAGTGACAGAATTCAAAATGGCATAGGACAGACACAGTGGATCCCGTTACAGCAACAGGATAAAATCAAAATAAACTTAACTTTCTCATGGGCAGACTAGATGGACCATACTGGTCTTTATCTGTCGTCATTTACTATGTTACTATGTTACTATATTAACATCTGCACTTTGTTTAGTACAAGAGGAAATTAATTTATAGCTTTATTTCTACAGTGTTGTTGTACATTCCAAGTTTAGTTTTTGGGGTTCCCAGTTTAATTATTGTCTTCCTATTTCTAAATTGTGAATCCTTGTTCTTTGTTTGGTGATGGTCTATGTGTATCTGAGCTGAGGTATTCTGTTTATGTAGTTTCTTTTTGACATTGCCACTTGTTCTCGTTCCCCAGTAGGTCATGTATTGTTATTCTCTGAAATGTATTGGTTTAATATTTGCAGTGTTGCCTTTTGATAGGTAGAGTATGGTGCTTTGTGAGTCCTGGTAGTGCTGTTATGATATGGCGGGTTTGCTATGGGTTCTAAATGGGCAGTGTTTGTAGTAGTTCCTAATGTGCCTGGCGGTTGGCACTGGATTATAGTAATGTAGAAATATTTTAGTCTTTCTTTATCCATACTCATTAAGAGGCATGTTTACTAAAGGTTAGTGTATGTTAACATTATGCAAATATTTATGCAAATGAGATCCCGCACTGAGTCTCCACACATGGCCCCGCACCCCCCTTGGGCTGTAAACAGGGCTTTATTGGAGATGCCCATATTGTCTATATATCTTACCCTTTTGTAGCTTTCATATGGCTCATCAGCATTAACATGAGACTGGAGGATTCGTTGAGTCTGTATTTGAAGGTAGCCACTAATACCATCGCTAGAGTGGTCTGGTTAGCCCTGTGCAGTAAATTTATAATTTGAATCTCCACTCCTTCATCTGTTTGATTCTGATCCTAGTTGGGGTTTTATCTTGTCGGGTGTTTGAAAATTCATTAATTTTGTATTAAGAAAAGATTAGACAATATAATATGCTTAATCAGTAATGTATTAATATGTCAAGGAAATAGCTTTTAATGAACAGATGACTTATGATGGCATAACAATGTTTGAATTACTATTATAAAATTAATCTTTTGATATCAGCATGATTATCAATTTAAACACAGATGTTAATGCGCATGGTCATGATTGTGGAAAGTGTATTTTCAGTATTTTGTTGACCCTCCGGTACATTGTTTCTGCTGGTTGGAATATTGACATCCACCTGGAACAAGAACCACAGAATTAATGGAAGTTTACCACATCACACATCTCAGGCTTCCCCGAACACTTCACTTATTTCTCAGTATAAGAATTGATTCTCAATATTTTCTGGTAATTTATATTTAGATGCTAATATGTAGTAGAATTCACTCATTTTTCATATTTACAGTAAACATAAAAGGAAACCCCGGCCTGAGACATCATCATAGATACATACACTGAAAATTAGGGAAATAGAAAACGATTATAAATGCAAAAATTATTAAGTCTGTTATGTTCAACTGGGTAAAATCCATTTGTGAACTGTATTTCAACCAGCGATTTAACAGCTTATGGGACAAAAGTACCTCTGAATGCTAACACATACCACTGATGGGAAGAAATGTCTTCTCTCAACAGTGCAAAACACTCCCTTTGCTCTTTTCAGACTCTACTCAGCCTTGTTTCAACGTTCCTTGTTTGCTTCCTTATTTATAGTGTTCAGAATAGAAATATCTGAGATTCTAACCTACTGAAAAATCAATATCAACTTCGAAATTATACATTATAACTATTGAATGAAATAAAGCATGGGTTTCTGTTAAAAGCAATCCTTCCTTCATGGGAAGAGTAATTTCACAATATGTCACCTATGTGTGAGAGCAAGGTGCCCATTTTGGTCCTATTTTACAAAGACATATAGGGGCCTATATATCTTTGTAAAATGAAAGCACAAATCCTGCAAAACTCACAACAATAAAGAATGTGTGGACATTTATACCATTTTGAGAGCAGGTGCAAATGTCTGTGGGCCTAATACATACAAATGTGTATACTTTATAGAGGACATGCATGAATCATAGTTCTACATGAGCTCTATTTAAACTCTACCCCATGAATACATCTGCAGCCATGTTCCATGCAAGTACATGCATTCCTGTCATCACACAGCGGTGGTTTTATACAATTCATTTTAAGCACATATACTGAGATACACACCCCAAAATTCCTTTATACAGCAACCCAGATGATGGAAAGTAATACAATAGCATTGTAAAGATGCCAAATAAAGATCAAAAGGGTCCATCCATTTTTCCAGCTGTATTCATACTCTGGAAACAGATTTGAATATGAAGTGCCCTGCTTTGCACTAACTCTCTATCTTATTAAATGCTGATGGGCAAGGGAAGTCAACCTGTCTAGTTTGAGTTGCCTTCATAATGCATAACTAAAATTTCATATTTTCTATATAGCTTTTTATTCTACCAGATATATTGTGTTCATTATGCTTGGTAGATTGTCATTTAGAAAGATTTTAATAAAAAGCTACGCAAACATTATTTAGAAACAATCTGTTTTGTTACTGTGTAAATATTATAACTAAGAATACATATTGTAAACTAAAGGTGTATACTTACCATGCAATTAGCCTCAGAACTAATGCATAGTAAGTACAACTATCATGCATGGTCAGAGGTGAGCCCAGAAAGATCCCAGCAGTGAGCACATGATCGCAATCTAGAATGTGTGGCATGATTAATATGGGTGCACCTGAGGACTCCCAACGAGTCGTCGTTGGGTGCACTTGTACTAATTGCAGCTTGCCCACTTTCCACCCCTAACCTGATCACTTTGCACTAGTACACAATTGCCCACTTTCCACCCTTAACCTGATCACTTTGCACTAGTACACAATGGCCACTTAATGTGCATTTTAGTGGCCGGTAGTTGGCATGTCCGCTCATTAGCATTGTCAGCTGCAAGCTATTGCGCACTAGAACACAAATTACCCAGTTAGTGATCTGTAGAAAAAGGGCCTCCATGTTTACTCTGGTGCATATGTTGTGCAAAAATTAAACTATTTATGTGTTTGATATGCAGAAATAAGTTTTAATTTTCATAACAGAAAAGAGCCTCATTGATGCATGGATGTGTTTTTGGGATACTGGCTTACATTTTCAATCATTTGTTCCTCAGGGATATGCAACTGAACAGATTTTCAGCTACCCAGCTGTAGGACTGTACTGTGATAGGAGATACTTTTATAAGCAACTTGATCATCAAGATCAGTTTTTTAGGGACTTAAGTAGGTGTTTATAAAATTGCCCAGAAGCTTGGGCATAAAATAAGGTGCTGAGTTTAGATGAAGCATACATTTAGGCAAATACTGATAGGCTGGTGCACCCATGCTAGCTGGTGGTATTCCCAGCAAGTCCCCATGCAGTCAGCACAGTGGGAAGTACCTCGCCATGTCAACCTGCATCCATGATTAATGTAGGTACGCTTATTGCCATCCACAGAGATTTGAGTCATCAGCTGTATGTGCACCTGCGCTAACTGCAACATTGACAATTAGCGCATGCTAATGTTGCCACACTAATTGCAATATGCAGACTACACAGGTTCTCAGCCATGAACCTGCGCAGTCCCTATTTAATTGTATGCTAAGCAGTTAGTGCGGGGTTTTTACTGCTCGGTCATTTTTTGTGTGCGGTATTATTTACCATGCTAATTTTGGTGCTAAATGCATGCTAAGATACTCATTCTTAGCACAGTTTAGCAAATATGCCCCTTTATGAGAAAAAATAATTTTCTTTCTGTTGCCTTCATAAACAGAGAACATAGCACAGAATGGGCAAGTTAGCAGTAGAAATAAAAAGAAGTATGTGAACCCAGTGGGATAAGGGCCAGTTCATTGAGATTACAATGTAATATATAAAAATACCTTTGTTACATTACAAATAATACTATTAACCAACTTAAAGAACTTATAGCAGTTTTTAGACCGCTACTAAAACTATTATAATTATCCTCATAAAATAAAACTTGAGATCGTTACCTTGGCTTTTCTTTTGGGGTGAGTCATTGACTCCACCCTGTGAGCACTGTGATGTCTGACCACACTGCCCTCCATCCCTGCCATTCTGGGAAGATGTGCTTGACTCTAGTCATACAGAATAGAACAGAATAGGAAACGTGATTTTGTAATACTTTAAAATTGTCTTCATCGACAAGTCAGGAAATTCACAACTATCTGGACTTTTTACATAACGTTAACCTTCTCCGAAGTGGTGCAGACATCACCATTAAAAAAAAAAATACCAGAAGATAGATACTATGGGATTGATATTCAATCTACTGTGGTCAGTGATTTTAAACATCAGCTGCTATGGGAAAAAAAATCGGGATATTCAGTGCCAGTATCCTGATACTGGCCAATGCTAAATATCTGGATTTCACGGTCAGCGCCAATATTCGGCTGCTATCCACATGGTAGTATGAAAGCTTTTTTCCTGGCCAAAGTTTTATGTCAATTGTTCTCTGGATAGTGGCATTGAAAATTGCCACCATCTGGAAAAGGGTCGTCTCTACCCCTGCTCATTTCACATACCCCCCCACCCCGACACTATTCAATCAAGAACTAACAAGTCAAGGACCAAAACAGTCAAGGAAAATAGTCAGTAGCACGTCCAGCTAGCACATCCCTCTCAGCCAGACTTATCCCTCTCAGCCAGACTTATCCCTCTCAGCCAGGCTTATCCCTCTTAGCCAGGCTTATCCCTCTCAGCCAGACATATCCCTCTCAGCCAGGCTTATCCCTCTTAGCCAGGCTTATCCCTCTCAGCCAGACGTATCCCTCTCAGCCAGACTTATCCCTCTCAGCCAGGCTTATCCCTCTCAGCCAGACGTATCCCTCTCAGCCAGGCTTATCCCTCTTAGCCAGACTTATCCCTCTCAGCCAGGCTTATCCCTCTTAGCCAGACGTATCCCTCTCAGCCAGGCTTATCCCTCTCAGCCAGACGTATCCCTCTCAGCCAGGCTTATCCCTCTTAGCCAGACGTATCCCTCTCAGCCAGGCTTATCCCTCTCAGCCAGACTTATCCCTCTCAACCAGGCTTATCCCTCTTAGGCAGACGTATCCCTCTCAGCCAGGCTTATCCCTCTCAGCCAGGCTTATCCCTCTTAGCCAGACATATCCCTCTCAGCCAGGCTTATCCCTCTCAGCCAGACTTATCCGGTTAGTAGGTCCTGCAACTAGATACGATTTGTAGAATATTGATCCATGATTTCCTTCAAAGCTTGTGAGCACCATAAATATCTCTGGTAGATGTCACTGTTCCAGTGATAGTTTGCACTCATTTCCTTTCTGGGGCTGTAAATGCTTCTTCCACAGTATCACAATTAGCAGGAGGAATTAAAATCAAGTTCAGGAGTTAAAACAATATTTTCGACATAGCTCTGGGGGTTATTTTGTGCCACGAATAGCAGGAATATACGTCCTACCTGGACATACATCTCCGCTATTTGTCCCCCTGCTGCTCCCAGTGCAAAGGTTTCCCATATGAATAGCACAGTTGTACGGGGAGCCTTAGATGGGGGCAGGAGGGGGTAGTCTAGAGTCGGAGCAAGGGCGGGACATGGGCAGGCAGTGACCCTAGACTTACAGGGCCGATTCTGAGGTCAGCCCTGTACATCTGGGGTCACTTACGTAGACAGGGGATGCTGGAGCCTGGGGGCGGTGACAAGGTGAGGGGGCACAGGGGATCCCCGCAGCCAGACCCTGGCTATGGGAGGCCTGATTGGGAGTCGGGCTTCAGGGAAAAGACGTTGGATCTTGCAGTTTGGGATTGCGGCTCCATAATGGAGTCATGGTGCCAGTAGGTTTCATTTTGCCATCCCTGGGTCATGAAGTAGAGTGTCTAGAAGCATTTTCTCTTTTCTTAAAAAAAGTCACTGCTTGTGAATGCAAACATTTGTAAACATCACACAGCAGTTTTTAAACAGTTTCCTAAGGAGAAATCATTAAAATGAATTGAAACTTACGACCGGAGACTTGACCTTTCTGTTGGCATGAGTTGTCCACTGTGCCCTGAGAGCTCTGTGAGCTCTGACTCCACTGTCCTCCACAGTCACCGCCCTTGCCACTTGTAGTTGTTTCTGTTGATTTAGAAATTGCAAAGAGTAGGATGTTAATTCTGTGTAACTTTTGTATTGTATTTTGTATTATCTTCTTGGACCTGCCATGAAACTTTATTTGCAAGTACCTGGAGATTTTCCTACATTTTAACTTGTTCTTGACAAGCCAAGGCATTGTAGCATCAATCCTTTATCGAAAACCATAAACCCTTGTCCTCTCTAAAACCTAGTGTACAAACATCTTGAATCTATTTGAGTGATGACCATGGCTTCCTCCTCTCCTGGACTCTAAACACTGCTTCTGCAGCATTTAACATCTCTATTTCATGTTGTATAGAAGCTCCTTTACAGCAGTGCACTACCCTTCCACTAGGTCATTGGACCAATGCTGGATTAGTAACTATCATTAAAAGTAAAATACGACCTCTTTATCTTAGATACTCTTTAGGAAAATCTGAGGGAGCCATAGTCAAAGTGGTTCTTCAGCTAGTTAAGTGGCCTGCTGACTGTCTAAACTGTGCTCAACGGGATATTCAGTGGTACTAAAGCAGTTATTGCCACTGAATATCCACTTCTAACTGCTTTAAATGCCCCAATGCTAATCACATCGTTGGAGCATCTGGGGCTGGGGGAGGGGGGCAAGGATATTGTTTGCCACTTAGCAGCAACATTCAGACAGTAACTGGCTAAACTAAATCCGCCGGAATTAGGAAGAGAAAAAGGCTAGCCTAACTTCAGCCAGTTTAACTATCCGGCCAGCGGCTGAATTTTGCCGCTGACCCGTTGGCTAAAAGGCTAACTGCTGAACCTAGATATTCTGTTCTGAGGGCATTGAATATCCGGGGACCACATTTAAAATAAATATCCACTTCTGCTCACACAATTGGAGACAAGCTTCCCGGTCACCCTGCACACCCCCCCCCCCTTAAACAAAGGGGAATCCAATCCAGTACTCTCAATTTTAAATTTGATTTCTCCTTATCACCTAAACCTCGAATTGGATTGGCATAGTTTTGTTGGATATGTTATGGTTGATTATTGTGGCAATTACATTGTTGTTCTGTGCCTCCTAAATTAACCTTGAAGTAAGCAATCTCAGCTGTTGGTATGATGTCAGACACCAGTATAAAGAGTGCTTCTCCTGGCAAGATTGTTGGTATTAAATGGGGATCATATGGCTGACACAGAGTCTTTTGAATAAACTGCAGACCCGAAACGCAGTGCTGTATTGTTTAGGATCCCTCAGTGATTTCAACATCGGCATAGGAGAGGTTTTGTGAAAGTGAACTGAAATAAATTGATAATCTAAAGTTATAAGCCAGACTGTTGGTTGTTTTGCTGCAAATTTTGATCAAAATGGACATTGTCAATGATAGGGGTTGAATCCTAACATTGACTCAGTCAGACAAAAAATTGTGTTGATTTTTGGTGGGAATTCACTCTGTCAAAGGTTGTCATTTTTTGGTTTTCAGATTGTTTATGGCATTTTGGCCTTACCCTTTGTGGCCTAGAGGGCATTTTTGGTTTTATGGTGGTTCCCATAATGTCAATAGCAGAATCAACATTTAGTATATTAAACAGTATTAATTTTATGAATGCTAACATCTCTAAATATTATGTCATAGTTTTTAACACTTTCTAAGAAGAAATCATTTTAATAAATTAAAACTTACGACCGGAGACTTGACCTTTCTGTTGACATAAGTTATTCACTACACCCTGAGAGCTCTGTGAGCTCTGACTCCACTGTCCTCCACAGTCACCGCCCTTGCCACTTGTGGATGTTTCTGTTGATTTAGAAATAGCAAAGAGGAGGAAGTTATTTCTGCACACATTTGTATTGTCTGCTTAATCATGTCATGATACTTCATTTGCAGGTATTGTACCTGCAGATTTTCCTAAATTTTAACTTGTTTCTGTCAAGTTAAGGAATTGTAGCAACAATTATTGGTCAGAAACCACAGATCATAGTTTTCTACACCACCTAGTTACAAGCAAATCCTTTTCAGGGACTCTAAACACTAGGGGCCCGATATTGAGATAGGCACATCTTCGAAGGGCTATGCACCTCATTGTCACATAGCCCTCCCCTCCGACCTCTAACCCAGATATTCAATGCTATGGCGACAGGATCACCACAGACACAGGAAGCTGCCAAAGCTTACAAGGCAGCAGTGATATTGCTACTCCGCCCTGGAACACCCCCACACATCCCAATGCTAACCGGATAGCATCGAGGAGCATAGGGGAGTTAGCAAGGGATGTTCAACGGCACTAACTGTGTAAGTGCCATTGAATATCCGGTCTTAAGGCATTTACACGGTTTACGGGGCTGTAAACCATGTAAATGCCTTTTGAAAATTGGGCTCTACTTCTGCAGCATTCAACATTTCCAGCTGATGCTGTACAGAAGAGCTAAAGCTGAGGTTGGAAAATGAACCCAGGGCTCTTTTTTAACAGTATGTCACTTTGCCACTGAGTTACCAGTCCAACGATAGAACAATAAATAATAAAATGTATCATTAAAAGTAAACTATAACTCTTTTAACTTGAGTACTATTTAGTAAAATCATAAAGTCAATAGCAGAATCAACTTTTAGGGCCCCTTTTACTAAAGTCCATTAGCTGGTTAATGGGCTCATTAACATGTAGCAAAAGGGTGTCAGGAACACTAAGGGTTGCGCGGATCTACAGCCTCACACTAAAATGCTCATTAGTTGGTGATCATGGAATGGGGAGGGGCATGAACAGAAAGTGGGCATGGAAAGTGCATTACCACTTGAGCCCAGGCAATTGCCATGCGCTCAGCGGCAGCGTGGCTATTAATGTGGATTCACCTAATGAGCCCTCTATAGGAATCATTAAGTGAACCCGCCATGTCGGGGCGCACGTTAGGTGAATCCAATGCATGTTAGCTGCCAGGAGCATTCTGATTATTCCCTCAGCAGGTGAAGTGGGGGCTTTGCAATTAATGTGCATTTTTTTTGGCATGTTACTTGCAAATCTTAAGCTGGGCCCTTTGTATATTAGACGCTGCAGTTTTTAAACACTTTCTAAGGAGACAATATTAATTAAAACTTACGACCAGAGACTTGGCCTTTCTGTTGGCATGAGTTATTCACCACACCCTGAGAGCTCTGTGAGCCCTGAGTCCACTGTCCTCCACAGTCACCGCCCTTGCCAGTTGTGGATGTTTCTGATGATTTAGAAATAGCAAAAATGAAGAAGTTATTTCTGTTTTTAATTTCATATTGTCTGCTTAAACATGTCATGACACTTCATTTGCCTGAATTCTGTGAGTTCTGACTCCACTGTCCTCCACAATCACTGCCCTTGCCAGTTGTAGATCTTTCTGATGACATACGATAGAATAATAATTGTGGTTTTGTAAAGTCTTGATTTAATCTGCTGGCATATGCGATAAACTTTCATTCAGAACTTCATGCTTTCACACACCCCTCCTTCCTCACTCACAATATTAACTTTTTTCGATGTAGTGAGACCATCATAGCAACCCAGAAATTAGAGACCATCAATATTTCTGGATCCTAATGTAGAATATATGCTCCTTCAATCTAGACAGCATCTATTACAGTGGCAGAGCTAATTCTGCCTTTATTATAGCACCCATCAATTTTCTGAGCTTGCAAAATAAATCCAGGTTTCCCACAGCACAGGCTGACATTCCTCCACAAAGTCATTGATTTAAGAGCATGTCAGTAATGATGTTTTTAAAATTAAATATGATTCTCTTATCTTCAGAGAAAATGACCAAACTTATAGTATCAATAACTGAATCAGCAATCATTACATAATAATGAAATAGAACTTACGGTCATAGCCTTGTCCTTTCTTTTGGCAGGGGTCATTGCCTTGATTCTGTTGGCATGTTGTCTGCTGATTGCACTGTCCTCCGCTGCTTCCACCCTTGGCAGACATGTTTCTCTCTGTCGGTCTAGAGTAACACAGAAGTAGACGAGGGATTCTGAGAGCCTTTGGTCTTGACTGAATGAACAAGACATTTATATATACCAGTAATGTTCCCACCTGTGCCAAATGAGCGTCATGTGTGCCTTGGTGGAGCCCTTGATGAGCAATCAGAAATTTAGCACAATCTGTATAATTATGGTCATTCTCTAATAATTTTCTGTCCCAAAGGGAAGGTGGATATCAGGTAGTGTAATTTCTTATTTTTATTATTTAACATGACGTAGTGGATGTCCCTCATCATTTTCTGAGGGAATTATTTTCCATATTTAGCTTAGCAAATTGCATAGCCAGTGGAATTATGTGGTTTAATGGCAAATAAATACCTAATTCTGTTTTTCATATTTAACATGCAGTACTGATTGTTGCTTTGGCACACACAATTTAGTGCCATGTTTCCTAAAGCTTTATGTCTGCTAGTAGACATTAGTGTAAAAATAAAATGTGTTGTGGAGGCAGGGTGGTCCAAACAAAAGTGAGAACATTTCGTAAATTAAAAGCTTAAATAGTTTACTTATTTACCTTTTATAGCTATATAACGTCTTTATTTCGACAATTTCCGGTTGCCATCTTTTTTGAAAATTTGTCAATCGTTTACATCTGTCTTTTTAAATTTTTAAATAACTTATATGCTACGAGATGTTCTCACATTTTTTTCGGCCACCCTGTATATTAATGCATTTCGCTTGTGCTAAGCCTTAGTAAATAAGGCTGTCGGCTTTTTTTAAACATTTGCAAAATATATAACAAAATTTCAAAAAAGGTAGAAAATCATGTAAATCATCTCATAACAGTTCTGCAATCGATAGTTACAAGTATCAATTTCCACAAATATCAAATTCTGGGGCCCTTTTTTAAAGTGTGCCAAGCAGTTAACATACATTTTTGTGCATGGTATCTGCACGGTCAGGCCCACAGTAACTGTTACTGTTGGGGCAAGACAGTTAATGCGCATGGATTTGCATGCTAACTGCAACTTGTGTGTCCTGTATTACTAGGAGCTTTCGCCATGGTATATCCATATCATGGGGTAGCAAGAGATGGAGGGCCATGACCCCTGAATCATGAATCCATGTACCCCAGTCTGTAAGGCCCATTCAGGACCAAAAGGATCTCCAGGCCCAAATGAGTTTGAAACCTGTGTAAAATGAGGCTCACCAAAAGCCAGGGAGGGAGACATACAGCATCCCTTTCCAGGTCACACCTGAAGCAGTGCAAGCAAGCCTGCTTGTTGCTGAAATAGCTCTATCTATTGACATTCACTTGAGTGGCCATCAAGTGGAGCACCGAAGACTCCATCTTCATACTCTGAGAACAGTGTTCTCACTTCATCCACACCCAGGGAGTTCTGATGCCAAAAGATGATCTGCAGGTTGTAGAAGCTCATGACTTGTGCTGCAGATAGTGAAATCAGATGCTTCTCTCCCCAAAGCTACAGCCCTGTGAGCTCTGCTGTTGGTCGACAAATGCCATGCCAGAGCAGCAACCACTAACAGACAGCCTGATTTATCCACTAGAAGAGGCCTGAACCACTCCAGGGCCAAACTACTCATTCTAGCCTCCTGAAAGAAGATTGCCCCAACCGGACAGAATGACACCCCTCCCACTGATACCCTCAGAAAGATAATGGGAGCTGCATCTAGGTCAAAGGAAAGGCCTGGCACTATAGAGGCAGCCTACTGGTGTGCCCCAGGGATTGGTTCTGGGGCTGGTACTGTTCAGTGCATTTGTGAGTGATATTGCTGAATGACTGAATGGAAAAGTCTGTCTTTTTGCAGATGCATGAAAATTTGCAATAGAGTGAACTCCCCCCGAGGGAGTGGATAACATGAGGAAATATCTACAAAAGCTGGAAGAATGGTGTAATGCTTGGCAGTTAAGGTTTAATGTGAAGAAGTGCAGTGTCATGCTCTTGGGATGCAGAAATCCAATGGAATTGTATGAGATAGGGGGCAATAGGTTGTATGAATGGACCAGGAGAAGAACCTCTGAGTGATTGTTTCTGAGAATCTTAAAGTGGCGAAACAGTGTGACAAGGCGGTGGCCAAAGCCAGAATGATGCCAGGATGCATACAGAGAGGAATTACCAGCAAAAAGGAAGAGGTACTAATGCCACTGTACAAGTCGCTGGTGAGGCCTCACTTGGAATATTGTGTTCAGTTTTGGAGACCGTATCTCATAAAGGATATAAAAAAGTTGGAAGCGGTTCAGAGGAAGGTGACCAAAATGATTTAGAGTCTAAATATGTATACTCTAGAGGAGAGGAGAGACAGGGAAATATGATACAGACCTTTTAAGTATTAATGAACAAACAAACCTTTTTCAAAGACGGGGAAGCTGTAATACTAGAGGGCATAACATGAAGCTGCAAGGGGGTAAACTGAAGGGCAACATCAGGAAATACTTTTTCACTGAAAGGATGATGGATATTTGGAATGCCCTCTCTATGGAAGTGGTGGGGGCAAATACAGTGACAGAATTCAAAATGGCATGGGACAGATACAGTGGATCCCTTTATAGAAACAGGATAAAATCACAATAAACTTAACTGTCTCTGATATCTCAGCAAGTAGAGGTGACCTGCACGGAGTGGTGGGTGCACCCCTAAATAAAAGCATGGGAAGGGGTGACCTGCACGGAGCGGTGGGCGCATCTACTCTTGCCACCTTGCTGGGCAGGCTAGACGGACCATGCTGGTCTTTATCTGCCATCATATATAATGCTAGGAAAAGCAGAAGTAGAGATACAGCAACCATGGTGAGGTCTAGGAGGTGAGAAGCACCCCTCAACTGACTCCTGCAAAAACAGACCCAAAGGTGTTCATAGGAAAAGGGGAGACTTGTAGTTTGAAACAAATAGCTGTAGATACAGGACATGCTGGAATAAACTTCCCTTATTGGATACTCATGCATTAGGGATAACATCCCTAACTGCACAGAGGAGGGCACAGAAAAAAATAACCTGTCATTGCTGGAGGTACTGAAGAGTCTCTACAAACATTACCCACATGAGTAGGGCGCCACAAGGAAACTATACTGGAGAGATCAGTATAAGCCTTGCTATTATTACAATTATGTGCATCATAATCTCAGACTGGCTTAAACCAAAACTTCAGAAACAGAAGGCAGACAGCTTGTAGGAGGAGATAACACCTCAACAACCTTTCTTAAGGGCCCTGAAAACTCCCAACTCTGATGTGGTAAGGTCCAGACAGAGAGAATAGTTACACTGCAACTGGTTGTTCCATGAAAAGGACAACTGGAAGTCATTGAAGGGAATTGCCTACTCCCAAAAGAGGCTCTGGAGGAAACTAGAGAATGGCAAAGGCTCTGTCTAGACTGCCCCTTCTACCACTGAGGCCCTGAAGGACTCACCATAGCCAAGGTACTTTCACTGCTCTATGCATGGCCATACAAGTCTCTTTAGCCCTTCTAGGCCAGTCTCGCAGGAGTCTTATTAAGTGAGCTTCTATCCCCAGAGAGGAAACAACCCTTAAAGGAAACTGTTCCTCCAAAGATCGAAACCAGGATCAGTCAACTAAGAGTAATACCAGCCCTATCAACGGGCCAATACCACTGCCGCCATGAAGTTGGTAGACACTCTGAAGTGGATTTAACCAGAAGCAACCACCGAGGTGGTCAGCTGCAAGTCTCCTAGTATCAGGCAGGAGACTAGGTTTAATAATTATTTGGTCTAAACATTGGTAGGTGTTCCAGGGAACAGTCTGCAACCCTGGAACATAAAGGATTAGAGGCATATGCCTGGAATCATAAGGCCACTGGCAGAGCATCAGACCTGCTTTTGAGGGTTAGCCTCCAATTGTGCACACAGTACTGCCCAAGAGTCCATCCATTAGGGTAATGCCACATCCTTCTTAAGGACCTCGACCCTCCAAAATGAGACTCAGACGCAGCCCTTCCCTCCACCAAGAAAGTCATACGTTAGCTATAGCCGAGAGCAAAAATCCCACCCCAGAGGCCTGAAGGGCTGATCCCATTCACCTTGGAGCTGAGGGAACAGCCGAGACAGGATCATAGAACTCTGAGGACCCAGATCAGGGGTATTCTCCCTAACAGTCTATGCTGTGCTGCATATGATCAGAGAGGAATAAAAAAGCAGCAGGACACTGAATCCCTCATTGCAAAGGGTATCCACCTGCTAACCCCACCCGAAAGCTGGTTTCACACCCTGCAGAACCACCATACCATCCTGAAAGAGCATAAACACGGCCTGGCAGAGAAAAGGTCGATCGCGAGGATCTGAACCAGCCCCTGGGGGGAACCACCACTCTGTCCTTCTCAGACTTACTTTCTAGATGACATGACTTTTACTTAGGTTCTTCGGCAAACCCCCATTGGGCAAAAGGATGAGCTCCTGGAGGGACAAAGGAGTTTGAGGCTGAAACATGGATCATGACCTTTCCAGCTGTCCATGACAGAAGTACTTTTGGGTCCTAGTTCCCACAGAGGAAGGCCAGACCTCAGGCCCCCAGAAAGGGGGTTTATCATGCAACTGGTGGGAAAAGGAGCTGCAGGGGCCCCAGAAAGGGCATCGGGCCTGGACCAGCTGTCAGGGGAGCCACAATACCGAAAAAAATGCCATATCGGGAGTAAAAAACATTAGCCATAGTATAAAACCACTAGGGGCTACAGTCTGCATCAGGTCACATGACTGAAAACAGGGGTTTAGGGTAGAGTGTGTGCATGGAAAGCACAGTAATATGCAAGCCCCATTAATGTGGCAATTGGAGTGGAGGCATCTAACAATACCTCTATGGATACTGTTAAGTGCACCTGTGTTAATTACACTTCACATTTACGTACTCAGTCACATGTTAGCTGCTAGGAACTTGCAGATCATGTCTTTGACAGCTGACACAGAAGCTTTGTACTTAACGTCATTATAAGCACATGTTAATGCACAGCCTTACTGGGATTTAGTAAAAGGGCCCTTAATTTAATATTGGAATTATTCACCTTCCCAAGTTGCTTAAGTTCACTCAATATGCACTCAACTGAAACAAAACATAATGAAATGATTGTATTTCTATTAAAAGGCTCTGCTTCTAATTTGCATGTCATAAAATCATCTGCAAAACATGAAACTTCAATGTGGTATCATCTTTGGTGAACTACCATTTTAATTTGAAAAACATAACACTTTGGGAAAAGGCCAGTGCAGTAAATGGTGATCTATTTTTGGTGAAAATCTTCACCCTTTGCTGCACTAGCCTCTTTCTAAAATGTTATTATCTATTTAAAATGGTAAGTCAAAATCAGAGACTGGATAGTGAGACAGAAAAAGAGAAGTTTAGGACAGAGACCTCTGCTGGAAACTTTACTCTTGTGATAATTGGATCATTGTACAGTACACCAGTGTTTTTCAAACTTTTACCCTGTATGACCCCATTGAACCAACTGAAAAGTCATATGACCCTCAGATAGTAACATAGTAACATAGTAAATGACGGCAGATAAAGACCAGTACGGTCCATCTAGTCTGCCCAGTAAGATGGCAGGAGTAGGTGCACCTGCCGCTCCATGCAGGTCACCCCTCCCCATGTCTTTGTTTTAGGGGTGAACCCACCGCTCCGTGTAGGACACCCCTTTATGCTGAGAAATTAGTTACTTAAGTTTATTTTGATTTTATCCTGCTGCTGTAAAGGGATCCACTGTGTCTGTCCCATGCCATTTTGAATTCCGTCACTGTGTTTGCCCCCACCACTTCCATCGGGAGGGCATTCCAAGCATCCGCCACCCTTTTCAGTGAAAAAGTATTTCCTGACATTGCCTTTCAGTGTACCCCCTTGCAGCTTCGTGTTATGCCGTCTAGTTTTACAGCTTCCCCGTCTGTGGAAGAGGTTTGATGTTGAAATCAAAATAAGAGGTCTTCAGCCTCCTTCCCCTCCCTTCACTCGTCTAAAACAGAAAGCAGAGGCAACAACAGCAGCAGCAGTCGGCACAGGGTCCCTCGTGTCAGTGTGCAGTGACTGCTTACAGACCCCAGTGTTCAACACGGGCTTCCAGTCTAACAGGAAGCAACAGCCTATGAATGGTTCCTGGCTCAGAGGTCAAATGCTGACTGGTGACTTGGCATAGGTCACAGTGGCAGTCCAAAGAGATGGGGAAATGGCCATGTTTCTGTGACCACCGCCACTGATGATGTGACCCCAGGTTTGGGAACCACTGTTGTATACTGTTAAATCTGACTTGTGGAAAGCTTTTCAGGTTGTTGTAATGCTGCTATGATATCTCACTTTACTACCATGAGGGTATGAATTTGCAAAATACTTAATCAACGCATACGATAAGACTGAAAGTAGTGAGCCTATTGAAAACTGCGGGAAGACATACAATCCAGGCAATATTCAACAGAGCCAAAACTGCAAATATGGGTGCAGCCTTTTAGCAGATTTACTCATATAAATCAGACCACTGAATATGCAGTTCAAAACTTACATAGGAAAATAGTAAAAAAGGGCACTGAAAATTCCCCATCATCAACCCATCTAAAACCGCACATTGGGACCAAAGCTGGAAAGCTTAGTGCTGCATTTTTCTGGCACGTTTCCCTTGCTAGGATTGCTCCCCAACACAGAAAGACAGCTAACGCCGGAATAATGCAAAACCCCCCAATCATGTTAAATTGCAGCGCACTTGGCATGTAAATTGCTGCATAATTAATTGTGCCCAATGTAAAAAACTGCGCTGAACATTAGCTCATTTTTTTACACTGTTTTTAATGCTGCATTTTCACGCTAGCTTCGGGCAGGCGTAAAGATCCAGCCAGGAGCAAAAATAGTAACTGAGGTGAAGTTTTGTATTTCATCTGAGATGATCCAGGCATCAAGAAAAGCTCCTGATGCCATCGGCACAGTGTTAAGAGGCTGATGCCCCCCTGAACAGTAAGACCCCAGTGTTTGCTGCTCAAATTGTCTAAAAGCTATTTTGTTTGTCTACAAGGGGTTGTCCCTATGGACAGAGGGGGCTGTGTCGCACCTCATAACACCAGATTTATTTATTATTTTATTTATTTTAACAAACGCTTATATACCGCACTTTCCCATGAATCAGGTGCGGTTTACAAAAAACAATGTAAAGAAACAGTAAACAAATATAAAACCTGTTCTTCTTACATGAAACATCAACAGTGTACAGTAGGCTTATGCCTTAATACATAAAACTAGAACTATTACCAATGGTCAACTACTGTGTGCATAACAACTTTTGCAGCGTGCTTAGCAACTATGTACATAACATCTGTTACATTGTGTTTAGGCTATATACATTACAGTGCAGTTGGCAGTCTAGCCATCATATGTTAGAATTATTGTTACCGTGATAAAAGAAAATGAATTAGTGTTTCTTTAGATGCAGTTAATTATGTTAAGTCTTTCTTGGTTTGACATTTACATTGTCTTCTATTATCCTTTGTCATTAAGGGTGATGGAATTTGTCTGTACGCCATAGTGTGTCATAAATAGATGTGTTTTTAGTTTCTTACAGAATTCCTTGATATCGGTTAGAATTCTGATTTCTTCAGGTAGTGTATTCCAGAGGATGGGGGCTGAGTGTGAAAATGCCTTGTTGTTAGTTGACTTTTTGGCTTTTGTAAAGTCTTTCATAATCGTAATTTTGTTTGTATTACCTCTCCTATGAGCGATTTTTGGTGTTTCCTTATTAATAAGCTTGCTCAGTGTCAGTGGTGCCATATGGTTTAATGCTTTAAATGTGGTTATTAGGATTTTGTAGTTTATACTGCAGTAGATTGGTAGCCAGTGTAGGTTGGCTAGTATGGATGTTATGTGTTCGAATGTACAAACCTTCATGATGGTTCTGGCAGCTACATTTTGTGCTAGCTGAATTTTTTTAAGGTTCTGTTTTGTTATTCCTAGGAGAACTGTGTTTGCAAAGTCAACGTGGGGTGTGATTATTGCTAGTATTATGCTCATAAAGTCATGTAAATGTACCAGTGGGCATAGTTGTTTAAGTATCTTAAGTTTGTAGTGGATTTTTTTGTTGTGTTTCTGATGTGGGGATCCATACTGAGGTTCTTATCTAGAATCATGCCTAGATAATTCACCTCATTTTTTGTTTTGATCTCGTGATTCTGTAGTGTAATAGATGTTGGGGGAATGAATGATTGATTTTTTTTGTTACAAATAAGATGTCTGTTTTTGAGTAATTGATGTGTAGATTTTGTTCTTTTAGCCACATTGTGAGTTCATTGAAACACTCAGTTATTAATTGCATTGGTGGGTTAGGGATTCTGAATGGGATGTATAGCATTATATCGTCCGCATAGATATGGTAGTGGACGTTGAACCGTTTGAAGATGTTGCAGACAGGTTGGAGATAAATATAGAAAAGGAGTGCCGATAGGGAAGATCCTTGTGGGAGGCCGAGTTCCTGTTTGTATGTATTAGATGTTTGGGTATTGATTCTTACTGTTTGAGTTCTATTGCTTAAGTATAACGTAAACCATTTATGTACTATTGAGTTTATTCCTATTTGCCTAAGTCTATTAAGCATTATAGTGTGGTTTACACTGTCAAATGCTGCGGAGATGTCTAGAAATAGTAGAATAAATGCTTGTTTAGAGTCATCAATTCCTCTTACAAGTGTGTCTAGTAGTACTGTAAGTAGCGTTTCTACTCCGTGGTAGGGGCGGAAGCCATATTGCTGTTCATCAAGAGGGGCTGAGGTATCAATGTAATCTTGAGTTTGGATATGAACTACTTTTTCAATTAGTTTGCTCGATATGGGTGTATAAGAGTTGGGTGATGTTTTGTCAAGGATACCATTTTTGAATATTGGGCGTATTTGTGCATGTTTAAGAGTTTATTTATTTATTTATTTATTTATTTACTTATTTCTTCTATACCGCCCCTTCCAGTGATCAAGGGCGGTTTACATGGAACAATTTAACAATTTATGTATACTTCTGTATACTTTACATTGAACAGAGAACTTTTTAACTTTTTTACATGGAATAGATATGCATTACATTGAAACAGAGAAACTTTCTAACTTTTTACAAATAATGACAGATGTAAAAAACTGTCCAAACTATTTACATAGGTTATTTACAAGTGATTCTATACAGGGGTTTTCAGAATAATCGTGCATCATGTGTATGTGGTGGAATTTATTTCCATTTTTTCAAGAATTTTGTGTGTGGGGGGGGTGGGGGCTGTGTGGGGTTGTCTAGTTGTGGTTTAGGGAGTTCTGAGTTGGTGTGTCTGTGGATGGTGTGGGATAGAGCTTGGGGGTACAGAGCTTGGGGGGTAGGGGATTTGGAAATGTTCAGAGAATAGGTAAGTTTTGAGTTCCTTCCGAAATTGGGCGAGGTCTTTTATGGTGCGGAGGTCTAGTGGGAGATCATTCCAGAGCATAGGGGCAGTGAATGTGAAGGCTCTGTCACTTGTGGATTTTTTAGTCTTCTTGAATGATTTTGGTAGATCAAGTGAGTGGGCTGCATTTTGTCTGCGAGCTCTTGATTCAGATGGGGTCTGTAGTAATGTTGATAGGTGTGATGGGGCGATGTCATTTAGGAGCTTGAATGTTGTTAGGAGAATTTTGTATCTAATACGGCTGTTTATGGGGAGCCAATGTAGTTCTAGGAGTATAGGAGTCACATGGTCTGTTAGACGAGCTTTGGTAGTTACTTTTGCACAGATGTTCTGGGCTCTTTGTAATAGGTATGTGTTTTTCTGTGGTAGGCCAATCAGGAGACTGTTGCAATAATCGAAATGGGGTGTGATGAGTGTATTGACAACCGATCTAAAGTCATGTGTATCCAAGAGGGGCCTTAGGTGTTGTATGGTTTTGAGTTTAAGGAATATGGTTCTTACTGTCTTCTTTATGTGAGGTAGCATGGTGAGAGTATGATCTAAGGTAAGTACCCTTGTTGTAACGAAAGGTTAATCATAGGTAGTATGAAGAAGAGAATTGGTAGAGTTTTATTTATCCAGATTACTGGACATGGGTCTAAATAGGAAGTTGTTGTATTAAGGTTTGAAATTATATTCTTGAGTGAGTCTTTGGATATTAGGTGGAAGTCTGACCAATTGTTTGTTTGATCATAGTATGATTTACTAGGTGACATTGGTAGGTGTGCATATTGTTTTGTTTTGTTTTGTTCATATAGTGATTGGCTAAAGTCTGAGGTGATATATCAGTGATGATATCGCTTGAATTATATATATTGTTTGTTAGATTTTGTACAATGGTAAAAAGTTCTCTTGGTCTATTTATTGAGTTTGTTAGTATGACTGAGTGGTAGTTTTTCTTTGCACTTTCTATTGCTTCTTTGTATTTTTTAAGGTGGTTATAATAGATCTCATAGTTTGTTGTAGATTTGGTTCTTTGCCATTTCTGTTCTATTTTCTGCCGATCTCTTTTCATTAATTTTAATGCATTGTTAAACCATGGGGCATCTCTATTTTTAGATGTTATTTTTTTCTTCTTTTTTTTTTATTTAATCTTTATTAATTTTACAATACAAAGAAGCTAAATTACACAAGCTTCACGGAAATTAGGACAAATGGTCTGAAAACTAACATTGATACATCAATATTTAAAAACAGGGAATAGAAAAGAAGAAAAAACAATTCCAAGTCCTACTATAGCCCACCACAAGGAGATCCAAGTAAGAAAACAATTAACCAAAAAATTTGAGAAGCATAAAAAAGAGAAAAAAACCAGTCAAACTTAAGTAGTAGGCAGGGCGTCTGGAGCCTCATTAGGAAGCCGTCGGGCACTCAGAAAGCTCGACAACTGGGACGGATCATAGAAAATATAAGAAGCATTATTAATTTTAACCATACATTTGCAAGGATACTATAAAAAGTATAACCCCCCCAACAACAAAACCCCAGGTCGAAGTAGAAGAAATTCCTTTCTACGCTTTTGAGTTTCCTTCGCAAGATCTGGAAAGACCCTAACAAATAAACCATAGAATTGAACAGAACACTTCTTAAAAAACATTCGTAAAAACCAATCCCTATCAGAGGACAGGGCAAAAACAGCAATCAATGTGGAAGGAGAAACCGCCTCCTCAGCCGAGGACTCCAATAAAGCTGAGATATTAAGCAAATCTGCCTGGCTCTCCCCATCAATAACTCCAGCCCCAAGATCTGTTATTTTTATTGATTAAAAGTTTAGGGTTTATTTTGTGTGTTGCAGCATTGTTGATAATTTTGTGCCAATTTTCTACTGCTTCATCAAGGTCAGTTGGTGTGAGGGAAAGGTGGGGTATTATTTGGTCAAGAAATTCTTCTTCATTGAATTTCTTGAATCTGGTGGTTGGGGGCTGTTGTGATCTACTTTTATTAGTAGCATCTGTGTAGGTGAAGCTAAATTTTATGATTGGGACAATCAGAATTACCTCGCAGCAACCTCTGACTATGACATCTTTACTTGAGTTAGGTCTTGTTAGACAATTCAGATTGATTTCTTTGACTAGGTAACCAAAGAATAGGATCGGGGGAGAGCGCTAGAATTCAGCAAGATGTTTGGCACAGCTCAACATCGGCAACTTATAAATAAACTGAGTGCCCTCCAGCAGCAGCAATGGCATTGAATTGTGGTGGAGCATTTACCTGAACTTTCTGCCACTGTGTCGTGGTTCCTGCCCTCAATGACCTGCTCCCCTCTGGTGTAGGCTTCCTTTTTATGCAAACCAGAAGACTGCATCAGAGGGGGCAGAAACAGCAGGTCATAGAAGACAGGAACAGCGATGCAGCACCAGAGAATTCAGGTAAGTGCTGCCTTGAGGTTTCAATACCATCGCTGCCACGGCAGTCCCAGAGAGAGAGAGACGGCAGCAGCAGCAATTGAGACATGAATGGAAGCGGGGGGCAGCAGGATGGAGGGCTTGCCTCAAGTACCTCTAATCCTAGCACCGGACCTAGCCAGAGGCTAGTAGTAAATAAAGTTCCCTTTGAAAATATGGATGGTACCAGTGGCAAGCTGGAGAGACTGGCATTTGGTCCTTTTCTTTTTAACATTTTTGTAAGCAATATTGCGGACAGTCAGATAACGTTTATCATTTATCATTTATTGGTTTTTGATATATCGTCCTTTGCAAGCAGACAGAGCAGTGTACAAAATAAAAATATTAAACAGAAAGAAACTACAATAAAAGACAGGAAAAAGAAGTATAGATAGGGATAAACATGCAGAGGACAGGGGACAACAATAACGTATATTTATAAGCCAGCAGGCAGTTTGAGCAAGATCTAGTTGGTCAGTCTCCACTGAAGTATCTTCCTTGCTTGACTGACGAGCGCTTGGGTGGAGGTGAAGAATATGGTCAAGGTGTGGCATGCAGTATTTAACTTGGCCCAGATTAATTTTAATAGAGCTTCTTTATCATCCTGTAAGTCCAGTGCAGATGAGTGGAATGAATGAGTTATGCTCCCTAGCCAACCAAAGAGGCAGAATGGAGGAGCTTTCGTAATGTCACCACTTTGCATATCTGCTTATTTAGCATTGAGCGAAACCAGTATTATCTGCATCCAGCAGGTGGCAAGATGTTTGGATGGTGAAGAAGAATAGATAGGGCTGCTCCACTGGCTTAGAACATGGTCCTGTAGCCTCTGTGACTGAGATCTGTTGACTCAACATTGCTTGGAGAATGGGTATGCTCCTGCCTCCTTGAGATGAGACAGCTGCCTTGGAAATGGTGGGCAAGGGAGAGAACAGGAGGACCCCATGGGGCTCCTGAGTGGGGTGGTAGTAGATAGACAATATGGCCTATCCAGTCTGCCCATTCATAAGTACTATCAGGACCATACCAAGGGCTGTGCGAGGAGTGCGGACGCACAGAGTGCAAGTACAGAAAGAGCTCTGATATCATAAATATGTTCCCAACAATTTCAAGAAGAGTGAGTTATTGCATGGGGTTGGTGCAGAGGGGGGCACCAGATTCATTAATCACACAGGGCTCATTTCTAGCTTGGTGTGGTCCCAAATACTATTATGTTCTACAATCCCTTCCTCTCCTTCAGAAATCCTCAGTATTTTTCCCATACTTTCTTGAACTCAGATACATTTCTCATCTCCACCACCTCCACTGGAAGGCTGTTCCACGCATCCATCAACCTTTCGGTAAATAAATCTTTAATTGCAGACTACTCCTGAGTCAATCCCCTTTCACCTTCAGCTCTTGTCACAAAGCTTCCTTTCAATTGAAAGAGAGCCAGCTCCTGTGCATTTTTACCATGGAGGTATTTAAAAATCTCAATTATATCACTCTTTCCCCACCTTTCCATCAAAGTATACATAATGAAATCTTTAAGTCTATCCCCAATGGTTTATGATTAGGACCATTGACAATTTTAATATCTTTCCTTTGGATCGACTCTATCCTGTTTATATCCTTTTAAATGTACGGCATCCAGAACCATATCCAGTACTCCAAATACAGTCTCACTAGAGATTTACATAAAGGCATTATTATCTCCTTTTTCCTGTTGGCCATTCCTCTTTCTGTGCACCAAAGCATACTTCTGGCTTTTGTCAGTGCCTTTTCTACCTGTTTGGCCACTTTAGGGTCATCCAATGTGATCATCCCCAGGTTCCGCTCTTCTTTCATGTATTGAAGTATTTTACCCCATATACTGTACCGCACCCTTGGGTTTTTGCTGCCCAAATGCATAACCTTGCATTTTTTAGTATTAAGTCCTAGCTACCAAATTCTCAACCATACTTAAAGGTTCGCTAGATCTCTCCTCATGTTTTCCAGTACTTAAAGTGTGTCTACCCTTTTTCAGATTTTAGTATTCTCATTACATCTGCCTTCTCAGTCTTACACAGATTTTGCTCCCTCTGCTCTTTTCTAGACCCAGATGGCAAACTTCCATCCCCTTCAGCACTCTTATATCACATCTCAACTACTGTAATGTTGTTTTCTCTGGTCTCCCTGTCTACCAACTGATGAAGTTGCAATCAATTCAGAATATAGCTATCCATACCCTTGCCCATGCCAAGAAATTTAATCATGTGACCCTGCTTTTTATTCAGTATCATTGGCTTCCAATTGCTCAATGAATCCAATATAAAATCCTTATTTTGACCCCAAAGCCCTACACAACCTTGCTTCCCTGCATCTTTCCTCACTTACAGTTCCTTATGTGCCTCCCTGCTGTCTTCATTCCTTACAGGATAACAGACTTGTCCAGCTTCCTCCATCTCGGGTGAAATATGAAACCAGAAGGTGCGCTTTCTCCTGCTTAGCCCTGTTCCTCTGGAATTGCTTACCATCTCACATCAATCTGAAGCATTCATTTTCCAAATTCAAATCTCTTCTGAAAACATACCTTTTTGAACCAGCCTTCAGTCTGACTTCAGCATAGAGGTACTGCAGACTGCACCCTACCCTGGCTTATTCATCTGAGGGTACTGAAAGATCTTAGGGAAGTCCTGGCGGCTCTGCTGACTGTCCTTTCCAATGCTTCTATTTAGTCAGGAGTGATCCCAGAGGACTGGAGATGGGCAAATTTATTTATTTTTATTTTATTTAGGTTTTTTTATCGCTTTCGTTTTTTAGTTAAAGTGATTTACATTGTAACTTAAACCTGGTAATGTACACTAAACAGGGAGATTGATAACTTGGATTCTTCTGAGGCAAGGGAGGGTTAAGTGAATGTGGTTACTGTCACAAAAGCAGAAATAACAAAGAGGTTGGTAACTCGAGACTGGCTCGCCTGAACCTCTGTGGTAAGTAAATTAATAGAAATGCGGCTAAAGCAGAGGATGGTGTGCTTTCTGGAATCGAAGGGATTACAGGATCCAAGATAACATGGCTTTGTTAGAGGTAGATCTTGTCAGACAAATTGGATTGATTTTTTGACAGGATGGTCAGAGAATTGGATCAGAAGAGAGAACTAGATGTGGTATACTTAGATTTCAGCAAGGCCTTTAAGACGGATCTGAACAGGTGACTTATAAATAAACTGAGTGCCCTTAGGATGGACCCTAAAGTGACTGACTGGGTAAGAAATTGGTTGAGTAGGAGGTGCCAGTAGGTATTAGAAAGAGGAGTTCACTCTTAAGATAGGGGTGTTAATAGTGGTATGCCACAAGGATCGGTCCTTGGTTCTACTATTTTTAACATTTTTGTAAACAATATTGCAGAAGGTCTGTCAGGAAAGGTATGAGGATGATACCAATATCTACAACAAAGTAAACAAACAGGAAGGATAATATGAGAAGGAATCTATGAAAACTTGGCTGAGAATTTGGCAGCTAAGATTTAATGATAAAAAATGCAAGGTCATGCATCTGGCCTGCAGAAAACCCCAAACAGTGGTACACTATAGGGAATGAAGTACTTCAGTGCATGAAAGAGGAGTGGGACCTGAGGGTTATCATACTGGGTGATCTTAAAGAGACCTTCTTATCTGAGAGTGAGGCCTGGTGGCGGCATGCTGTAACAGGGTTATTAGTACTGCATCAGAGAGCAGAGGGAGTTTCCTAGCAAAGAATTCTGAATTAGTTACAGAAATCCTGTCAGACTTAATGCATAGCCAATCATGACTTTAAAATAAATCATCTGCTGACTCAAATAAATAAAGTGACTTGCGGCCTACATTTGAAAATGAGAGCAAATAGGTTTTGGATGTATTGGAGAAGCTGAACAACCCGTTTATACTGTTTTTATGTTAATCCCCACATTTTAGTGGATAATACATTATTATCTTCATTACATTATAGATTAGTCACTTTATCCCTTATGAAACTTGCATAGTTGCTCATTGGATAGCTATAACGTCATGAACAAGGTGGAAGAAACACGTGGGGTATGAATGAGAAATTATATTAGCACAAATTAATAACAAGGAGTCAAAAACATTTCTGCACACTTCAGTCACATCAGTAAGAGGGTCCCTTTATAAACCCCATATGCCAAATGGCCTATATGTGTCTATATTTAGGATAAGGATATTGACGCTATTTTATAAAGGGGAATAACATGCACTTATCTAGTACTAAAATAGGCAAGTATGTGTCTTATGATGAATCCTTTTATGGGATGGGAATGGGTTTGTAATTGGAGAGGATGTGGACAAAGGCAGATATAAAATATTATAAAATGGAAGAACAGACCTATATGACAGAAAATAGATGCACACATTTACATCTACTATCAATGCTGCATACACTAATATTCCTCTTTGCCCTCTCCTTTCCTCCTCCTTCCTTTTCCATTTATTAATTCTTTTTTACCTTCCCTTCTTCTCTCTGCCTCTTCATCCTTCACTCTCTTTCTGCTTGTTCTGTACCTCTGTGTCCATCTGGTCTTTCTATATCCCTGTATGCTTCCACATCTTCTAAGGGGGGTATTCCGTACTGGACTTTTAGACTGGGTTGGACTTGTAGACTGGGTTGGACTTGTAGACTGGATGTCCAAACCGCACTCAGCTCCTAACATCGATTCCACTGCCAGCACTCCCTGGATATACACAGCATTTGTGCAGAAAGCGCTGGACATGGATGGGAGGAGAGGGGGCAGTACTGGGGTGGAGTGGGCTAGTAGCCATCTGCCGGAACATATAGAACTGATTCAGATTAGACCTCTGTACATTCCACGGCACCTCCTAGGATGCCCAAGCTATTCCACCTAGATGGTGGAATAAGTCCAGGGGGCCTCAGAAATCACGCACCACACACCCCCTCACCCCAGTTCCCTGGCCTTGCCGTGACCCTGCAGCCACTATCCAGGCAATGGGGGCCTCTGGTGGCAGCCAGAATGTGATCTGCAGGGATGGCTGTGGGTGATGGCATTCTGAGCCACCACATAGACAGCTCGTTGCCGTGGTGCTGGAACACCACTGCCCCCACATCCCAGCAGTGGCATTCTGGCGTTAGGACAGGCAGCCCCCAATGTCAGAACGCCCGGACATCTATGTCCCCAATTCTGCTATCATGGGTGTGTCCGGGCCCCATGGCAGAAGAATCAGGTTTATCTCTGGCATGTCCAGGTTTTGGTTGGGCACTGCGGGCAGTTGTGCGGGAACCTGAATTGCCTTCCACATGTCTTTCTGGTTTTCTCTCCATCTGAAGATAGAAACTCAGAGACATCTTGTAGCTAAAGCATGTACAAAGGATCCCTGAGCAGAAGGCCTTGATTTCAGTAAGATAACAACCTGCTAAGAATGCACTAATCAGCTCTGCTTACACCACACATCCCTTTGGTCAAACTGCCTCTTGCAGTGAAGTTTGAGAGAGATCTTAAGGCCTGAGGCTAACATTAGTCTTTCAAGATGGAGGGCATATTGTACCTTGGTGATTCTGAGACAGAGGTCTTCACTCAGGGCGGGTGAAAATGCATTCAGCTACAAGTTGCTTGGCTTGGTAAAAAAAAAATCAAGTCATTGCAATAGAACTTACCTAGTGGAGTGAGGCATGGACCAGTATTCTTACTGCTGAATGGAATTGGCTGTTTCAAAGTATTATGACATTAACCAGACTAGGCACCATCTGGCACATGATCATGGACAAAGTATCTTGTTTGGAAGGCCGTGCTTTCATTGTGGCTGTTTGGCTATTCATGGCTTTCTTTTTAAAATCTCTCTCTTTCTTCTTGAAGACCTCAACATCAAGGTAATTGTGGAAGATGGCATTAAGCTTGGTACAGATCCCCCGCTGCACTTGTTTGGATTAGGCTAAGACCTAGGAGAAGGGTGATCCCTAAGTAAAAAATGGAATCAGATCCTTCACTGACAGGACCATGTCTCCTGATACAATGTTGACCTTCTTATAAGTGTTCTCTCTTGGCAGCCATTGTGCATGTACTTGGTAGTTTGGTTTGGTTCCTTGCTATTGTGAATAGGCATTAGTCCTTTCGTGTTTACGAGTTCCCCCTGATGAAAGCATTGGCCGAAATGTGACCGTGTTGGAGTGTGTTTCAATAAAGAACTTTTTGGTTACACCTCACTCCTTGCTGTTTTCCTTTGCTATCTCTGTGAGTGTATGTGCTTCCTTGTAGACCAGGACACTAATCTGTACTTACTTTTGCATAACCGGAGGCATCTGTATGCCTGTTCTATTCAACACTGTTCCTTACTACATTCTTTGTTCCAGGTAGTTTAGGTTTGTCCAAACTCAGTACTCAAAGGATACACACAAACCAGATTTACAGGATATTCCTAATGAATGCACATGAGATATATTTGCATTTAGTGGTGATCAGAAAAAACTGAGATACGTCTTGAGCCCACCTGATCGCAAGTCATACACTCTGATTTGTCTTAAATGTGTTGAATTATATAAAAGATTCTCTTTAAAATTAAAAGGACTTTTACACAGGTTACATTGAAATCCATTGATGTGCTTGTTTGAAATATAGACAATGTTTTCAGAAACTACAGACCGGTGAGCTTGACGTCTGTAATGGGCATTATAAAGATCAAAACTAATGAATATGTGCATAGTCATGACTTAATGGCAGGAAGTCAACATGGATTTAGCCAAGGAAAGTCTTGTCTCATTAATCTATTATGTTTTTTCAAAGGTGTGAATAAACAGATAGATGAAGGGTGATATAGGCCTTCATTCTCAAAAGCGGATTGTGAGCTGCACGTCCCACCGGGACATGCAGCCCCACAAGTCGCTTGAACCCTATTCCCCCACCAGCTCTCGCTATACTTCCTGTGCAATAGGACGGGGAGATCCGGCATGGGGCAGGAAGGGGTGGGACCTGAGCTGAGCAGGGGCAGCCCAGCCCCACAGCACATACAGGGTTGATTCAGGTAACGGCCCTGTACATGCTGCGGGGCCTGCTGGGACGTGCATCTGGGCATGTTAGGAACATCCGGGATTTTCCAAACGCACTACCCGTGTAGGTAACTTTGGAAAATCCCAGATAAGGCATTTTTTAATTATTTATTTATTTAGCTATGCTTATATACCGCTTTTCACAGGGCCAAAGTGGTTTACATTAAACAACAAGTGATACATCAAAAAGGGAGAGCTGACAGTCACCCAAGAGCGCATAGTTCGGAACAATTTATCCCAAAAAAATGAAGTTAGGGCATATCAGCAGAGAGGTTCCAACAAAAACAAAAGTAGCCCAAATGCCCTTGAATACGGAGCAGACAGAGCTTAAAGATTCCAAATTACCCCTGCCCACCAATAGCCAGATTAATATGAATAAAATACAGTCTCTACAATGCTTGTATGCAAATGCTAGAAGTCTAAAAATAAGATGGGAACGTTAGAATATATAGCACTAAATGAGAGGTTAGATATGATTGGTATCTCAGAGACATGGTGGAAGGAGGACAACCAATGGGACACTGATACCTGGGTGCCAACTATATCGTAATGATAGAGCTGATCAAATTGGTGGAGGGGTTGCGCTCTGTTAGAGAGGGCATTGAGTCACAATGGATTAAAGTTTTTCAGGAATCAAAATTTGCTGTAGAATCTCTATGGATTGAAATTCCATGTCAAAAGGGGAAGGCGATGGCAGTGGTATCGACTGCCTGGCCAGAATGAACAAATGGATGATGAAATGCTCAAAGAAATCAGGGACTCTAACAAACGTTACAGCACAATAGGTGATTTCAATTACCTCGGTATTGATTGGGTCAGAGTCATGGCAGGACATGCTAGGGAGATAATGTTTCTAGATGAAATAAATGACTGCTTCTTAGAGTGGCTGGTTCATGAACCGACCAGAGGGGAAGTCATTTTGGAACTAGTCCTAAGTGGAACACCAGATCTGGTGCAAGAGATAAGGGTGTTGAGCCCACTTGGCATTAGTTATCATAGCATGATCACATTTGATTTAATTAATGGAGGAAGGATGGTAAGGAAATCCACAGTACTACCTTTTAACTTTCGAAAGGGAGACTATGATAAAATGAGGAAAATAGTTAAGAAAAAACTTAAAGGGGCAGTTGCAAAGGTTAAAGACTTACATCAAGCTTGGATGTTGTTTAAAAATACTATCTTGGAAGTCCAGACCAGCTGTATTCCATGCTTTTAAAAAAAAGTGGAAGGAAGTCTAAAAAACTGCTAGCATAGCTTAACACTAGAAGCCCCAATGTGTGTCAATTGATGCAAATGCATCTTTGAAGTTGTATACCAGCACCACTGCTAGAACCATTTCAGTCATGTTCCATGACTTTGTTAGCAAGGTCAAGATGTTCAAATATATGCATCGAAAATTAGTGACAAAGATGCACCACCTAGCAGGAAAATGAATTTATACCTAGAAGCCCCAAAGTATGTCAATTGACGCACTCAGTTGTCTTGGATGCGTCAATTGATGTACTTTGGGGCTTCTAGGTATAAATTCATGTTCCCACTAGGTGGCGCATCTCAATAACTGTTTACAGTTTTATTCCGACATTACAAACAATAAACACACAATGACGTCATGTAATGATATCACATACTGCACGTATTTAACAAATGAGTAACTTCACATAAATTCACATCTGCATTTCATGCTAAACGCAGTCGTCATGATAATGCGTCAATTGATGCACTTTGGGGTTTCTAGGTAAAATTCCTTTTGGGGCTTCTCGTGTTAAAGGTGAGGTCAGAGAGGCTGTTGTTGCCAAAAAAAGCATCTTTCAGGAAATGGAAAAAAGAGCCAAATGATGGAAACTGGAAACAGCACAAACACTGACAAGTTAGATGCAAGGCATTGATAAGGCAGGCAAAGAGAGAATTTGAGAAGAAGCTTGCTTTGGAAGCAAATATGCATAATAAAGACTTTTTCAAGTACATTCATAGCAAAAAAAACCTGTGTCAGAGTAAGTTGGATCATTAGATGACAGAGGGGTAAAAGAAGCACTAAGAAGGGACAAGGCCAAAGTGGAGAGACTGAATGAATTTTTTGCTTCGGTCTTTACTGAGGAAGATGTAAGGATGTTACCCATGACTGAAGTGGTATTTAAAGGTGATACTGTGGAAGAATTGAAAGAAATATTGATACACAGGGAAGATGTATTACAACTATTTGATAAATGAAGAGTAACAAATCAGCTGGACCGGATGGTATACATCCAAGAGTGTTGAAAGAACTGAAATATGAGATGGTAGACCTGCTATTGGTAATCTGTGAACTATCATTAAAATCATCTGTAATACCTGAAGATTGGATGATGGCCAATGTAATGCCAATTTTTAAAAAGTGTTCCAGGGGTGATCTTGGAAACTACAGACTGGTGAGCCTGACGTCAGTACTGGGAAAAGTGGTAGAAACCATCATAATTAACAAAATTACTAAATATGCAGATAGTCATGGCTTAATGGGAGATAGCCAACATGGCTTTAGACAAGGAAGATCTTGTCTTACTAATCTGTTGTTTTTTTGAAGGTGTGAATAAAGAGGTAGACAAAAGTGAGTCGGTTGATATAGTGTATTTGGACTTTCAGAAAGCCTTTAACAAGGTCCTTCATCAGAGACTTTTGGCAAAACTAAAAAGTCATGGGATAGGAGGCAGTGTACTATTGTGGATCAGGAAATGGTTAAAAGATAGAAAGCAGAAGGTAGGGATAAATGGCAATTTTCCCAGCGGAGAAAGGTGAATAGTGAAGTACCCCAGGGATCTGTGCTGGGTCCACTGCTTTTTAAAATATTCATAAATGACCTGGAAATGGGATTAATGAGTGAGGTTATCAAATTTGCAGATGACACAAAACTATTTAAAGTTGTTAAAACCCAAGACGATTGTGGAAAATTGCAAGAGGATCTTGATAAACTGGAACACTGAGCATCCAAATGGCAGATGAAATTTAATGTGGACAAGTGCAAAGTTATACACCTTGGAAAGAACTACCCAAACTATGGTTACATGATGCAAGGTTCCACATTAGGAACCACCACCCAGAAAAAGATTGAGGTGTCATCGTGGATAACATGTTAAAAACCTTCACCCAGTGTGCAGCGGTGGTCAAGAGAGTAAATAGAATGCTAGGTATCATATGGAAAGGAATGGAAAATAAAACAAAGGATATTATAATGCCTCTATATCGTTTCATGGTGCAACTGCACCTTGAATATCGTGTGCAATTCTGGTCACCTTATCTTAAAAAGGATATAGCATTATTAGAAAAGGTACAGAGAAGAGCCACCAAAATGGTAAAGGGGATTTAAGGATACCCCTATGAAGAAAGACTAAAAAGGTTAGGGTTCTTCAACTTGGAAAAGAGACGACTGAGGGGAGATGTGATAGAAGTCTATAAATTAATGAATGGAGTGGAACGGGTAAACGTAGATTGGTTGTTTACGTCATCAGAATATTGAAAGACTGGGGGACATGCAATGAAGCTACTGGGTTACCTATTTAAGACGAATAAGAGAAAATATTTTTTCACTCAACGTGTAATCAAACTCTGGAATTTGGGGAAACTGCTAGGTACTTATGAGATTGATTGGCTACTGTTGGAAATAGGGTACTGGGCTCGATGGACCTTGGCCTGACCCAGTATAGCATATCTTATGTTCTTATATTCTTATGTCCTTAGGTTATAACATATTTACAGTTCTGACTGCGGGAGTGGGAGAAGGGGGGAGGTTGTACAATCAATATGGTTTCAACTTATTTACAATTTGGGTAAACATCAGGTGCTCCTGACTTATTTACAATTCCTCTTCATTACCACTTCACTTAATTACTCAGTCTGAGCCAAACTGTTCTCTGAATAAGTGAGTCTTTATTTGCTTCTGAAAGGAGGAGAGGTCCTTGTTGTTCCAGATTTTGGTTGGGAGAGAGTTCCATTGGTATGGGGCGTAGAGTTCAAATGCATGGGCACATGGTTTGATTATTGTGTTTTGTCCTTGCATGGGGTATGGTCAGAATGTTGTTAGTGGTCTGTCTTGTGGGTCTCCCAGAGGTTGGTTGTGGTAGTAGGGTGTGTAGGTGTGATGTTTGTTGTTGGTGTGGTGCTTTGTGGGTCAGGTGTAAGGATTTGTACTTGATCCGAGATTCCAGTGGGAGGATATGGAGGTGTTTCAATACTGGAGAGATGTGGTCATACTTCCTCACCCTTTGAATGATCCTGGTGACTGTGTTAAAGGCTGTCCGTAGAGGGTAGAGAGTGGAGAGCAGGAGTTCTTGATATATCTCATTACAGTAGTTGAGATGGGGGAGTGCCATTGCTTGTAGTACTGATCTGAAGTCCTGGGGGTCCAGGAGTGGTCTGAGGCACTATATCATTTTGGTTTTGAAGTATATTGTGATTTTTGCTATATGTTGCCTGAGTGAGAGGGTTTGGTCGAGTATGACTCCTTGGTATTTTATTTGTGCTTGAACTCTTATTTTGGTTGTTCCCAGGGTGAGTTGGATTGGTGGTGTGAATGTTTGATCCTTTGTGACAAATAATGCTTCTGTTTTCTTGAGGTTGAGCAAGATTATTTTCTTGGAGACGTCTGGAGACGTCACTGAAGCAATATATTAACTGTGAGTTTGTTGGGTTTGCAGTGGTTATTGGTCCATATAGTATAATATTGTCTGCGTATATGTGGAAGATGATGTTCTGTGACCCTATTATTGAGCAGAGTGGTTGCAGATAAATGTTAAAGAGCAGTGCCGATAGTGCAGAGCCTTGAGATATTCATTGAGTCTGGTGGTAGGGGGCAGAGGTACCTGAGCTTGTTTGTATTAGCTGATACCTGTCCATCAGGTAGGACTGGAACCACTGAAGGACCTTATCCTTCATAGTGGCTTGTAGGCAGTGGAGGAGGATGCTGTATTATATGGTGTCAAATGCTGCTGATATATCTAGGAAGATGAGTATGTAACCAGTGTATTTGGTTTGTATTTCCTGGATCAGTGTATTCATTAAGGAGACCATGAGTGGTTTGACTCCGTGTGATGGTCGGAATCCATGTTGTTGTGGGTCGAGTAGGCTGTCCTTGTCTATGTAGTCCTGTAGTTGCTGCTGTACTGTCTTCACAATGATTTTGGAGGTGAATGGGAGGCTTGCTGCGGGTCTGAAGGAGGCAGGACCCAATGGGTCAAGTTCAGACTTCTTGAGGGTGCGGCGGATGATGGGCATTTTGAGGCTTGCAGGCATCTGGCCTTGTTTGAGTGATTCATATGCAATGGTAGTGAGTGCTGGGCTTAGTTCCTGCTTTGTCATCTTGATCCAGCTGACAGGGCATGGATCAAGGGGTGAGGTGGTGGTGTTGAGGGTTATTATGATGCTTTCGAACCTCTTCTTGCTGGGAATTGGGTGGAGTTGTTTATATTGTGCAGCAAGCTGTTGAGGTGGGGTGTTCGGGAGTTAGTTGGTGTGGTTAAGAGATTTGGTCAGTTATTTGATGAGGTCAAAAAGCTCGCGTGGGCAGTTAAGAGATGCATTTGTTTATTTTATTTATTTAACATGCTTTTATATACCCCCTTCTGGAGATCAGGGGCGGTTTACATAGAACATCGAAGAAAACTTTTACATTGAACTTGGTAACTATATACAGATAACTTGTTAAAATTATCTTACAATTAACTATGTACAACGTAGCAGTAGTTAGATAAGAAAGGGGGAAAGTGGGATGGCCCTTATTTATGTGTAGTCATTCTTAAGCGCAAAAATGCTGAGTGTTTAGTTAGCTTGGGCTGGGGATGTATTATAGGAATTGCCATAATATTCAATGAATAGATGTGTTTTTAGATCTTTTCATAATTGTAGAAGGTCTTTTACTGCTCTTAAATTGTCAGGAAGAGAGTTCCATAATGTTAGTGCAATGTAAGAAAATGCTCTGGAGCTGGTAGATTGGTTTGTGTTGCGGATGTGGGTGGCATAGTATAGGTGTTTTGGGTGCAGTGTCTTCACAATCTAGATGTAGTCAGGGACATGAGGAGTGAGAATAGTGGAGTTGAGTCTATTTTGTTGTGGTATGTAAATATAACCATCAATTATTTGTATTTTATTCTTGATGAAATTGATTGCTAGTGGAGGTCATAGAGGATTGGGGTGATGTGATCGGTGTGTTTTGCCTTATGTATGATGTGTGCTGCCAGATTTTGGGCTAGTTGAAGTTGGTGGATGGTTTTATTTGGTAGGCCCTGTAGGATACTATTGCAGTAGTCAATGTGGGGGGTTATTAGTGATTAAAGGACTGTTCTGAAATTGTGATTTTCTAGCAAGGGTCTGAGGTGTAGTATTGTGCGTAATTTGAAGTATATGGTTTTGGTAATTGCTTTTATATGGGAGGTCATATTTAGTGATTTGTCTGGGATTTTGAGGATATTTAAGTGGTAGACTCTTCGTGAGTTGCCAGTTTCTGTACGATAGTTGTTTAGCGCATTCATATATCTTGTTTTGTTTGATTCCAGTTTGGTTTTTCTCCAACTTCTTTCGATTATTCAGCCCTGATCAGAATAGGCCCTGTACATCCGTGTGCTAAGGCCCGCCCCCGCTCTAGCTACTCTCCGCCTCCATCCAGCCCCCTCCTGCCCCGCCCAGCACTCACGCACAGCAATTCTGTGTGGGCGGGGAGCCCCAGCACCAGAATACGGTCCCTGCAAGTAGCATGGGTTGCACGTCCAACCCGGACGTACATTCAAGCTATTTGCAAGTCATAATGACCCCCTAATTGTCCAGCAGTCTTTTCTTAAGTTCTTGTCCTCTCTTTTAGAAACCAATAAAATAGCAGATATGATGGTAGACACAATATAACTGTTTCATCTCAAATTAACTGGAGTGTGTTGGGTGCTTCAGAATTTTTTCACTTTGGATACCAGATGTCAGTCTCTCTTCTGCTGGCGACAGGTCATGCTGTCTTCATCCTTGAATTTACTAGCTGACTTACAAAATCAATTTTTAAAACCCTACCTCCCTCTCATATTAGTCTTCTGCATCCATTAGGTAGTATGTTCTCTAGGTATAAGTTGTTTTCTTTAGTGGTAATTATACTCTAAACTAATTTCAAAATAAAAGATAATTATTATTCCCTGCTATCTAAAGTTCTTTTTTTTTAGTCTATAACTTCGTTTAACCACATGCTTTTTCAAAATCAGTCCCACTATCATTCTCTAATTTACTCTGGAGCTCATTTCTCACACATATCAGCAAACCTCTTTTTCTCCTGAGAGGACAATAGTCACCGTCATAACTTCTCTAAAATATTTCAGCTTCTGTGTGGACTTCCAGTTATTCACACAATCAAATATAGATTTAAAAAAAATCAGCCTGAGAATAGACTATAAAACGGCACATTCTTTGCAGGCAAATTTATTTTGAATCTTTTTGTTTTATTTTTTAAAAATTCTTCACTTTTCTCCTTCAGCACCCTTATGTGAGTGTCTCACTCTGAGCAGGGTTTGAACAGATGATGGCAGTACTTTTTTTTACCTCTAGATTTAGCAGTGTCAGCTCAGACCTTTTATTTATTTCTTAGATTTCCTTTCATACCAATAGCAGCTCTAGTATGCACTGCCATCAATTATTTAACTTTAAAGCTCTGTCACATGCTAACTTTTCTTTTTCCCGCTGCTGTTTCTGGAACTCAGCTGATTGGAGCACTGCTGTCACATGACAATAGGCTCTTTCCCAGGACTGCTCTTCAGCTAAATTTTACTTCAGCTAATAAACTAAATAACCTTCAACCCTTCACTCTGTTCTCTAATCACACCCTACCTATTGAGTGAATCAAAAGTAACCGATAACTTGAATTATATATATATTTTTTATGTTTTTTTGTCGGAGGTTTTTGCCGTGAGAGATTCCTCCCTCTTGAAGCGTAACTTCCCTTTTAATCACTTATGTGGTAACCTAACCACTGTATAAAATACTGTGAGGTAATCGCATTCAAACCTGATGCTACATCACATTCACACCTGCCATTTAAAGTTCCACACTGCAGATCTCAACGTTGAGATCTGCAGTGTGGAACTTTAAATGGCAGGTGTGAATGTGAGGTAGCGGGACAGGGTCCCGGCGGCCGATGGTAACCGGGTGCTCGGCCGGTGCGGGGACCCTGTCCCGCTGACGTCATGGCAGGGGGGCTGGGGCGTGATGACGTTGCGGGCGCCGGTAACATTGATTTGGCTCCAACCGCGTACAGAAGCGTGGTGGAGCCTGGGAGGAGGAATGCGTGTGGCATGGGAGGGGGAGGAGCCAGGATTCAGCAACGGTTGCCGAGGCTCCTGCTCCTCCTCGGGGACAATGCCGGCTTGGGGGACGATGCCGGCGTGGTAAAGGCCCTGTCTCTGGGCCATAAGTAAGAGCAAGTTCTGGGGAATTATTGCCAGAGCCAATTAGCAGAGTGGCGGCATGCTCGCGGCCCTGCGGAGCGCGTGCTGGGAGGGGAGACGGAGGCGGGAGCATCAGGCGACCGAGCTGATGGGACGCGGAGGTGATGGGCGGCAGCGCCTTGAGGGTGGACAGGGCAGTGACAGGCGGCGCGGCCCCGGGGACGCGGCCACTGAGTTGGCGGCTCGAGGGACGACACAAGCGGGGCTCCTGCGACGCTGCGCTGCCGGATTTGGGTCCGAAGAGCGGCTCTGGAGGAAGCGCGCGAAAAGTAGTCCCTGTCCCCGCTGACGGACGTCGGCTGTGCTCGTGTCGGGGGAGGACGTTGGCCACGGCGTTTCTCGGCGTGCTGTCATGTGACGCTAGGCTCGGGGGGGTCATGGCCGGTGGGTGCTGCAGTGCTACAGATCCGTTCCGCCCCTCGTGGCTACTTCTCTGCTGCCTGGTACTGGTGACTTGCCCCTCAGTATCTGCAGGCAAGTCCCCCAGCTGCCATGTGTTGCGATCGGCGTTTCAGAGCCGCCAGAGTGGACTTCTGAAGCAGGTACCCGATGTGCCTACTGTCGATTCAGATCTACAGATATGCCAGCGCAGAATTCCCACCTGCTGCACCAAGAAGATGGCAGAGAGCTACCTGACAGCGGTCCGAAGGGAACTTATTCAGGCCAGTCAAAGCTTAAATTTTGGAATGAAATATACGAGTGTTGATCAGCTTACAGCTTTTCAAGGAAATCTTTTCCCTAAATGCAGACACAGCATATTAATGAAAATAAGGTGGAGCAATATCCTCTGAAGCGTCTCCGGAGACCTTTGAGGCCATGATTAGCATTAAAGCATAGGGTGCAATAAAAAGGGGCAGTTACCTTGGGCATGGCCGGGAGTTGGGAGGGGGACATGGGAGTTGAAGCAGCTGGTGCTGTGATGCGCACTTCGCATGGAGGAAGGTCGGTGCAAGGGGTTCCCAGCTTTTAAAGGCAAATACCAATTCTTCTGGGGGGCTGGCTGCTGTGCAATGGGACGCTGGTGATGGAGGAGTAGCCTAGTGGTTTGCGTAACTGCCTAGTACCCAGAGACCATGGGCTCTTATTCCTACTGGCACGGCAGGTCTGTGGGCGGGTCCCTTAGGGAGCAAAGGCTGGCCAGGTAGTTTCAGTGAGACATTGCCGGGAAACCCAGAGGTAGCGGGGGTCATTCGGGGTATACACTGACTTGATGGCTCTACAAAAAAAAAAAAAAAGGGGGGGGGGAAGGCAGACACAAAGGTATTACTGATGAATAATTACATGGTGTAGGATACATTGTTCATCAGTAGGGGCTCTGCTCATGAGCGTGGGGAGGGGGTAGACCACCGTCTAGGCGGGTCAGAGGGGTTGGGGACATGGCACACTTGGGTCTTCAGTGGTTTTTTCCCACCTTGGGTTTCTCTTGTTTCTCTTTTGTCTCCACAGATGGTGATAAGAACTTGGCTTGCTGACAGGAGAGGTGAGAAGGTCGACGGCGATCTGAGCCCTCGGGACGGGCTGTGGCAGTGGCCCGAGGATGGTGGACACTAGATGCTGCGTCCATAGGCAGCAGGTGGGTCGCCATTGGGGCAGTAGGTGAGTGCTGGCGGTCCGGGAGGAAGGTGCTGCCGCTGTGATCGCGGGATGGAGCGGTGGTACAGTGCTTGGGAACTAGAGGTGTTAGTGTCGGCAGTGCCTCTCTTCGTGGTCGTCTGCCTCCGAGGCACCGACTATTCGTCTGCGTTGAGGGGGGCAGAAGGGGCAAGGGGTGGGCAGCAGTGTGCTAGTGCAGCATTGGTGGGTGTAGAGTCCGTAGGCCGCGAGCCGGAGGGGTTGGCAGCGGCGTTATTTGATTGCCTCGCCTTATGGAGAATGGCTGGGGGGGGGGGTCCAGGGAGGAGGCGTTGCAGGGGAAAGGGAATGGTACAGGTGGAGGTGTCCAACTAAATCAATAACTACCTTATTAAATTGACAGAAGGTGGAGCGGAGAGCCCGTGCTCGGGTTTGTGGGGGGACCTAGTCGACAGGTCAGATAGGGCGGTTACTGCGTGCCCAGGAGAAGGACGGGGGGACAGGGGGGTCTTTCCGGTCGGGCAGGAGTGGCGGGGATATAACAGCAAGGAGGCTGCGGGGCAGGGGTATGATACTAGGGTTTCCCCTGTCTTCTGGCCCGCCTGGGACTGCAAATTTCGCCCTGTTTACTCAGTCCAAGGGGAGGACACTCAGGAATATGAAAATACATTAATGAGTAAATGACTAGGGGGGGCGTTTCCAAGATGGCTACGGCAGCAGTCTGTGTCGCGTGGTAGCGATGTGAATGGGGAGAAAGCGTAAGGGGAAGACAGGGCTGTTGCCCTCTCAGCCCGTTGGTACCTCTACGCCAAATTTACCTGCAGTATTGGGCCCTTTGGATCCTTTTCTTGTCCGCACCACTTGGGATTCGGAGCGAACGGGAGGATCTATACGGCTTGCAGACTCACCGGAGTCGGAGTGCCCGGCGTCTGCGTTGTTTTCATCTATCTCCCCCGTATTGAGCCCTGCACCTCCGTCGACTCGTACCCAGCCCTTGCCTTCTGGCTTCATGGAGCTAGCGTCTCCTCCCTCTGATGTGGGGGCGGGGAAGCGCTTACGAGGGTCAGGTTGGGCTGTGTCTACTGAGTCGGGAACGGAGCCCTCTGGTGATCTGGGCTCATGAAGATCTACGGCGGCGTCGGGAGAGACACAGTTGGAGCAGTTGTCTCTCTCTCTTAGTGGTGACCGACCTGGTGCTGTAATGGAGCCTTCTGCACCCCTTCTTTGTTCCGGGGAAGTCTTTTCTCTACAGAAGCCACAGAACTTTACGTTGGAATCCATTTGGAACGCGATTGTTTCCCTTGGTGAGGCTTTGCTTCCACAAGTTTCTTTGTTGGCTAATAAGGTGGATTCATCTGCAGTTACATTGACTGAGTTGGAAGGGAAAGTTTCCACGCTCCAAACGGAGCATATTGCTGTTTCTAGCAAGGTTGCAAGTTTGGAAGAATATTCGGATGGACATAGGAAAAGTGTCATGTCTTTACAGAGGAAGATTGAGCATTTAGATAATTTGACTCGAGTAAATAATTTGAGAATTATTAATTTCCCTAAGGTACCTTCCATTTCCCCTCGTGATATGTTTGTTAAATATCTCGTGGAGATACTTGGGGTTTCCCTGGAGTTAGTTCCCCCCTTGGTAAAAATTTACTACTTGCCTACTGCTAAACGGGCTTTGGCTCATAATGAGTTGGGGGAGAACCGGAGTCAGGGGATGTATTAAATCTTACAGATGTTATAGAAAATTCTGGTTTAGAATCTCAAGTTCCATCTACATTGTTGATTACCTGTGCCCTGTTATCCGACAAGGAATGGCTTTTGAAATTGTTTTTCCAGAAGCGCAAACTTTTATTTCGAGGTTTATCAGTGCACATTGTCCCCCTCAGCCCCCTCTGGTGGCGGCGTAGTGGTACCACCGGGGCTGGGGAGCGCATAAGAAATAGGGGTTTTAGGGTTGACCTGTTGTGAGGGTCAATGAGGTAGCAGCCCTCTGTGTCAACCTCATGGTCAACTTCCCAAAAAGTAACTCTTAGCCAAGTGTAGGGTAAAGAAAAGGCATTTATTTCACCTTTGCGCAAAAAGAAGTTCAAAATAGGCGGTTATGAGTAACAGAGCGATAACTTTCCTTGTATCAAAATGTAAATCAGCAAAACATTCAAAGTAACATTGTTAACCTTCACAAACTCAAAGCATAAGGTCTCCTGTATTCTTTTCATACATTGGGTTTGCTTCCCTTAACTTAAACACGTCTCATTGTGCAATAATTACAGTCCATCGGCTCGATGGCTTCCATAACCTCAGATTCCCCTGGCAGCCATTCCATTTCTGAGGGGTCCGAATCTGATGTCTCAGGGATGTTAAAATCTGACTTTCTAAAAGCATGCCATACCGTATCCCAGTGTTGGCTTGACAGTTTGGGGCGTCGGCTTTTAGGTATGTTGTAACACCCTGGATTTTCTGCTGTTACAGGATTAAAAGTTTGCTTATTCCAGTCTTTGGCAGCACTAACCTTTTTCCTATAAAGATTATCTGGTATTTCTGGTTTAAAATTGTCCTTATCATCCAGATAAAAGTTAGTCCTTTGTTTCTCTCTTGGTCTAGGCCTTGGTAGACAATTACAGGCACCAACTGTTTCCCCTTTAAACTTCCTGCAATCCCTTTTGTGTAAGGCTTGAGGCCTAGTCTGAATGTCCTCCGCTTCAGGCAGTTTCCAGTGATCCCAGGATATCTTTCCTGCTTTAGAATAGGGTATAACTCTTTTGAGGCAGGGCTGCTGTTGAGGCGCCTGTCTTCCACCTCCACCCCTGTGGCAGTTGGATACTGGCCGCGCCCTCTCAGCTATGTCCTCTTCCCCATGCCTCTGAATCTTTCTTTCATCTTTCAGGTCACCTTTATAAAAACTTTTAAAAGTACCTTTTCCTCCTTGAAGGTTCCTTTCCAGTGGATATCTCTTCCTCTGCTTGTATCCCCGTCCTTCTCCTTGGACAAGGCTTCCTCTCCAGCTGGAAGGGTAAGCACCTCCTTCCTTGGCTGCACTCTGTAATACTGCCCCTTGCAGTTGTGTAAGGCCTTCCTCTAGGCCTGCCCTTGGGCCTTCACCTCGGCCTGCTCTCCCAGTAGCTTTCACTCCTTGAGTTATTCTGGGTCTGTCAGTGACTTCACCCCGGTCTCTGACTCCGGCTTCTGGAGCTGCTCTTGGCACTGCTTCCTGTAATGCTCTCTGTGAAGCTCTCTGCCAAGCTCCTTGCCTCTTTTCTTGTAATGCTCTGTCCCTGCTTAAATCGAGACCAGCTGCTTCTGGGTCCTGCCCATAGAGGCGTGGTTCCTCTGCTTCCAGGCTTGCTCTCCTGCTCCCTCTATGTGTACCTTCATGTAATTGCGGGTAAATCTTGTTTTTTTCAAGATTTAAAACTTTTTTTCTTTGTGTCAGAGGGCCTGCAGTATCACAGCATATACCCTGATTTATCAAGGGAAACGCAAAAGCGTCGTAGAGAGTTCTTGTTGCTTCAATCGGGGGTGCTACAACTGGGGGGGCTGTTTTTTCTTAAACACCCTTGTAAATGTTTGGTGAAATTCCAATCTTTTTCTTATATCTTTTTCGAGCCCTCCCAGTTGTTGGCTTTCATTAATGCTAAGAGTCAGGAGGTCCCTCTGGCTCATTGAGTTAGGCTCTGTGCTTAGACTGCTTGCTTTTTTTCTTCTTGTATTGTGTATAATTTCCAAATGGATCCCTCCCCCCATTGTGGGCTAGAGAGAATAGGCAATTTTGCTGTATGTAATGATGTTTTCTTTATTGATTCCTGGTTGTAGGGATTGTTTCTTTTTGCCTTTCTATTTCTTCAAGAATTGGTGTCAACCTTTCTTGTCATTTTTTTGAAAATTGCATAAAAAAAAAATAAAAAAAGAAAAATTTTTTTTAAAAAAAATGAGTAAATGACTAAGGGGCTTGTTTACAAAGCCGCGGTAGTGGTTCGCGATCGCGATCGCAGCCGCGGCCCCATTGAAATCAATGGGGCCGCGGCTCCGATTACGATCGGAAACCGCTACCGCGGCTTTGTAAACAAGCCCCTAAGCCAAAAAAAAAAAAAAAAAGCATAAATACCTAAACAACTTACTTAGTTAATAAGGGTGGGGCCCGTTGCGTTGCCGGGCCTGCCCCCTCAAGCTCTCCGGGAGGTGTTGTAGACCTATCGCTCTAAGGAGGTTGAGGGCCTTACGAAATGGGCGGCGGCACAACACACATTGGAGAGGAGGAGGGATTGGGGGGGAGTTTTCTGGAAGGTTGGGAGAGTCTGGGAATGGGAACCGTTTGAGCGTATTCAGCGGGAAATTCACTTTGGTGAGGGTGATTTCCTCGCATGGTTACGGTGCGTGGGAGGTCGAGCTGACGGTAGGCGGCACCCCGGCCCCTTATGGGTATCGGAAAATAAATAAATAAATAATAATAATACCACTCGGTAATTCCGTCCGGGTCCTGGTTTCCGGGGGTGTGCTCTGAACGATCGCATATCGTGGGGTGGGGTACGGGTCCTGTGACTTAGGGCTCGGACGGGGGACAGCTGTGTAGGGGTAGGTTGGTTCGAAATTGCGGAACTCTGGGCTGAACCGTGGGCTGGGCCGTGTTCGTTTTCGTGATTTCGTGCGTACCGGCTATGGTGTGGGGGTAGGAGATGGGCTGGACGAATGGTGTTCAGGAGCAGTGCATGGGTGCTGGGGGCAGTGCCATCGGTGGGGTATGGGGAGCTATTCAAAGGCGGGGTAGAGTGGCAGTCCGACCAGGCTACGCCCGCAGACCCGGTGCCGTGGAGTACCTATTAGGCAAGGAGATGGAGTTTACGGAGATGGGGGTCGTCTCCCTTTGGATAAAGGTCGAGATGGCGGGGCGGGTGGCGAAGGGTGGGGCTTCGTCGTAAGTAGCGTTACCGATATTCCCGGCTCCCTGCTGGCGGGGTTCCGCGGCAGTGGGCGGTGTTAACTGCAGAAGTGCAGGGTCTGCACCATGTATGTCGGACTCGTAGGTAGGCATGCGGATTTGGAGGACGGAGATGTCGGGGAGAAGACTTTGCACGGGCAGGATGGCTATTTTAGGCTGGGAACGCCAGTGATAGGTAAGGGAATTCTGTCAGGGGAAGTGTGTCATGAGGGCAGCTCATTGCTGGTTTGGCTTTCCTCCAGCCTAACGAGTAATAGTCTTCCGGAATTGTCGCCGGGGGGATCTGGAGTGGCATGCGCAGCCACGGAGTAGTGTGGGGGAGTGACAATGCATCTATAGGCAGAGGAGTGAAGGGGTGTGAGCACGTTGTGTCCGATTTTGGGGTGATGTCTGCGTAGCCTAGCTGGTTCTAATGGGGTGGTGGCCGATCTTTCCTGCCCCCAAAAGGGGTCGGTGGCGGATCAGAAAGGATGGGGGGTCCTGCAGGGATGAGGGCCCATTAGCTGAGAGAGGCGGGCAATTATGCGTAGCTACAGGGTGGGGTGTGTTCGTGAACAATGCCTCTGCATGCCGGGTGGCCGATTACACGGGAGCAGCCGGGGAAGGGCTCCTCTGCTTTACCATGGAGGGATGTTACAGTATGTTGCCTCCCTATTCCGTGCAAGGATCCCTGGTATGATTCGGGGCATTGTATATGGGTGGGGCAGTAGTGAGCTCCAGCAACACTGTGGTGGGTATTGTGACAGCGGGCGGCGGTACGCGGGTGAATGCAGCGGCAGTGGCGGCACGTGCATCCCACTTTGGGGGGCGACTCGTGGGGGGGTCGTGGCGGGCTGGCCGAGCGGAGCGCTTTAAGCCCAAGGTTTCAGGCTGGTTTAGGCTGCAGGAAGATAGGGGTCAGGTGATTTTCGATGGAAGCCGGCGGTGGGATGAGGGGCCTAAGGTCAGGGGGCAAAGGCGTCCTTTCATCGTGGCGGGGGGAGATTCGGGTGTGTTGGTGTGGACGATCTGGTCTCCTCAGCTCATGATCTGGCGGGGAGGTCATTTTCTGGCATGGGAGCGCGGTTGAAGTTGGCGGCAGCCCAGACCGGGGCACCAGGAGCATCATGGAGTAAGCCGGTTTAGCTCCGGTTACATGTTGGGGGGCGCCGACTGGGTCATGGAGCGGCCTTCTGTGCAGGTTGCTTGGTGGTATGGATGTGGTTGGCTATACAGTCAAGGCCGGCGGGCTTCTAATGCAAAAAAACCCCCCAAAATACACAAAAACAACAACAAACCAAAAATAAGCCGGGGGGGGGGGAATCGGCGGTGCAAATAAGGCTTTTGGATAATCAGGCATTCCTGCGGTGAGAGCATGTGTGCAAGGTTGTCAAGGGAGGGAGAGTACTCCTCCTTGAGGGGTGTTGTCAGAGTGCTTCGCAACCACCGGCAGGTGGGCTTGGTTTGTGTAATCCGCCAGGGGGTGCATCTGGTCGCAGCTTTGTCTGGGGGGCGGCTTCGGGACATTAATGTTGCCAGTGCTGGTGGAGGGATCTCGGAGGTGTCCGGGATCCGGAGCTCTAGGCCGCACTGGGGTCGGGGCGGGGTGCCTTCAACCTGACATTAATGTCCTCTGCGCCGGTGGCGGGATCCCGGAGGTTTCCGGGGTCCGGAGCCTTAGGCTATACTTGGGCCGGGGGCGGGGTGCCCCCGACCCGGACATCCCCTGGCTGACTTTTGCTGGTTGCATGGCGAGGTCGGGGAAAGGGGATTAGGAAGATTGTGGTTGGCATGACCGCGGCAGAAGCGGAGGCAGGGTCACCTTGCTAATAGCATGGCTGGTGAGGCATTGCTCTGCTGCGGGTCACCTTGCTAATAGCATGGCTTTGTTGATAGTTTGTTGATAGTTACCTACTGTTTCTTTGTATTTCACATTTGTTCTCTGTATTTCGACTTATGTTCAATGTAAACCGCCACTGATCTTAGGAAGTGGCGGTATATAAAAATGTTGCAAATAAAATAAATAAATAAAATAAATAAATAAATTGCTCCGCTGGATGGATTGTTATGAGGATTATTCTTGGACTGTAATGGTTGGTACGTTGTAAAGTTAATAAAGCTGCGACCGGTGCTTTTCCCAAGAGTGGTGTGTGTGTGTATTCTGTGGGAAAGGAGGGTGGAGCTAAATGGGGGGGGGGCAGGGGTGGACGGTTAGAGAGGCCCGGAGCACCGTGTCCGAGCTACCTCGGTTACTTCAGGAATTGCTGCAACCCCAAAACTGTTTTCTTTTTACTCTATTGGTTATAATAACATAAGGAAGGATATGACAAAGATTGAAGAATGGTAAAGAATCTGGCATCTGAGATTTAATGTTAAAAAATGCAGGGTCATGCTTAGGGCTGCAAGCATCCAAAGGAGCAGTACAATATAGGGGGCGAAGTACTTCTTTTCAGAAAAGAATTGAGGGGCTTAAGGGTGATCATATCTGATGATCTTAAGCTGGCCAAAGAAGTAGAAAATGCGATGGTTGAGACATTTAAATAAATCTGTGTCATGAATCCACAGAAGGAAAGCCTCTTTTAATTGAAAGAAAGTTCTGGAATGTGGAACTATAAGATGAAGATGAGAGGACACAGACAGAGGAGTAATCTAAGGAAATATTTCTTTATAGAAAGGATAGTGGATGCGTGGAATAGTCTCCCAGCAAAGGTGGTAAAAACAATAACTATATCTGAATTCAATAGAGTATGAGGCAAGCTCAAAGGGTCTCACAGGGAAAGGAGGGAATTGTAGAACTTAGGAGTTGGTATGGATGGGCAGACTGGACAGAACCGCTGTGATTTTTCCAGAAGGATGTCCACTTGGGAGGACAGAAGCATACTGTTGCTACTACTGTCTAAAATGTTCCTGAGGAAGGGATCCTATAGGTTTTTTCTGATGTAAATAAACAGGCCATTATTGGAGCCGCCCATATTTTCTATATCTTCCCTTGTATGCCTTTCATCAGCAATAGCACGAGATTGTTAGGTTGACTGAGAATATGCTGGATATATGTTTGATGGTAGAAACTAATCCCATCTATAGAAGGGTCTGGTTAGCCCTGTGCAGAAATTGATTCATCTGAACCTCCATTCCTCTGGGTTTTTGACTGTGACCCAGGTTTGTGCTTTACCCAGTCAGGTGTTTGAAAATTCAATAATTTTGTATTAAGAAAAGATCAGACAAATTTGATATGCTTAATCCATATTGTATTAATATGCCAGGGAAATTGTATTTTGTTGACATAACATTGATTGATTGGAATTAACATTATAAGATTAATCTTTTGATATCAGCATGATTATCAATTTAAAAACAGAGGTTAATGTGCAGGGTCATGATTGTGGAAAGCGGATTTTCAGTACTTCTTTGACCCTCCAGTGCATTGGTTCTGCTGGTCGGTGTATTGATTTCCACCTGGAACAAGAACCACAGGATTAGTGGAAGTTTACCAGATCACACTTTCTCAGGCTTCCCTGCACACTTCGTTTCCTTCTCTGTATTAGAATTAATTCCCAATAGTTTCTGGTAATTTATTTTTTTAGATGATAACATGTAATGGAATTCACACATTTATCATATTTCCTGTAAACATAAAGGGAAACCTTGGCCTGAAGTATATTCATAATATAAGGTGCATGATACATAAAGCATACATTTTTGCAAATATTCATAGGCATCCATGGGGGAAGAGAATAACTAAGCAGGGACAAGATCGGTGTGTATGCTCATATTTTATGAGGTGCAGGTATATGCACCAATTCTAAATGAACGACAAAAATAAACCAAATATGTTTCATTCTTTATCTTATTTAGAGAAAAATTAGCCATTCAGTATTATTGACAAGGATAGACAGTACTTTTTACAGCTCAAGGGGGATTTTGATTTCAGTAATGTTGTAGATATGTTACCCCAGTTGAATCCAAGTTTTAACCCTTGTTCAATGTAAATACTCTGTGGCCAGTCCGCATAGTAATGTGTTTGTTTATTGTAAACCGCACTGATATGTAATAGCACGGTATATAAGAGAAGTTAAATAAATAAATAAATAAATAAATAAATAAATAATGCTGTTCAAATCCCTTTGTATCTTATAAAGATTCATTTTTGGTTGGTTATGATACATTATTGAGCATATACATTGTGTGTGAATGGTTAGTAGGGATTTAGCTGAAAGTAAACAGTTAGGACAGAACTGACATAGCACAGAATGAGCAGGTTATCATTAAAATAATGTTGTTGTTGTTAAGTGCCGTCGAGTCGGAGTCGACTCATGGCGACCCTCTGGATAGCTATCCTAAATTGTGTTCGGTCTATGTACACCCAAATGGTTCAGGGGTAATTTATTAAAATTACAATGTAAATAGTAAGAAACGTCTTAATCAGGTTACAAATAATGAAGGACCTTCATAATTTTAATCAATCCATAGAACTGATACCTTGGCTTTTCTTTTGGGCTGAGTCATTCACTCCACCTTGCGAGCACTGAGATATCTGACCACACTGTCCTCCATCACTGCCGCTCTTGGAAGATGTGCTGGACTCTAGCCACGCAGAACACAATCGAATAGAAAAAGTGATTTTGTGGAACTTTAGATTTATCTTCATAAACAAGTCATGAAATTTCGTACACAGCTATCTGGACCTTTTCCACAATTTAACATTCTCTCAAGAAATGCAGCCATTCCAGTATTTAAAAAAAAATGACAAAAGATATATTCTAGAGGGTCAATTTTCGGCCTCTACTTCAGGGTTTATTTTTTAACATCCAGATATTGCTGCTATCTGGAAAAGGGCTGTATCTGCCAAAGATCCACCCACAGACCACCCTGGCAATATCCAGATAGTGCTGAAGCTGCTATGAACAATATTCCGTGTCACTATCTGGACAGCACTACTGAACATCCCTCTCATCAGGACTTATCATTGGCAACTCCTGCTAAACGGGTAAGCCCCTTTGAATATGCATCCCTATGATTTCCATCCATAGCTCCATAAATATCTCTGGTAGGTGTCACGGTTTCAGTGATCGTTTACACTCGTTTCAGCTCTGGGGCTGTAAATGCTGCATCCACTCTCTTTCCACCTCGAATGGCAGTAACCAAAGCAATGTTTTGCACGTAACTCAGTCTACACTGTCTTCTGGCCATAAAGTCAACCGTGAATTGTGAAGATATGATTAAAAATAAAACGGGAATCCTGAAGTTTGATGAGCATTAACAAATTTACAATGTTAGTAATAGAGTCGATTATGATGCTATTAAAAGTGTTTCTATATAGCCAAGATAGCAGAGCTGTAATCTTTAACCAAAAAAGGACAGACCACAGTGTTTTCAGCCACTCACTGTCCATTTACCCTGAACCTGGCCAGAAGGTTTCAATGTCTGAGAGATAGTTGGTTTTCTCTTCCTCTCTGGGACTGTAAACCCTACCTCTGCAACATTTCAAATTCAGTCTGTCTACAGGAGCTGAATCTATCACTAAGCAGCAAACCATGGTTTACCACCTTGGCACTGGATCATTTTGTCAACCCTGTATCATGAAATACAGTGTCAATGATAGAAGCATTTTCTCTTGCCCTAAAGAAAAATTCAGTGTTTATGAATGCAAACATTTACAAACATGACATAGCACTTTTAACACTCGCTATGGAAAAATGATAATAATGACTTGAAACTTACGACCAGAGACTTGACCTTTCTGTTGACATGAGTTATTCACTACACCCTGAGAGCTCTGTGAGCTCTGACTCCACTGTCCTCCACAGTCACCGCCCTTGCCACTTGTAGATGTTTCTGTTGATTTAAAAATAGTAAAGAATAGAAGTTATTTCCATTTAACTTTCATATAGTCTGTGTGAACGTATCATGAAGCTTCATTTGCAAGTACCTGGAGATTTACCTACATTTAACTTGTTCTTGGAAAATGAGCCCAGGGCTCATTCTTAGCAGTGGGCCACCCAGCCATTGGCTTACTGGGCCATTCTTAGATCAGTAACTACAATTTAGTAAAGCAATTATGCCAATAGCAGAATCAACTTTTAGTACATTAAGAAGTATCAATTTTTATGAATGCTAAGATCTCAAAATATTACACAGCAGTTTTTAAACACTTTCTAAGGAGAAATTATTATAATGACTTAAAACTTACGACCAGAGACTTGACCTTTCTGCTGGCATGAGTTATTCACTACACCCTGAGAGCTCTGTGAGCTCTGACTCCACTGTCCTCCACAGTCACCACCCTTGCCACTTGTAGAGGTTTCTGTTGATTTAGAAATAGTAAAGAATAGAAGTTATTTCTGTGTAACTTTCATATAGTCTGCTTGAACGTATCATGAAGCTTCATTTGCAAGTACCTGGACATTTACCTACATTTAACTTGTTCTTGGAGAATGAGTCCAGGGCTCATTCTTAGCAGTGGGCCACCCAGCCATTGGCTTACTGGGCCATTCTTAGATCAGTAACTACAATTTAGTAAAACAATTATGCCAATAACAGAATCAACTTTTAGTACATTAAGAAGTATCAATTTTTTGTGAATGCTAAGATCTCAAAATATTACACAGCAGTTTTTAAACACTTTCTAAGGAGAAATTATTATAATGACTTGAAACTTACGACTGGAGACTTGACCTTTCTGCTGGCATGAGTTATTCACTACACCCTGAGAGCTCTCTGAGCTCTGACTCCATTGTCCTCCACAGTCACCGCCCTTGCCACTTGTAGAGGTTTCTGTTGATTTAGAAATAGCAAAGAGTAGGAAGTTATTTTCTGTCTATCCAAGACATAGTATCAACAATCCCTGATTAGAAACAACAAACCATAGTTCTGTCCACAACCTAGTTACAAGCTCCCTGAATCTATCCAAGAGATGGTCGTGGCTGTCTCGCTCTCATGAACCCTAAAGACTGTATCTCCAGCATTTAACATTTCCAGTTCATACTGTACAGAAGAGCTAAAGTGAGCTTGGAAAATAAACCCAGGGCTCATTCATAGCTGTGTGTCAGTTTGCCACTGAGTTATTGAGCCATCCTTGGATGAAATAATATATCATTAAAAGTAAAACAAATCTCCTTCATCTCGAGTTCATTTTAATAAAATGGTGATGGCAATAGCTAAATCAATTTTTAGTATATTAAAAATGATCAATTTTTATGAATACTAACATCTCCCAATATTATCAGCAATTGAAACACTTTCTATGGAGAAATTATTATAATGAATTAAAACTTACGACCAGAGACTTGGCCTTTCTGTTGGCATGAGTTGTCCACTACAACCTGAGAGCTCTGTGAGCTCTGATTCCACTGTCCTCCACAATCACCGCCCTTGCTAGATGTGGATGTTTCTGATGACATAAAACAGAATATGACTTGTGAATTTCTGAAACCTTGGTTTAATCTGTTGGCACATCTCATGAATGTTTATTCAGAACAGCATGCTTTTAACACCCCCTCCCCCCCACACACACATTATTAGCAATTTCCATTGTAGCCAAACCATTATAGCTACAATTCATACCCAGAAATTAGAGACTATCCTAATGTGAAGGCACATTTTAGAAATGATATCTAGCTGCAATCACATCGATGCTATATCAAGAGCCCCTCCTCTCTCCTCTTCCTTTCCGGTTGATTCTAAAAGAATTGTGTGAAGACTCAAGCTTCCTGAGTGGGAACCCCTTCTGATAATAGTGCATGAAGCAGAGCTTGTCATTTGGAATGTGACTTCAAAACACAGTCCTGTGTCCACTTTCATACTGTGGGATTTCCTGAGTTGAGGTTTGCCTTGACATTACGTGATTTACAGAATAACTTTGTGATGGGTGTTTGCTACCCAACAAGCTAAGTCCATTATTTTAATTCTTAGCCATCTTTATTGCTTATGTGTTACACATCTGTGGTGTTTTAGCATGCACTGGTGATTTCTCTTCTAAAACAAATAAAAAGGAAAGTTTTGTTATTTGAGAGATTATCTCCTTTCATAACAAACGTTCCAACAAAAAATATTTCATTTTGTTTAGTTGGCTCTTAATTGTGGCCTGACCTTGATTTTGTAGTGATACAGCTGGTCTTGACCATCGGTTTATTTTTTGTAGCTGCAATCTGGGGCATGCAGTTCAAAATGTATGAAAAAAGGGTGACTATGTGCATGTTTCGGCCCAATATCAGAAACTTCCACATGCTCAAAATAGACGGCAGTGGCCACCTCCAGATAGACATCTCTGTGATAAACGTTTAGGACGAGGATGTCTATTCCATGCTGCATACACATCTGTGTCTGCTGTTTTGCACGAGTAGAAATACTTTGGTGTTCCAACCCGAAAAAGTGTCATCATTTCCCTTCAGTTTCTTTTATAGTCATGAAATGTATTGGGGACAGAATGCTTTTTCTCTACTCCCTCCACGTGCTTTGGTGGCAGAACGAGAGCTTTCCTGATGCCTGTTCCAGTACTGGAGCAGGAAGAGACCTGACCATTATCGCTGGCAGGTTTAGATGTGCTCACTACTTCTGAAATCGAGCGTATATGTGTATGTTTTCTGGTACTCCCCCTTCATGCTTCCATAAGACATGGATGTGCTCACCCCAGAGACATCCATAAACTCAACTTTCTAAAATGACTTTGGGGACATCTTTGTGATTTGTATGTCTATATGCCTGCTTGCCCAACTCACAAATAGGGTTTCTAAAATGACCCCCATAATATATATGCACCCTGAATCTGGGCTGTATCTATCAGTGTCAGAGATATTTTCTAGGTTTATTATACTGCCAGAATCGTAAATTCTCTGAACTTGCAAAATGGATCCAGTTTTCCCAAAATACAGTCTGGCAATCTGCCACAGAGTCATAATCCCTATATTTTAAGGAAAATTTACCAGCAACAGAATCAGTAATCATTGCGTATTAATGAAATAGAACTTACGGTCATATCCTTGTCCTTTGTTTTGGCAGGAGTCATTGCCTTGATTCTGTTGGCATGTTGTCTGCTGATTACACTGTCCTCCGCTGCTTCCACCCTTGGCAGACATGTTTCTTTCTGTCGGTCTAGAGTAGCACAGAAGTAGATGAGGGATTCTGAAAATCTTTGGTCTTGACTGCATGAACAAGCCATTTATATATACCAGTAATATTCCAATCTGTGCGTCATGTGTGCCTTGGTGGAGCCCTTGATGAGCAATCAGGAATTTAGCACAATCTGCATAATTATGGTCATTCTCTAATAATTTTCTGGCCCAAAGGGAAGGTGGATAGCAGGTAGTTTAATTTCTTATTCAGATTATTTAACATGACATAGTCGCATGTTAAATATATCGATTGTGCCTCATCATTTTTTGAAGGAATTATTTTCAAAAGTTGGCTTTGCAAATCTATTTATGTGTTTTAAATAGCAACTATTACCTAAATCTGTTTGTTGTATTTAACATACAGTATTGACTGATGCTTTGGCACCCAAAATTTAGATCATTTATTGGCATGTTTACTAAAATACAGTAATATATTATGCAGTTGGTCCATGAATCTAGTACTGAGGGCTGCATAAACTTATTGGGGTGCATCCTTTCCCCAATTGTTAGCTTGTTTCAACTTCACAGTACCATGCTAACTGGCACATAGGTGAACTTACCACACGCATTGAGGTGGTATTAAGTGCATCGATGCTATGAGCATCTTGGGGTTATCGCACACCCAAGATGCTCACAGTAACTACTATGCAGCATCAATGTCCACATTCCACCCCAAACCATCAATACCCTGCACATGCTATGGGGTCCACACTATCACCATAGCATGCTTAGCATATGCTATACCCCACACAGCACTATTCAGTAAACACACCCCAAAGTGTGGCAGTGAACACAAATCAATGGATAGGGACAAATTTATTAAATAGTTACAGCATCCATCAAATAGCATGAAAACTGTAGAACAAAAAAAAAAAAAACATTACACACAGATTTATCAAATACCCAACATGTTTCAGTGATTTGCCTGCATCAGGGGTATACTTTTAACATTTAAAAGCAATGATATGTGTGTAAAGAAGTATATATGTAAACAATCCTGTAGGAAAATTTCAGGAAAAAGAGACAAAACATAAAAAATATATTATAATCAAAATAATTTTTAAAAAGCATAATAAAAATCTTATAAAAATTATCAAAATTGAAAATTTAAAAATGTATGTAATAACAGGACAGAAAAAGCTTTCCCCACTGTTAAGGGTACAAATACAAATGCTGTGTGCCAAGTTTCAAAGATCCAAGTCTAGGTGAAGAAAAACATAAACGTGAAATCACAAAAGATATCCTATAATGAGAAAATATCCAAACTCCTGAAAATGAGCCAACATACTTTCTAATACAGGTGAATCACCCATTGTGCTGGAGTACGCTGCCCTTTTGACACAAGACATTTTTCTCTAGCTCACACAAATGGGACTCTAAGGGGAATGCTTACTAAAAGGCATTATGCTTTTTCAGCAGCCAGAACTTCCACTGGCATGCCTCGACAGCACTGGGGATGCAGCTAACAGGGTTATGCAGCTAAGGGTTATGTGGTGGGGCATTCAGAAACCATCACAATTACAATTCCATGAACATGCAATTGGTAGCCAATGCCAACATGATCATCACACAGGTCAGGCCTCATCAGTAGCCACAGGAATTGGGTGTCCACCAGCCCTGATAGGGGGATGGGCAGGTGGACCCAATGAGGCTCGCTGTCACTACAGCTGTCTTCCAGCACCAGATAGATGTCTGAGGTACAGTTTCAGTGTGCTTCAAACAGTGGAGAGGTGATACACATTAACAGTATGTCAATCAGATCTGCACACATTGCAGGTTTCCGCAGGTTTGGAATGCCGCCTGCAGAAAGCTACAAATGGTGGATATGCACATCAGAAAACAGAGCCCTTGCCTGCCCCACATTCCCCCAGCACAGGCCCCATGGTGGCAGCCAGTCATCAACCAAGTACACTCCTATGATCAGGACACATGTGAGAAGACATACAGTACACTGTATGCTCACATCTGTGTATATGACAGGTACCCAAGGCATGGTAAGCAGACACAGTAGATAGCCCTGCTGTCCCTTACACCTGTACATACAGAAACACACCATGATATCTACTGTTGGGGTGTAACCCTCTATGATAACTCTCCACAACACTACTTTGCAGGTATGAGTCACACTGACTATGAGTGAATGCCCTGACGTGTTTCTGAGTGCCTAGGACAGAGTCAAAGATACTACAGAAGGAAATGCCATCATTGGACAAGGGACAGCAGTGTTGTCCCTAGGCAAAACAATGTCACAATGCATGCTACAATTTAGTACCCCCATAACCTACAATGGTCAAGTAGCTCACTCATATGAGTGGGGGGAGGGATGGGAAGGAGAAGGGGCAGCTGTAGCAGCACAATGAGGGAGGGGAAGGGGCATGGGAGGGCCACTAGGACAGCATGCTGGGGCCTGGAATGAGAGAGAGTGAAGGCGGTGATGGGAGAACATTTCACACAGTCTACAGTAGTAGGTCTGACAAATCAGCAACCTGTGCAACATGTCAGAACAGTTTAGCCTGTCGCACAGCAGCTAAGGAGGAAGAACTACTCACACTCCTGTGTGGCAGGAGTGGAGCTATCAAAGCCTGCATCCCCTGTGATGATGACATCATCCATGAATGTACACCTGCCATTCAGGTGGCAGCTTGTTGTTGGCTGCCCTCTTATCATTGGCAGTCTGCTGAACACCCTTATCTCTGTTGTGGTGGTGCATCGCATTGACCCTCCTTGCTATTTCCTGCCATCCCTGTTATTGGCTGCTGGCATCCTTGGTTCCAAACAATGTGGCGTGCTCCTTATGATGAGCCCCAGGGTCAAGAATGACTCAGAGGGAGTGAAGTTTGATTTTCTTGTGTGCTTCATTGTCTTGGTCACTGGGTTAGACGTCCTTGTTGGTCATGGGCAATGGAGATGGAAAGCTACCCTCATGTGGAATTTAAAATATGTGGTTATGATGCCATATCTGGAAAACACCCCACCCAAAAGTTCAAGAGAAACCCATGTAACATTTCCCCACAGGAAATCCAAATATCAGCGACAATTCATGATGCAAAAAGTCACCATAGCCATGCAGGAGGATAAGTGGGGATATTCTGAGGACCTAACCAATTATCTACGATACAGGGGTAAGTAAAATATATGGTTGTGTGGCTGGTTCCATGCTAAACTGGTAAATGGGAAATCAGGCTCCACCTCTTGTAACTGGATAATAGGAATATTGCACTTGCTACACGGTTAGCAATTGTAACCAGGCAAATGGATTAGCATGCTTGCTACACAGTTACTGGCCAAAACGGGCAACTACACTACTGTACTGCTTTATGGCATGCTACAGGCCCAGAACCATGGCCACCCCAGGTATACTGTACTGTGGAATGGTGCATGCACATGGCAGTTGCACCCTGCTCCATGACACTAGTGTGCACTGGTGACAATGATGACACCATGAGGTACAAACATAGAACACATTTATTGAACAAAGATATCAACAGTACACATGCCCAGAGGCAAACACGTAGGACTAAGAAGGCCTTCTTTTATCAGTGCTATGAACAATGGCATGTGGAGCCATGTTCCTATGGGCCAGGGGGACCCTCCCTGTGGTTCAGCAGGGTCTCCACAATGGCCTCTAGCCCTGTGGACATTTCCCCTGCTGACTGAAGCATCGCATCCCTGAAGAGGCTCACCTCCAGCACTAAGCTACCCAGTACAGCTGTATGTTTTGACTGGAAGACTAGGGAGGGGACGAGACCTGGGACAGGCTGCACCACATTTGGGATGAATGGTGCTGATACTGGCCCATTGCAGCATGGTTGTCCCCTTAGGCCGATAGATGCATGGTGGAGTAGCCAAGATCAGTTGCGGGGGTGGGAGGCACTGCAGACACCCTCTGCTCCTCCACAGGTCTCTCCACAGGCTCCTCTTTGACCTCACTTGCTGGAACCCAGGTATCAGGCTCTCCATCTTATGGGCCAACAGGGGACAGTGGTTCCTCCTCCTCCTCCCCCTCACTCTCCTGTTCCTCCTGCACCTCCGCCTCCTGCTCCTCCATCTCTCCATCATCCCTGCCTCCTGTTTTTCTTCCTCCTACTCCTCCATGCTGCCCTCTTCCTCCTCTGGGCTCTTATCCTCTTCTGTTCTCTCTTCCTCCTCTTCAGTACCCTCCTCCCCCACGTTAGTGCTCTCTGCCTTTTCTTCTCTTATTCAGGGGCGTCGGCCCCTTGCCCTGCTGCCTGTGTCTCCAGGGACTCCTCTTTATCCTCACTCTCAGAGGAGCGACTGGGAGTGGTTGGCCATTAGACTTGTCTGCCAGGTGTTGATTCTGCTGGTGGGCTAACCTTGTGCACCTGAAGGTTGCTATCCCCTCCACTATCCCGTGTCACACAGTTCCTCTACCTCTCTAGCTATAGGGAGAGGGATAGTGGCCCATTACATGGATGTAACATCATGGAGACAGAGAAGGCACATAGAAACAAACACACACACACACACTGCCTACTGAACATGTATACTGCCTGTTTCTCCAACATGACTACCCATCTACTCCTACATGACCTGTACATATGGCCCCCAGACATGCTGCTGTGAGTGGTAGGTCCCCAATCATGTTGACTGATCTCCCATGGTTGGCTGCATGGGCAGGTATGGTTAGTTCGTGATGGTGCACTGCTTGTGATGTGTGCTCTTGTTTGATCATGCCAATGAGTGCAACATATAGATGTGGACTCCAGTGGTTGTACGTATGCCTGGTTTGTTCAACCATTGTAATGGGCACTCATCACAACTCATCACAGTGTTTACATGGATTTCATTTAGTCTACCCGGGCTCACTGATATCACAACTGTCCCTGGCGACACAGTTGGCAACATTTCTATGGTGCATCTGGCACAGCTGTCTGTTTGTGAGGCCTGCAGCACACCTGGAGTGCTGTAGAAGCTACATATTCAAAGTTAGAACAGGTGTAGGCCTTCCATTTAGTCATGGCTGTTGCTCCAGGTGGCATGTAGAGACTGCCGTTTGCCTCACATACCTGCATTTGTTGCAACCTCCTCTCTGAGGCACTGGTTGGTATCATGTAGATAGTCATGGCTTTATGAGAGACAGCCAACATGGCTTTATACAAGGAAGATCTTGTCTTACTAATCTGTTATGTTTTTTTGAAGGTGTGAATAAACAGATAGACAAAGGTGAGTTAGTTGATATAGTGTATCTGGACTTTCAGAAAGCCTTTGACAAGGTCCCTCATGATGTTTCTTTTGGGGAAACTGCTAGGTACGTATGACCTAGATTGGCCACTGTTGGAAACAGGATACTGGGCTTGATGGACCTTGGTCTGACCCAGTATGGCATATCTTATGTTCTTATGTTCTTATGAGAGACTTTTAGCAAAATTAAAAAGTCATGGGATAGGAGGCAGTATACCTTTGTGGATCACAAACTGGTTAAAACATAGAAAGCAGAGAGTAGGGCTAAATGGCCAATTTTCCCAATGGAGAATGGAGTACTGCAGGGATCTGTGCTGGGTCTGCTGCTTTTTGACATATTCATAAATGACCTGGAAAAGGGAATAACGAGTGAGGTTATCACATTTGCAGATGACACAAAACTATTTAAAGTTGTTAAAACCCATGAGAATTGTGGAAAATTGCAAGAGGATCTTGATAAACTGGAATACTGGGCATCCAAATGGCAGATGAAATTTAATGTGGACAAGTGCAAAGTTATGCACCTAGAAAAGAACAACACAAAATATGGTTACACGATGCAAGGTTCCACATTAGGAAACACCACCCAGGAAAACGATTATCCCAGGGGTGGGTGGATGTTGGGGAGGGAGGGAGGACATAACACTTTTTGAAGGTGTGAATAAACAGATGGACAAAGGTGAGTTGGTTGATATAGTGTATCTGGACTTTCAGAAAGCCTTTGACAAGGTCCCTCATTAGAGACTTTTGGCAAAACTAAAGAGTCATGGGATAGGAGGCAGTGTACTACTGTGGATCAGGAACTGATTAAAAGATAGAAAGCAGAGCGTTGGGCTAAATGGCCAATTTTCCCAATGGAGAAAGGTGAATAGTAGTGTACCCCAGAGATCTGTGCTGGGTCCACTGCTTTTTGACATATTCATAAATGACCTGGAAAGTGGAATAACGAGTGAGGTTATCAAATTTGCAGATGACACAAAACTATTTAAAGTTGTTAAAACCCAAGAGGATTGTGGAGAATTGCAAGAGGATCTTGATAAATTGGAAGACTGGGCATCAAAATGGCAGATGAAATTTAATGTGGACAAGTGCAAAGTTATGCATCTAGGGAAGAACAACCCAAACTATGGTTACACGATGCAAGGTTCCACATTAGGAACCACCACCCAGGAAAAAGACTTAGGCGTCATTGTGGATAACGTGTTAAAATCATCGGCCCAGTGTGCAGCGGCAGCCAAGAGAGCAAATAGAATGCTAGGTATCATAAGGAAAGGAATGGAAAATAAAACAAAAGATATTATAATGCCTCTATATCGTTCCATGGTGAGACCGCACCTTGAATATTGTGTGCAATTCTGGTCGCTGTATCTTAAAAAGGATATAGCGTTATTAGAAAAGGTTCAAAGAAGAGTCACCAAAATGGTAAAGGGGATGGAAGGATACTCCTATGAAGAAAGGCTAAAAAGGTTAGGGCTCTTTAACCTGGAAAAGAGACGGCTGAGGTGAGATGTGATAGAAGTCTATAAATTAATGAATGGAGTGGAACGGATAAACGTAGATTGGTTGTTTACGTCATCAGAATATAGAAAGACTAGGGGACATGCAATGAAGCTACAGGGTAAACTATTTAAGACTAATAAAAGAAGATATTTTTTCACTCAACGTGTAATCAAACTCTGGAATTTGTTACAGGAGGATGTAGTAAAGGCTGTTAGTGTAGCTGGGTTTAAAAAAGGTTTGGACAAGTTCCTGGAGGAAAGGTCCATAAACCATTATTATGAAGGGACCCAGGATATCAATGCTTGACCCAGTACAAGCATTGTGGAAACATAGAAACATAGAAACATGATGACAGAAAAAGACCACAAGGCCCATCTAGTCTGTCCTTCCATAACAACAACTACAACAGTCCACTTTTTATCTTTAGAGATCCTCTGTGTTGGTCCCATGCTTTTTTGAATTCAGTTACTGTCCTCATCTCTACCACCTCCACTGGGAGACTATTCCACGGATCCACTACTCTTTCCGTAAAGAAATATTTCCGCATATCACTCCTGAATCTATCTCCCTTCACCCTCATCCCATGTCCCCTCGTCGCAGAACTTGCTTTCAATTGAAAGAGGCTCTCTCCCTGAACATTTATGCCACGGAGGTATTTAAACATCTCAATCATATCACCTCTATCCCGCCTTTCCTCTAAGGTGTACATATTAAGATCCTTAAGTCTGTCCTCATATGCTTTATAATGAAGACCACTAATCATCTTAGTAGCAACCCTCTGCACCGACTCCATCCTGTTCACATCCTTTTGAAGGTGCGGTCTCCAGAATTGCACACCATACTCCAAATGAGGTCGCACCAAAGACTTATACAGAGGCATTATCACCTCCTTTTTTCTGCTAGCCATTCCTCTCCGTATGCACCCAAGCATCCTTCTAGCTTTTGCCGTCGCCTTTTCTACCTGTTTAGCTACTTTAAGATCATTGGACACAACTACGCCTAGGTCCCGCTCTTCTTTAGTGGACAAAAGTACTTCACCTCCTATGCTGTATTGCTCCCTTGGATTGCTGCAGCCCAAATGCATGACCTTACATTTTTTAACATTAAATCCCAGCTGCCAAATTCTAGACCATTCTTCTAGCTTAGCTAGATCCCTCCTCATGTTATCTACACCTTCCTGGGTGTCTACTCTATTGCAGATTTTGGTATCATCTGCAAAGAGGCAAACCTTACCCGACAGCCCTTCCGCTATATCACTAACAAAGATGTTAAAAAGAATCGGACCAAGGACAGATCCCTGGGGCACACCACTGGTAACATCCTTCTCCTCAGAGTGAGCTCCATTTACTTGTACTCTTTGTCGCCTCCCACCCAACCAATTTCTAACCCAAGCAGTAACTTTAGGGTCCATCCCTAGGGTGCTCAGTTTGTTTATAAGTCGCCTGTGAGGAACAGTGTCAAAGGCTTTACTGAAATCTAAATACACCACATCTAGAGTTCTCCCTCGGTCCAACTCCCTGGTCACCCAGTCAAAGACCTGCCTCTGGTGAATCCATGCTGCCTCGGATCCTGTAATCCGCTGGACTCCAGAAACCTCACTATTTTCTCTTTCAACAGCGTTTCCATTAATTTACTCACCACCGAAGTTAAACTAACCGGCCTGTAGTTTTCAACCACATCCTTACTTCCGCTTTTGTGTAAAGGCACCACATGAGCCTCTCTCCAGTCCTTTGGCACCACTCCCGACTCCAACGAGGCATTGAAAAGGTCAGTCAGTGGAGTTGCTAGAACGTCCCCAAGTTCCCTCAGTATTCTAGGGTGTATCCCATCCGGTCCCATCGCTTTGTCTACTTTGAGTTGAGCTAGTTTCTCACGAACACAGTCTTCTGAAAATTGTTCAAGATGTCCCTCGCTTCTGTTCTTATTTGTGGGTGTTTTCTGAGGTCCTGCTCCTGGTTCTTCATCTGTGAACACAGAACAAAAATATTTGTTAAGCAATTCCGCTTTATCCTTATCAGCTTCTACATATTCCCCCCCTGTACCCTTGAGTCTGACGATACCACTTTTGCCCTTCCTCTTCTCACTAATATATCTGAAAAATGTCTTATCCCCCCATTTTATTGCATTGGCTATTTCCTCCTCCTTTTGAATCTTTGCCTTCTTGACTACTTTGCTAGCTTCTCTAAGTTTTTCCAAATACAGATGCCTGTCTTCCTCTCTCTGTGATCTCTTGTATTTCATGAAGGCCTCCCTCTTTTTCTTCACTTTTTCAACTACTTCCTTCGAAAACCATAGCGGTCTCCTGTTCCATTTGCCTTTGTTTACCATTTTAACAAAAAGGTTGGTTGCCTTTAAAATACCCCCTTTCAGTTTTGCCCACTGTTGTTCTACATCCCCCAGCTGTTCCCATCCCACTAACGACTCCCTGAGGCATTGGCCCATCTTCGCAAAGTTAGTCTTCCTAAAGTCTAAGATCTTCACCTTGGAATGGATTCTAACAGCCCTAGTCCTAATACTGAACCACACCATCTGGTGATCACTGGATGCAAAATGATCTCCCACTACAACATCAGAAACACTTTCACCATTGGTAAGCACCAAGTCCAGTATTTATTTATTTATTTATTTAATTGGATTTCTATACCGCCTTATCATACAATCAAAGCGGTCTTACAAACAAAGATATTAAGAGTATTAGTGAGAAAATGTAAAGAAATAAAAGTTAAAGTTATGGTATAATGTGTTAGAGTGAGTTGCATTATCTACATAGTGAGCTATACTATAATGTGAGCTATTATACAATATGTATATGATTTACATTCCAGACAAATTAAGTTAGTTAATTGCATGACCGTAGTGTTCTATAAACAAAGATGTTTTCAGTTGCTTTCTAAAGTCATTGATGTCCTGAGCTGCTCTCAGCTCATTAGGTAGAGAGTTCCAGATGGAAGGTGCAGCAAAAGAGAAAGCCCTTTCAGAGGTGTCTTTTCGTGTTTTTCTGACATCATTTGATAAGCTGATTCTGTTGTCAGATCCTCTTCTAGGTCTGTTGCTAATATCTGACTGAGATATGTCAGGCTTTCTGCAGAATATTGTTGTTTTATCTTGAAAATATAAATTATAGTTTTATATTTTACACGTGAAGCTATAGGTAACCAGTATGGCTCCTTCACGTGTGGGGTCTGATACCAATTGCCTGAATAGTTCTCCCTGTAGAGAATCCAGGATCTCCTTACTCCTAGATGATACTGCAGCAGGAATGTGCCAATCAACATCTGGCATATTGAAATCTCCTAGCAGTAGCACTTCCCCTTTCCTAGCAATGCTGCGTATGTCTTCAATTAACTCTCTGTCCACCTCTTCCTCTTGTGAGGGAGGTCTGTATATCACACCAATGCAAATAGATTTCTCTTTCCCTCTTTCTAGTTTAACCCACAATGCCTCCTCTCTCCCTTTTAAGCTCTGTAATTCCAAAGCTTTAATAGTAGTTTTTACATATAGTGCTACTCCTCCTCCCCTTCTTCCTACCCTGTCCTTTCTGAATAAAGTATAGCCAGGTATAGTTACATCCCAGTCATGGTTTTCTGTGAACCATGTTTCTGTAACTGCCACTAAATCTAAGTCAGCCACTCCCACCAAAGCTTCAACTTCAGAGATCTTATTTCCCATGCTACGGGCATTAATACACACTGCTTTCCATATGTTACCCCTGTTACCCATTTCCATAAAGGTATTTGATGTATCACTTACCTGGGGGCTTTCACTTACCTGGGGGCTTTCTTCACCCATACCCAACGAATCTAGTTTAGAGCCCTCTTCAGTAGATTAGCCAGTCTACTACCAAAGATGTGTTGACCTTTCTTGGACAGATGGATGCCATCTCTGCTCTGCAACCCTTGGAACAGCATCCCATGGTCTAGGAAACCAAAACGCTCTCGAAGACACCATCCACGCAGCCATGCATTAATCTCCAGGATGCGAGCCTCTCTGCCTTGGCCTTTACCCTCAACAGGGAGGATTGAAGAGAACACCACCTGTGCACCTACCTGCTTCACCCTCTGTCCCAGAGCCATGAAGTCACTTTTGATACGTTCCGAGGTATACCTGGCAGTATCATTTGTTCCAACATGGATTAGCAACATTGGGTAATAGTCAGTGGGCTTGATGAGTCTCGGCAAACTCTCCGTAACATTTTGGATCTTGGCACCAGGCAGACAGCATACCTCTCTGGACATCAAGTCTGGTCGGCAGATGGACGCCTCAGTACCCCTCAGAAGAGAGTCTCCAACCACCACTACCCTTCGTTTCCTTCTGGTCACTGATTCTGCAACTATGGGGTACTTGAACTCTGGTTCTTCCCTTTCCAGGGATGCTTTCACCTCCTCCACTTCCAGGGCTGCATAATGGTTCTTCAATTCAAGGGCTGGAGAAGTTGGATTGGTGATTTTGCAGGCTCTGGTGACTTTTGTCCAACCATCGACATTCTGTTGGCACCCATCTTCTCCTGTGCTGGAACATGTGTCTTTTGGGGAAACTGCTAGGTACGTATGACCTAGATTGGCCTAGTCCCACAGGTGCTCCTTGTGGTCTTGGGCAAGCCACTTAACCCTCCATTGCCCATGTTCCCTGTAAAATAGTTATCTCCAAGTTATAATACCCTGTTCAATGTAATTTCAATTTGTTCAATGTAAACCGCACTGATGCAGAATAGCGTGGTATATAATAGAATGTAAATAAATAAATAAAATTGGCCACTGTTGGAAACAGAATACTGGGCTTGATGGACCTTGGTCTGACCCAGTATGGCATATCTTATGTTCTTATGTTCTTAAAAGAGGGCTGCTAAACAGTACCCTGTCCTGTGCTGCTGAGGTAAGCTATGACCAACTTCCTGGGTGATTAGCAGTCCTTGTTGGATAGAAGGAGTGTTTCAAAATGGCCTTTTGACCTGCCACCCGGTGTTAACACCTATTGAAAAAGCTTCACAGGTCTCTTGCCCCCTAGGTAGAAGGCCTCTTTGTAAAGGTCTCTAGAAGACTTTATTTGTTGTTCAAAGAATACTGACCCTATTTTGCCTTTTATGCTAAGTTATATTCTGATTTGATTTAAATTATAGCTCTTTGCTGCTGCTAGGCTCTGACTTATTATGAAATGTAAACTACAAGCTCTCTGCTGGGTTCTAAATTTAAGCAGAAAGCTCTCTTCTGTGTTTTAAATTTAAACAAAAAGTACTTTGCTGATAATAGGCCCTGAGTGACTATTAAATTTAAACTACAAGCTCTCTGCTGGGTATGAAATGTAACCAGAAAGTTCTCTTCTCTGTTTTAAATTTAAACTAAAAGTACTTTGCTGATACTAGGCCCTGAGTGACTATTAAATTTAAACTACAAGCTCTCTGCTGGGTATGAAATGTAACCAGAAAGCTCTCTTCTGTGTTTTAAATTTAAACTTAAACTGCTGCTACTAGGCCCTGACTGATTTAACAAAAACCACTGGGTTCACAGATTAATTAGCTGTAATGCAAAGAAGTCCTTTCAGAAAATTCCCAGAAGTATATGCTCACAATTGCAGATCTCTCTCCAGAAGTAGCAGTCCCTTTTTCTAGTCCTTTGGGGCATTGTGATTACATTTAAAGGAGGATGCTACAGCCAGCAAGTGAATGAGAGCCAGTATGAATGCAGCCATTCCGTGTGCCATTTTTGTATTTTGTAGAAGTTTAGTGATTCATGCATTTATTTAAAATTCATTTGAACTCTTATTTATGGCAGATAGAGTATGCTTTGATAGTTGATTTTGAAGTCTGCTCTCTTTAATGATGTATATCGTTCTTATCCTTCTTTGATACCTTTATAAAAATTCATACCTGTTATAAAATGACATTTGACATTATTTTTTTCAAATTTTATTTTTGATTTTCCAGACAAACATACAAAACTCACCAGTAACTACATACATCACTTGGAATTCTAAACAGTGCAGATAAAACATTTGAGCACTACTTCCTCTGCAAAGGGGGGGGGGAGGGGCATGCAGCAGTGCATACGTGCACATAGGGGGCCTTGTCAGTGCCATGGGCCCTATTCCAACAGGCAGATGACTCCTCATCCCAATCAGAGAGAGAAATGTGTTTGACCTCCTGGCTCAGAGCAGACACTGCAGAGTCTACAAGGGCGAGAATGTAAGGGGCATCCTTTATTAACTGACCTCAGCTCTTGCTGGGAACTGGTTGGGTTAGCCCATCCTGAGATGTAAGGTGTATTCCCAGAGCTCTGCCCAGGGTGGGAACACGAGTCCCCTTTGTGGAATGCCTCCCATGCCCCCAGGCAGAGCTTAGGCCATGGGGTGAGCGGGTGTCCTATATGGTGGGCCAAGGGATTGCATCTGGACAATATGGACCCCTGGTGCTAGAAAGGGTGGATGGCTGGGTGCCCCAGCCATGTGTCCCCCCACATTTGTGCCATCATTATGTTGGGCCTGTAGTTCGGCAGATTCAAAGCCCACCAGTCTCCCACATGGGGGGGGGGGGGGGAACACTTCTCAATAGCTAGGGTACTGTGCCTACCAAAGGCCTAATATCTTATTCAATGCAGTATAGGTAAACAGGCTCCTTGGAAAACTCAGGATGTGAGGGGATCATGAGGCTATTGCATATGCTAGGCACTGCTGACACCCTGCTGGCACCCATATGGGGCCTTCTGCTCCTTTCCCTGCTGCATTTGCACTCTGTATTTCACAGAAAGGGCTGCAGAACGGTTTGAATGCATGCGTGTGCTTTTCTCACTTGCATGTCCTGGCCCAGAGCTCTGAGCTTTGCAGGAGGATGTGCCTATTCACTGCTTTTCCCCTCTCTTTCCTTTACTGCCCAGTTTGTATGTGCCCTATTGGTGGGATCAAGGCCTACTTATTGATATCTACTCTCTCTGCATAGGTTTGGTATCATACTGCTGCCCATAGCATTGTATTAGTAGCAAGCCCCATAACAGCAGACATGCACTGGCCACGCAGTCACAATGACTGCATGACTGATGCATCTAGTGTGGCATTACCTCCCTACCAAAGCCACATCCCCTGCATATGCCCCCGCTGTAGTATAACCAAGTGCTAGCTGTGCATTAGCCCTGTGCAAATCGTGGCACCTTAGTAAACATGCCCCAGTGTTTTGTTGTACTTTATAAGTATTTGCCCCCACTTGGTTTTCAGCTTGTCGTGCTGTGATGGCTTGTGTGCATCAGTGATGCTGGGGGGCTAAGCTATTGGTAGCTTAACTACTGGCAGATCTCAGCTGATGTACCAGACCAACACAAAACACCCATCTGGGCAGCAACAGAATGGGACAGTGTTGGCAGCAGAGGATCACATTTCTTTGACAACGGCAACAACACTAGAATTAAACTGCATGGAAAAAAGGCCTGGCAATCTACTTCTGTATCTTGCCATGAAAACCCAATGGATAGTCAGAACAAAACAAATTGCATTATAATGCTGGAAGATGAGACCCCAGGTTGGAAGGCACTCAACTGGCTACTGGGGAGGTGCTGAAGACTTTTTAGAGTAAAGTCAGCATGTATGATGTGGTTGTATCAAAGCCCTCGGGATGTCTGATTGCTGATGTTGCTACGCATGAAATGAGAGTCAGAAGCTTCAAAGATATCTTGCATATTGGGACATGGAATGCATGAAGCATGAACCAAGGGAAGTTGGAGGTGGTCAAGAATTAAATGGAACATGTACAACTCGATCTGTTGGGTGTCAGCGAATTGAAATGGACTGGCATCAGGCACTTTGCATCTGATGATCACATGGTCTACTATGCTGGAAATGAAAGACAAAGAGGAAATGGTGTTGCATTTATAATTAAGAAGAAACTTGCAAGAACTGTAATGAAATACAATGCAATCAGTGAATTCTGAATTTCTATTCGTTTACGAGGAATGACCATCAGCACAACTATAATTCAAGTAAATGTCCCAACAACAGCTGCAGAAGAGGATGAAGCTGATGAGTTCTACAAACAAGTGCAAGCTGAAATTAACAGAACATACAAACAGGATTTCCTGATAGTCATGGGTGACTGGAAATGAAGAAGTTGGCAACAAAGAAGAAGGCAAAGTGATTGGAAAATAAGGACTTAGCTACCGAAATGAAGTTGGAGAAAGACTGATAGAATTCTGCAAGACAACAATGTATTCATCTTAAACACTTTCTTCCAGCAACACAAATGGACTTCTCCCAATGGATTGTACAAAAATCAAAGTGTCTACATCTGTGGAAGTCAACGATGCAAAGGCTATATAATATCAACAAAGACAAAACCTGGAGCTGACTGTGGTACAGATCACTAACTACTAGTATGCAAACTCAAGCTAAAATTTAAAAAGAGCAAGCCACTCATGAATGTAGCAAAATATGATCTTGAGCAAATACCACTGAAATTTAAAGATTGCCCGAAAAATCAATGTGCTGCTCTAGAAGACAGGGCTCTAGAAGAGTTATGGAATGACATCAAGAAGATTCTGTTGGAAGAAAGTTAGAAGTCTCTACAAAAGGTGAAAAAGTAAAAATGGCCAAAATGGATGACCAAAGAAACTCTGAATATTGCCCAGAAATGCAGAGAAGCTAAACCCAGAGGAGAAAGAGAGGCAATCACAGAACTCAACAGAGATTTTCAACATGCAGCAAGACAAGACAAGGAGAGGTATTACAATGACACATGCAAGGAAATAGAAGCAGAAACATTTAGAGGAAGAACAAGATTGGCTTTCCTAAAGCTACAAGAGTTAAAGAAAAAAAATTCCAGCCTCAAATTGGAATGCTACAAGATGCTTAAAGATCCATGTTGAATGATGCTGAGACAATCAAGAAACGTGGAAAGAATATACAGAGTCATTATAAGATAAAGATCAATAGCCATTTCAACCTGTACCTTTTGATCTGAAACCATTGGTGATGAAAGAAGTCAAAGCAGCATTGAAAGCCTTATCAAAGAACAAAGCACCAGGCACTGATTGGAAAAGATCTGTGTTTATGCCAATGCTAAAGAATGGTGATCCAATTGACTGTGGAAATTATCACACAGTCACTCTGATCCCACATGCCAGCAAGATTCTACTGAAGATTATTCAGCAGAAACTACAACTATACCTGGATCAAGAACTGCCTGAAGTGCAAGGAGGGTTCAGCAAAAGGCGAGAAATGAGAGACGCATTGCAGATGTGAGATGGGATCCTTGAAAAGGCTAAAGAATAGCAAAAGGATATCTAAATGTGTTTTATTGACTACAGCAAGGCTTTTGACTTTGTAAACCATGAGAAACTCTGGGTCACATTAAGAAGCATAGGTATACCAGAACACGTGATCATTCTCTTGCACAAACTTTACATTGATCAAGAAGCAACATTTCAAATGGAACAAGGATAAACAGAATGTTTTAAAATCAGCAAAGGTGTGTGACAAGACTGCATACTTTCCCCCTACCTGTTTAATTTATATGCAGAACAAATCATCAGAAAAGCAGGACTGTATGAAGACAACCGAGGTGTGAAGATTGGTGGAAAACTCATCATTGGACTTTGCTATGCTGATGATACCACATTAATGTAAAGAAGAAATAGATCCTGATGACTAGCAAAATCAATAAATTCATTGTTGATGGAGAAGAAATCAAAATAGTGGACAACTTTAATCTATTTGGATTACCTATCAATAAAGACACAACATACAGTCATGAAATCCAACGATGCATTGCTCTTGGCAGGATGGCTATGAAGGACCTAGACAAGATTCTCAAAAGCAGAGTTGTCTCTCTTCATACAAAGATTTGACTCGTTCAAGCCATGGTATTTTCAATAACGTCATATGGATGCGAAAGTTGGACAGTGAAAAAGACAGGAAGAAAATCAATGTCTTTGAATTATGGTGCTGGTGACGAATACTGTGTATTCCATGGACTGCCTGAAGAACAAACCAGTCAGTACTAGAGGAGATCAAGCCTAAGTTTTCTTTAGAAGCTCAGATGACAAGACTTTGACTTTCATACTTTGGACATATCATGCGAAGAGACAGATCATTAGAGAAAGACATCATGCTTGGAAAGGTAGAAAGTCAATGCAAAAGAGGAAGGTCAGTAATGAGATGGATCAATACAGTAACAGCAGCTATGAATGCCACTCTGTCAACAATGAACCACCTGACTGAAGACTGCACACAGCTTAGGACAACTATATATAGGGTCATTATGAGTTGACACTGATTCAAGGGTTTTACTAATCTTTAAGCTGCTGGTTTTTTAGAGCAGGACAATATAGAGGCGCCACACTATTCTCCTTCAGTGTATGCTGCCTCCTATCCCCCTGCAAGCACAGAGCCGAAGTGAGTACTGCGGGGGGGATGGGGATGGCATGGGGCAGAAAGTGGGAGGAGCATGGGCAGTACCGGCACCCATAAATACAGCGCTGATTCTGTTCACAGCCCTGTATGTCCTGGTGGCACCGAGGGGGAAGCCCATACTATTCCACCTCAGAGGTGGAATAAGCGCTGGCCACCCCTCCGGATCGGTCGGCCAGGCTCCCCCCCCCCCCCGAAGCATCCCCAGCAAGCCAGGTGACTCCCTGCCACCCGATCCAGGGCTCTGCTTCCCCCATTGGGAGTCAGGTGGCAGGGAACAAGAGGGTCGGCTTACAGGGGAGCCTGCATGGAGGATGTTCCTGCAGACATGCAGGGGCATGCCGGACCATATCAGGGCCTGATTCTGTATGCTGTGGGAACATTTTGCTCCCATGTTACAGAATTGGGTCCTGCTCAGGGCCATCTGGATGGCCCAGAAGTGCCCCTATCTGAATCGGGCTCCACACATTTTAAGTCTTTCATCATAGGGATATCCTTCCATCCACATTACCATTTTGGTGGCTCTTCTCTGTACATTTTCCAGTTCTGCTATATCTAGATTCTTTTCCTGAGTGGTCATTCCTAAAGTGGAGTCTTGCATTGATGTGTTTCTTCCACATTGTTCATGATGCTATTGTCATCAGGAGATTAACTATGCACATCCCATAAGGGATAAAGTGACTAATCCATAATGTAATGAAGATAATAACGTATTATGCATTAAAATTGGGGATTAACATAAAAGCGGATTATTCAGCTACTCCAATACATCCAAAACCTGTTTGCTGTAATTTTCAAATTTAGGCCGCGAGTCATTTTATTCATTTGAGTCAGCAGATTATTTTTTTTCTATGAATTATTTTAAAGTCCTTATTGGGTATGAATTAAGCCTGACAGGATTTCTGTAACTAACTCAGAATGTTTTTGCTAGGAAAATCCCTCTGCTGCTCTGCTGCAGTATTAATAACCCTGTTACAGCATGCTGCCACCAGGCCTCACTCTCAGATAAGAAGGCCTCTTTAAGATCACCCAATATGATAACCCTCAGGACCCACTCCTCTTTCATGCACTGAAGTACTTCATTCCCTATACCGTACCACTGCTTTGGGTTTTCTGCAGGGCAGATGTATGACCTTGCATTTTTTATCATTAAATCCTTGCTGCCAAATTCTCATCCAAGCTTTACTAGTTTTCTTCTCATATTATCCTTCCAGTTTGTTTACCTTGTTGTAGATATTGGTATCATCCTCAAAGAAGCATGCCTTTCCTGACAAACTTTCTGTAATATCGCTTAAAAAAATGTTAAAAATAGTAAAACCTTGTGGCACGCCACTATTAACATCCCTATCTTAAGAGTGAACTCCTTTTACTAATACCTTAGTTCTGACACCTCCCAATCAACCAGTTTCTTACCCAGTCAGTCACTTTAGGGTCCATCTCAAGGGCACTCGGTTTATTTATAAGTCACCTGTTCAGAACCGTCTTAAAGGCCTTGCTGAAATCTAAATATACCACATCTAGTTCTCTCTTTCGATCCAATTCTCTGGTCATCCTATCAAAAAATCAATCCAGTTCATCTGACAAGATCTACCTATAACAAAGCCATGCTATCTTGGATCCTGTAGTCCCCTGGGTCCCAGAAAACACACCGTTCTCTGCTTTAGCCACATTTCTTTTTTTTTAAACTTTTATTTTCATTTTACAACAAGCAAAAAGAAACAACACACCAAAAGAAACAAATACAAACATACAATAAGGAAAAGCAACCCCAATTACCCCCCACCCCTATGCTTCTTCTCTAAGCTGATAAGTATCATCATATAATCGCTTACAAACAACAGTAATTGTACATCAAAACAAACAGAAATAGTATCTGCATTACAGAATGATCATGTGACAGAGATTTACACAGATTTAAACAGTCAGATGAGAGCATTGAGCAGTTTGAACATAGTCGTTGAGCATCTTCCATTTAGACAAGTGGTGGGGGGTCTGAGCGGAAGAAGCTAACATACGAGGTATTTGCTCATATTTACTGTAGAGACAGACATGATTCCACCATTCATTGGGGCTCAGATGGGAGCTATTTTTCCAGTATTTCGTAATTAGGGAAATAGCTATGCCCAGCATAAAGTCTAAAAGGAAGTAAGCCGATTTGGGAAGAGAGGGGATCCCCGCAGCTGAGCGGAGTCCCACTATCTTCCAAGAGAGGGGCTCTTGAAAGTGCAAAATAGATTGAATACGACCCCAGACCCGACTCCAGTAATACTGTAATGCGGGGCATTCATACATAACATGAGTGAGTGAACCAATGGCCGCATGGCATGTCCAGCATCTATTGCTCTGGGTGGCGTTCCATTTGGCTAACCTGTCAGGAGTATAGAAACATCGGTGGGCTAGAAAGAAAAGTGTCTGAGTGAGTGAGGTGGATCGAGAGACCCGTGTCACCTTGCTCCAAACTAGGCTCCATTGCTCCGGGGTCAAAGTTACATGCATTTCCTGCTCCCAGGATTTCTGTGCTATAGGAGTGCCTCTATTTACAGTATTACATAAAGTTTTGTAAAAGTTAGATGCTACACCCGATAAGCTCCCGATAGATCGGATAATCTCCGACAATCCCTGGGTATGGGGTTCCGATGGCGGGAGCACCTTAGCACTCCGAAGACAATGCTGAAGTTGCACCAACTGAAAGTAGTGTTTCGCTGGGAGGCCAAATTCAATTTGTAATTCGCTAAAAGTCTTCCAGCGACCATCAGAGAACAGCTGGTTAGGGATCCAAATGCCCCTAGTGTACCAGGGGCTCCACGCCATCGGTTTATTTTGTATTTGAAATCGAGCATTGTGCCAAAGCGGGAGTCTATCTAGCGGACAAAGACGGGAGTCTAGAGATTGCTCAAGGGTATTAAAGGCACCTAAAGTGTCTAAGAGCATTGGTGGATAGTGGGAGTCTGATGGGAAAGTCATACCAGGGAGATAAGTAAGAGGGATTGGTTTGCAAAGGTCCTCCTCTATATCTAGCCACACTGGTCTACTCGGTGTTGGGTCTTCCAGCCAACGAGCGCCTTGTTTGAGAAGAAAAGAGTGGTGGTATTTCAGGAAATCAGGGAATCTGACACCACCATTTTCTTTATCTGCTTGTAACTTATGTTTCGCTATCCTAGGTGTCTTGTTTTGCCATAAGTATCTAGTCAGAAGACCCTCTAAATCTTTATATGTACGTCGAGGTAGGAGACATGGCAACATTTCTAAGATGTAGTTCACTTTGGGAACAATCATCATTTTAATGGTTTCTAGGCGGCCCCACCAAGTAAGTGTTAAAGGAGTCCAGCGTTGAGTAAGCGCCCGGACCTTAGAGGTTAAGTCTTTAGCATTAAAGGTGATGGTGTCTTCTAAAGGAGAGCAGTAGTGCACCCCAAGGTATTTGACCATGCGAGGTTGCCATAAAAAGGGAAAGGATTGCATATCTGCCTGATGGATCAAAGGGTTTAGTGGAAAGGCAACCGATTTAGTCCAATTTATCTTATAGCCCGAGAGTTGTGAATATTTACCAATTTGTTCTAGGACAGCCGGCACTGAGTCTAGGGAGACAAAGAGCATCAGGTCATCAGCATATGCTGAAATTTTGATTTCCCTATGAGAGAAAGGGACTCCGTGAATATCCTTGGATTGCCGGATTAGTAAAGCTAAGGGTTCAAGTGCGAGATCGAAAAGGAGTGGGGACAGTGGGCATCCCTGGCGAGTACCGCGTTGCAGGGGAAATGACTGAGACTTTAAAGCATTAGCACAAATACTAGCTGTAGGCTGTGCATACATGGTTTGGAGACAACGGAGAAAGCCTTCTCCGAATCCGTACCAACGAAGAGTTGCAAACAAGAAGGGCCATTCTAAGCGGTCGAAGGCCTTCTCAGCATCAAGTGAGAGGCCAACCAATGGTCGATCAAGATTAACTGCGGCTGTCAGTACATGACATAGGGTCCTAGCATTATCAGCAGTTGATCTACCGGGAATGAAACCGCATTGATCTGGGTGTATTAAAGTAGACATCTTGTCAGAGAGCCGGGTGGAGAGAATGGTGGCAAATATTTTATAGTCTGCGTTTAGTAGGGAAATTGGACGATAATTAGCTGTTAGTTGCGGATCTCTCCCCTCTTTCTCAAAAACTACTACATTTGCCATTGAGAAGGATCCAGAGGGAGATCCCTCCTCGGCCAGAGCAGAAAAATAAAGTTTCAAAAACGGAGCTAAGTCAGCGTTAAAAGTTTTGTAGAATTCAGCTGGGAGACCGTCCGGGCCTGCGGCTCGACCTGTGGCACATCTCTTGAGTGCCGATTGAATTTCTGATAAAGTGAATGGTTTGTCCATGGCCTCTCTATCTTCGTCAGATAGGGTCGGTCGCTGTACCCCTGATAGTAATCGTTCAAATACTTCTGGCTCGAAGTCACATTCAGATTGATAAAGCCGAGTATAAAAATCACGAAAGAGTTCTAATATTTCTGTATCTTTAGTGACCAAGCTCCCCCCCGACGGATTGCGGAGAGCGGTAACACGCTTGGCTTCTTTTTGACCTTTCAGGGCATTGGCTAGCAATTTGCCAGCACGGTTATTTTCCCGATAGTACATCCCTTGTTGTGATTCAATATTTTTAGCAGCAGCGGTATATAAAAGCTGATTGTATTGAAAACGAAGACGTTGTAAGCGAAGTAAAATACATGGGTCAGTACGGGACGTGAGAAGACGCTCTCCAGCTTGTATCTGTTGTTCTAGAATCAGTAAATGTTGCTTTCGTTGTTTCCCTTGTCGGATTTGATAGCTAGTTATAGTTGCACGGATAGACGCCTTGAAACCCTCCCACCAAGCCCAGCTCGCAGTGTCATGGGGTGAATTAAAATGAAAGTAGTCTTGGATAGCGGCCTTGATGTCAACCTGACAATCTTTTTGGTCTAGTAGGGATCTATCAAAAAACCAAGCACGGGGATGTTCACCTTGCGTAGTGACATGTAATGAGAAAGATATGGCAGCATGATCTGAAATATGGAGAGGATGAATCCTAGCCGTGTCCACTTGGGGTATCAGTACTTTGGAGATAAGAAAAAAATCTATTCTAGATTGTGAGTGATGGGGGGCTGAGAAAAAGGTGAACTCTAAGTCGGAGGGGTGAAGCAGCCTCCATATATCTACTAACGCAAGATCTTTCATCAGAGCTGTAAGGGTATCAAGACTCTTGGGTGGACCACTCGTTCTAGGCGGCTGTCTATCTATCAAAGGATCAAGTACTTGGTTGAAATCGCCGCCAAGTATTAATGGAGTATTGGCAGAGGCCTGCGCCAACTGCGCAATACTTGCAAAGTAAGCAGGGTTATCCACATTCGGAGCATAAATACAAATACACGTGATTTCACTATCTCCAACCTTAAGGTGTGCACGGGCCCATCTACCCTCCTTATCAGAGCTAGTATCCAGTACAGTAGCTTGCAAAGACTTCTTAACCAAGATGGCTACCCCACACCGTTTGGAAACGGCGGGAGAGTAGGCAGCCACCATGTAAGGCTTAGCATTAAGTTTCAGTGTTTCAGCGGAGTTTAAATGCGTTTCCTGAAGAAACACTAAATCAGCATGCTCATGATTAAGATAGCTAAGGATTTTCTTTCTTTTGATTGGACTATTGATGCCTTTTACATTCAGTGATAAGAGCTTACATAAGGCCATTCAGAAAAGTTAAAAATTCTGAAAAAGAACATGATAACGCACATAATTGCACAATGTCCCTCATATTAACTGTATATGGCTGTACACATGACATGATAGATAATAAGCTAATGAAAAACAATGAAGCGCCCCATATAAAAAAATAAGCACCGAAGTGCATTAGAGAAGAAGCAGAACCCCAGAAATTACTGGCGACCATGTGTCTGCGGGGAGAAACCCCAGAGAAGGCCTAATTGAAACATATAACCTGTATAGCTGTGCGTGTTCCGAATCCAACCGAGGTGCACATCATGGAGGGATAGGAGACCAAGAAAGTTATATATAGACAGAAAGAAAAGTCCAGGCAGTCTCTGTTCCAGGCGGTGATCACCGCGTCGGGCCATTCAAAATGGCGGGCAGATCCGGCGGGTTACAGATCCAAGTTGTTGGATTAGCGCATCTGGTCTGCTTCTTTGGAATCTAAAAATGTTGCTAGTAGATCAGGATCTTCGAATGTTCTAGTTTGGTTATGGAGAGTCACTCTTGAGCTTCGCGGGATACAATAGGCCAAAGCGAGCCTGTAGCTGTTGAAGTCTAGGGCGAAAAGCAAGGAGTCTCTTCCGACGGTCAACTGTGGGCTTTGCCAAGTCAGGGAAGAAGGAGACTTTATGACTTTCAAACTCCAGATGAGGATTCGCCCGGGCAGCATTTAGAATCTGCTCAACTTGTTGATATCTCAGTAATCGAAAGATGATAGGCCGGGGGGTCGTCCGATTGAGGGCCATGTTGGTAGGAACACGATGTGCTCGGTCAATTTCCAGATCTCTGTGAAAAGTGATCTTCAGCAAGGAGGGAAGAGTTTTGACCAGGAATTCTCTTATATCTCCTGCTTCGGCCCCCTCCGGTACTCCAATGAGCCTTACATTGTTGCGACGGGCTCGATTATTGCTATCCTCTAACTCTTTTTGAAGATTCTGTATCTGACGCTCAGCCTTGTCCAGCTTCACCAAGCGCACCGCGTGCGAGTCGAGGACCCCCGCCATGTTGTCCTGCCGTAGTGAGAGACCTTCAAGCCGGTCCTGAAGCATACCGAAGTCTTCTCGCATGGCTCGGAGCGCTTCTCCGTTGGACTGTACCAGTTCCTTCACACCGCGTATTTCCTCCAAGATCTCCTGTTGCATTTCGGGGTTTTCCCGAAGTGGAACTGTCTTTTGTGGGGAAGACAACTCTGTTTTGGAGCGTTTTCCGTGTGAAGAAGAGGGAGACCCGAAGTCTAAGCGCGCTGGTTTGTGGGCCGCCATCCCCCCCGAGGCACCCCGGTAAGTTCGGAGCAAAATATTAAGTTTAGGTAGGTATTAAGTCAGGATTCTGAGTAGGCCTCTCGGGAGCTTCAGCGCGAAGCGTCTAACCCGCTGGACATCAGGCTCCGCCCCCGCTTTAGCCACATTTCTATTAATTTACTCACCACAGAGGTTCAGACGAGCCAGTCTCGAGTTACCAACCTCTTTGTTATTTCTGCTTTTGTGAACAGGAACCACATTCACATAACCCTCCATTGCCTCAGAAGAATCCAAGTTATCAATGTCCCTGTTTAATGTACATTACCAAGTTTAAGCTACATTGTAAACTACTTTGACTAAAATGATAGCATGATATAAAAAAACTATTAAATACATAAATAAAATAAAAATAAATACATTCACCCATCTCCAGTACTCTGGGATCACTCCTGACTAAATAGAAGCATTGGAAAGGACAGTCAGGAGAGCTGCCAGGACTTCCCTAAGATCTTTCAGTACCCTCAGATGAATAAGCCAGCAGGGCAGCTTGAGCAAGATCTATTTGGTCAGCTTCCACTAAGGTATCTTCCTTGCTTGATTGAGGAGGGGTTGGGTGGAGGTGAAGAATAGGTCAAGGTGTGGAATGCAGTATTTAACTGGGCCCAGATGAATTTTAATAGAGCTTCTTTATCATCCTGTAGGTCCAGTCCAGATGAGTGTAATGAGTAGGTTATGCTCCCGAGCCAGCCAAAGAGGCAGTAATGTCACCACTTTGTTTATCTGCTTATGCTGCATTGAGAGAAGCCAGTATTATCTGCATCAAGCAGGTGGCAAGAAGTTTGGATGGTCAAGAAGACCAGATAGGCCTGCTCCACTGGCCTAGAACATGGTTCTGTAGACTCTGTGACTGAGATCTGTAGACTCAACATTCCTTGGAGTATGGGTTTGCTCCTGCCTCCTTGAGATGACAGCTGCCTTGGCAATGGTGGGCAAGGGAGTGAACAGGAGGACCCCATGGGGCTCCTGAGTGGGGTGGCAGTGGATAGATCATACAGTCTATCCAGTCTGCATATCAGGATCACAAGTGGAAGTGGTTCAGATACACAAAGTGCAAGTACAGAAAGAGTTCTGATATCATAAATGGGCTTCCAACAAGTTCAAGAAGAGTGAGTTACTGCATGGGGTTGGGACAGAGGGAGGCACCAGATTCATTAATCACACAGGGTGCACTTCTAGCTTGGTATGGTCCTGAGTACTATTAATTTCTACAATCCCAGGGCGGAGCTTGCCACGATCGAAGATGGCTGCCTGAAGAGCCTGCTCCTGCCCGGACCACAGAATCCTGGCTACCCTCCCCTGTCCGAACCCAGCTGAATCTTTGAAGTTAGTGGCTAAACGCTGTGCAGGATGGCCACGTTGAAACCCGCAAGGCTCGACTTTGCACCAGCGACAGGACACGCGGTTAAGCGCACGAAGCAAGAGACGGCGTCTCCGCAAAAAATGGCGTCTGAGAAAGATGCTACTGAAGGAATACGGGAGATAATACAGGAGCTTCGGGTGGTGAAAGAGATGGTTGCCTCCAGTAATGGGACGCTCGCGCAATTGCAAGAAGATGTTCAGGAGGTGAAGGAACGGTTGTCGGGCGTTAACGAGCGTCTACATAATGTCGAGGTAATGGTTGAGAAGCATGAAACGCTGCTGACGCAGATGGGCCCACTGAGTAAGAGAGTGATGGCATTGGAAGAGCAAATTGAAGATCAAAGCAACAGAGCCCGGCGTAACAACATGAGAATTACCGGTATACCGGAGGGTCGAGAAGGACTGCATCCCGGGGAATATTTACAAAAATTGATACCAGAGTTGTTACAACTTAATTTTGCTTTACCATTTGAACTAGAGCGGGCTCATCGCGTTCCATCGCAAAGGACTGGGAAAAGCCAGTATCCACGTCCCTTCATCATTAAAGTGCTGCGATATCCACAGGTACTCCAGATACTGCAGGCAGCTAAGCAGAAGCCCGCATTGCAACTGGAAGGGTCTAAAGTTGCTTTTTTTCCAGACTTGTGTAAAAAGACGGTAGAGAGGCGTAAGGCTCTATTGGAATGCAGGCCTTTCCTTCAGAAATTGCAAGCACGCTACGGCCTTTATTACCCTGCTAGAATGAAGGTCACTTTGGGCAATAGTACGCGAACATTTGATACTGCGGAAAATCTTCGAACCTACCTGCAAGAATATGCACAAATGGAGGTGGGGACATAGAGTGCACAACCGGACGTTTGATGTCTGCAGTTAAAGTGTTGTGAGGTGCGCCGATGCCAGGTTGCATGGTGCTTAACGCTAGCATTGGGGAGTTAAAATCATATTATGGACATGTGGAGGCTGACACACTAGTAACATTATGTATGCTGTCATTATTTAGGGCTGGAGGACTGGGGTAAGGGTAGTTTAATAGAAGTCAATTGTTAATGGGGTGGGATGGAGTGGGACCAAGGGCAGTAAGATTGTAAGAGGGGCGGGATGGGCTTCACCATACAAGTTATGAAGTTTTGTTCTAGCTGTACGCCAGGTCGACATGTTGTATTTAAAACTGCAATAATTTTAATATTTCAGACTGAGCGAGTGACGAGTACCATCACCACGGAGGCGAGCAGCTCCCGTTATGGCTAGTGGGAGCTTGTGAGTGGTGTCCCTTAATGTGCAAGGTATTAATAACCCTGCTAAGCGTAAAAAGATTATGAATTACTGTAAACAACAGCGAGCGGACGTAATATATCTACAGGAGTCGCATCTGTCATTGCCAGAATCCTGCAAAGTGAGTGGAGTGGGCTATCAAAACAAACTGGCAGCTCCTGCTCTTAAAAGGAAGGGTGGTGTTATAATACTGGTGAGAAAGGCGTTATTGCCTGTGGTCGAGGAAACGGCGATATATCCGGGCGGAAGGTGGGCTAAAGCGAAAGTGCAGATAGCAGAAGTTATGTACACCTTAATGGCCATTTATGGCCTGACTCAAGATGATCCCCACTTTTTTGAAGAAGTGGCTCAGGAACTTCTGCAAGCAGGGGCTTCAAATATAATCTTGGGAGGTGACTTCAATCTAACACAAGACCCTCTGTTGGATCGTACTCCCTATAAGCAGCAGCATAAACCGCGCTCTAATAGAACAGTGCGGAGCATGATGGAAACACTCTGTCTTGTTGATCCATGGAGACGTTTGTACCCAGTTGAAAGAGAATATACGTTCTATTCCATGCCTCATAATACACAGACGCGTATTGATTTTTTTCTTTTCTCCAAGACATTAATACCCATGATTACTACCGCAGAGATACTTGCTAAAACTGTTTCTGATCATGCAGCAATACTGGTGGAGTTCAAATTTGGGCAAAACAAGAGATCCCAGCCGCGGTGGTGTTTTGATCGGTCATGGCTAAAAAATAGTGATTTTGTTGAATCCATGCGTCAAGATATAGAGGAGTATTTTTGTCATAATCTGATACATGATACCCCATCTTGGGCTTGGTGGGAAGCCTTCAAAGCAACCATACGGGGCCGTCTGACAACATATAGTATCCAAGAGAAGAAAGCTGCAGCAAAACGGCTGGTCGACTTGGAGAGTGAGATATGAACGGGCGAATGGATTATATCTAAGCGTTCTGACCCGCTTATACTCCTTAGACTACTAAAGTTGAGATATCAATATAATTCTATCCTTAATGAAGAAGCGACCAAGCAAATAAGAGCTCAACAAGGAGTATACTATCATGAGAACAATCGAGCGAGTGCGCTTTTGGCTCGTTCACTGCGTGCAAAAAAAGTCCGCGCACGGATTACCGGACTAAAGGACGCTAGTGGGAAGCTGCACGTGAGAGATGAAGATATACTACAGCAATGCGAGGAGTTTTACTCCCAACTTTACCGGTCTGAGAGGGTTTTCAGCGAAGATGCATTTTCAAGTTTCGTTGCGGGTATCGAGGGACCCAAACTTACGGGAACCCAGCAGCTTGAGTTGTTGGAAGACATTACTTGTAAGGAAATCAAATTAGCAATGCAGCAACTAGCCAAGGGTAAAGCAAGTGGACCAGACGGTCTGCCAGTGGAATTCTACACGGCCTTCTCACAGGAACTGGTACCTGAGCTATATTTATATTACACTGAACTTAAGAAAGAATACCCTAAGGTTGGGTCACTCGCGGCAGCCACAATTGTAATTCACCCCAAGCCGGGGAGAGATGATCAACTAGTGGAAAATTACCGACCAATATCACTGCTTAATGCAGACTATAAGATTTACGCTAAGATCCTGACTAATCGACTCAGGAAGGTGATGATGACACTAGTTAAGCCTGATCAATGTGGATTTATGCCGGGTAGGTCAACTGCAGATAACGGTCGCTTGCTAGCACACCTGCTCTTACATGTGCAGCATCTTGCAGGACCGATAGTAGGCCTTGCATTAGATGCCGAGAAAGCATTTGATTGAGTGGAACTCCCTTACCTTCTTCGTGTAATGCAATGGTTTGGCATACCAGATGATTTCCTTGCCAGTGTCAAAATGCTATACTCAAGACCAACAGCTCGGGTGGCTGCTAATGGTGGACTCTCTTCCGAATTTTTGCTATCGAGGGGTACGCGACATGGCTGTCCTCTATCGCCCTTACTGTTTAACTTGGCGCTTGAGCCACTGATGATGAAAATACAACAGCAGCAGGATATAGAAGGCGTTTGATTAGATGATTATCAGATCAAGTTATCAGCGTATGCCGATGATCTCTTCTTATTTTTAAACCCAGCATCGCTGCAGACTACAATGGAAGTCATTTCAGACTACTCTGACATATCGGGATATAAGCTGAACCTGTCCAAAACGACAATAATACCTTTAAATGGGCAAGTTTTGACATCGCTCTTGCACATCTATCCGTTTAAAATAGAAACCACGTCTTTCAAATACCTTGGTGTAATATATGGAGTCACAATGCAAGATACGATACGGCGATGTATGGCGCAATGTGAAAATATTGGTCACGACTATGTAGGCAAGTGGTCCCCGTTAAACTTGTCATGGTGGGGGAGGTTAGAAACCATCAAAATGGTTATAGTGCCTAAAGTCAACTACATACTCGCCATGGTCCCGATGTTGTTTGAGCGGAAATTTTATAAAAAGCTGGAGAAGCTCTTGATAACCTTTTTATGGCGCAATAAAATGCCAAGGATTGCGGCGTGGAAACTCAAGTCTTCTAAGAAGCGCGGTGGCATACATTTCCAGGACTTCTATTGGTACCACATGGCTGCTTTGTTGAAACAGGGAGCCTTGTGGAGTGAGAAAACCATAGAAGTCGATGACCCAGTTTGGCTGCGAGTTGAGGCCACTTTGAGTAAACCTATGCCGCTATGGCTGCGATTAGGAGCAGAATATGATGTATCTAGTTCCGGTAATGAGATTATGCGAGATACCCAATTGGCTTACCAGCTGTTTGAGACTTATGTGCATGAAAGTCAGGAGTATTCTGAGAACACACTCTTGTGGCACAATGCGAAGTTCCGGATTGATGGACACAGTTTCGCATGGATTCCCTGGATGACGCGGGGAATATACAACCTAGGACAGTTGGTGAATAATAAAGTCTACAAGTCCTTCCAAGCCTTGCAACAAGAATATGGGCTACCCAGACGTTGCATGAACCAATGGTGCCAGTTGAGGCACTGCTTAAGCAAAGCTGGGGTAGTGGCTGCCATGCTTGGTACAGAACGTCCCTTTTATCAGACAATTCAAGAATTCAAGGCAGGGGCGAAACTCCTCTCCAAATTTGTTGCCACTATAAGAGATGGAGGGAAAAAGCGATTTACAGGGCAGAAATTAGTTTGGGAGTCCGAGGCTGGAGAGCTGGCAGATCCCGACACGTGGGATGCACTCTGGCAAACACAGATAAGGATAACAAGAGCGACCTCACTTATTCAGACGTTATACTTCTTAGCCCATCGTGCCTATTTGACGCCTGCTCGCATAGCTAAATGGACTGCAAGCAAGGATGCAGCATGCTGGTCATGTGGTGTTGAAACTGGCACACTGGCCCATATGTTATACTACTGTTCTATGCTTCAAAGATATTGGCAGCAAGTTTGGTCGCGAATTACTCATCTGCTGAAAATAAATGCACCTTTAACATATCATATTGTAATCTACAAATCCCTAGCAGGTATCCCAGCGTTAAAGAAGCATAGCTATGCTGTTTTTGACTTGCTACTGAGTCTGGCGCTGAAAGCTATAGTGAGTCACTGGAAGAATTTTGATAATTTAAATATAGACTACTGGTGGAATCTAGTTTGTTTTCATCATATCTGTGAGAGAGCATATGTGTGTCAGAACCCTACTTTTAGTCCCACTTTAAAAAAATGGGATGCCCTCGACTTGCAACTAATATGATTGAAATCGAGCAGCTCGGTCCTTGGTGGGATGGTACTCGTCGCAGGGGATATCAATTGATGGTTTGTTAGAAGCAACATGTGTAGGGTGGGGTGTGGTTAGATCATGTTATTGTTGAGCATTAACAAGATACTGTTAAAGTGTACATGCTTGTTTGTTTTGTTTTGTTGTTTGTGTGTAAAATGCAAAATAAAGACTTAAAAAAAAAAAGTTCTACAATCCCTTCCTCTCCTTCAGAAATCCTCAGTATTTTTCCCATACTTTCTTGAACTCATACAGTTCTCGTCTTCACCACCTCCACTGAAAGGCTGTTCCACGCATCTACCACACTTTCGGTAAATAAATATTTAATCAAAGGTTACTCCTGAGTCTATTCCCTTTCTCCTCCATCCTATGAGCTCTTTTTCCAAAGCTTGCTTTCAACTAGAAGAGGACCAGCTCTAGTGCATTTTTACCATAGAAAAATCTCAATTATATCACTCTTTTCCTGCCTTTCCTTCAAAGTATACACATTGAGTTCTTTAAGTCTTTCCCCAATGGTTTATAATTAAGACCACTGACAAATTCAATAGCTGTCCTTTCAATTGACTCTTTCCTGTTTTTATCCTTTTAAATATATGGTATCCAGAACCGTACACAGTACTCTAAGTACAGTCTTACTTGAGACTTATACAAAGGCAGTATTATCTCCTTTTTCCTGCTGAACATTCCTACTACCCTCTGGATAGGTCCAGTGCCAGTATTAGAGATACTTTAGGCAAGCCCTCCATCCTACCACCCCCTGCTACCACCCATGCCTCCATTGCCACTGCTGCCATCTCTCTCTTTCTGGGGATTGCAATGGCAATGATTATATTGAAACCTCAAGGCAGCACTTATCTGAGTTCTCTGGTGCTGCATCATTGTTCCTGCCTTCTATGACCCGCTGTTTCTGCCCCCTCTGATGCAGACTTCTGGTTTGCATAAAAAGGAAGCCTACACCAGAGGGGGGCAGGTCATTGAGGGCAGGAACCATGACGCGATGGCAGAAAGTTCAGGCAAATGTTGCATCACAATTCAATGCCATTGCTGCTGCTGAAGGTCCAAGAAAGGGAGAGCAGTGGCAGAATGGGGAACCCCTGGAACATCGAAACACTATGCAACCACCTAGTTTGCTTAATGGTAGCGCCAACTCTGCCCCTGGTGCCTCCCACTCAACCGCTTTCTTATCCAGTCAGTCATTTTAGGGTACTTCTCAAGGGCACTCAGTAAATTTATAAGTTGCCGATGTTGAGCTGTGTCCAACATCTTGCTGAATTCTAGCACTCTCCCCCGATCCTATTCTTTGATTACCTAGTCAAAGAAATCAATCAGATTTGTCTAACAAGACCTAACTCAGGTAAAGATGTCATAGTCAGAAGTTGCTGTGAGGTAATACTGATGGTCCTAGTCTAATCTCATGATGTGCGGCACATCTCCCTCTGTCTCTAGTGGCAACCTATTGTAGGCAAACAAAATAACTTTCAGACAATGTGAGCAGCAAACACTGGGGTTTTACTGTTCCACTTTCAAAACCAACCTATCTGAAGGAGTCAAAATAGAATCTGTCTCTCTGGAATGTTGAATTTCTGGGATGCTGGGGGGTTGATGGTGGGTAACTTTTGCAGCTGTTCCTTTATTGAAACTTTCCAGGTGTAAAAGCCAACATGGAAATTATTTTAGTACATGTGTAGTTTCATTGCAAAATGGGGAATAAACATTGTGTTGTGCAAGAGGGTAAAGAGAAGCCATCAGGCAGTTGTGAAGACTTTTCTGGTGTTGATCAATGCAGGAATTGAAAGGAAAGCTCTCTGTACAAATCCCTTCCAGGCGAAGTCCATTTAAGAAGGGGAGCAGGGCAGTCTAACAGAGCTGCCCCATCCAAACACCTTGCCACCTGCTGGAAACAGATTATACTGGCTCTTTCAATGACAAATCAGTATAACCCATAATTCCGTTCATCTGGACTGTACATATGTGTTTTTCTTTTGCCCTGCCATTCATTCCACCTTTTCCCTTCTCTGACAGGCCATGCTACAATTTCAGGGGGATCTGGGGATTCCAACTGGTTCTTTAGCAGTGGCTCCTCCCACTCTTTACTGGCAGGAGCTGGGGACTCCCAACATTTCTCAGGGGTACTTCAGCAGTAGGAGGTGGAAACTCACACCATTACTTTTAGGTTCACAGTTCAATCCTTAGTCAACAGGATTGGGAACTCGTATTGGCTTTTCACTGTCTGTTTCATGCTCATAAGGAGGAGTGGCCTAGTGATTGGGGCAAGTTACATCAGGCTGGAATGTCAGGGGTTCAGATCCCACTAGAGGACAGCAACCTTGGGCTGGAAGGACTGGGGTTTCTAGTCCCACAGGTGCTCCTTGTGGTCTTGGGCAAGCCACTTAACCCTCCATTGCCCATGTTCCCTGTAAGTATTAAAGTCTCACATCCCCTCATGTTCAATGTATCCCCTGATTGTGTTGTGACCACTTTGACTGAAGGATAAGGTGGTATACAAAACTGTCTACATAAATAAATGCTGCTTTGGGGAAGGTCTATACTGTACATTTGTTTGTTGGTACATGCACCAGCAGACAGTTGTGTATGTACAGCCACAACGAAGGTCTTGGACCATTTTTCCACTGACAGGGGATAGGGTCCTGCCAGCACTTATAATTAACGATGCCTATGTCCCTCTTTTTGTTGGAACGGATAGGTTTGTTTCTGCAAGCGCACACAAATCTAGGCATACGGACACACAAAGCAACATGCAGACTGCCAAAGGCTCCGCTATAGATATTATCTCTTGGGCAGGATGCACCAAAAAATATCATGAATACATACTACACCACAACTTCTACAAAATACAAACATGGGATGTGAAAAATGTTATTGTATTATATTGGGGATGTGTTTTTTTTGCCACATTATGATTACATTTTAAAGCTGGATGCTATAGCTAGTAAGCGAGAGAGTCAGTATGAATGCACCATTTTCACGTCCCATTTTTGTATTTTGTAGAATTTTGTTGTGATATGTATTTTTTTAATTCATTTGAACTCTTACATATGTCAGATTTGGTTTGATAGTTGATTTTTAAGTCTGTAGTGTGATTGTGTATACCTTTTTTCTCATTTGTTTATGCCTTTATGTTCAAATTTATTTATTCAAATTTCCAAACCAACACCAGAACAAGTAGATACAAGACAAGTCAAATATGCATAACAAGTCATAGTACAAAATCTTACAGCAGAAATCTACAAATCCACACTGAAAAATTACAAACCAAAGATAATACCAAAGGACATTCCAAAGATGTACCCAAAGAGCATCGGCCAACACCGGAGCCCCCTCGAAATTGTTTATGCCTTTATAAAAAAGACATATTAGGTTTGAGCACAAAGATATTAAATTGACTGTTGATGGTCACACAGTGAAAGATGTTCAAGTAAAGCAGGTCAAGTCCCTGGATTTCTTTGTTCCAAAAGATAAATAACAATTACCTGGGGCATTCTTAAGGTAACACAGAAATGACCATGCGTTTGCAATTTTATATATTTTTCATCCTATTGTTTCTAAATACTTTCGCCAAGACAAACAATGTGACAAGTTTTGAAACTGCAAAACACCATACACTGTTACCTCCTGACCAAATTGGGGAAACCTCTGCATGATGTGGGTAAAACTGAATACACTGAAGGACAACCAGGCCGATGTGGAAACCCTGCACTAGAGCCCAGTGCTTAAAGCTTTATTGCAGGGTTTCATAGGTCTAGCTTAATGCTGACCCTTTGCAAATTACCCAGTGTGCAAAAGGTCTGAGGTGAAGTTTGACACCTCTGGGCACCCAGCAGAAAAGCATTGCCTAAATCAGACAAATCCTCTTCTGCAAACCACTACAAAAATAAAGTAGCCAAACCAGCAAAAAATGTTATCTAATAAAAATAAAACTATTCCCTCTTAAGAACTCTCAGGCACAAAATTTGTATTAAGAACCATATAATTAGCATGCTTGAAGTAGAGACCTTCTAGGAATGGACCAGGCAGATACATAGAAGATCTAGAAGAAGATGTGGATACAGACAGACCAGATGGACAGAGAACAGGGGCAAAGAGCAGGAGAAAGAGAGGGAAGGGCAAGGGTGAAGACAGCAAAAGAGAAGGGAAAAAAGGATTAATAAAGGGAAAATGAAGGTGGGAGAAAGGAAAGAACAAAGCCATCCTGCCTAATACACACCCATTCCTTTCTCATAACACAATCGTTTATAACTCACATATTTGCCTGCTTGATGGTCTAGATAAGCGCATGTTACTCCCCTTTATAAAACAGCATCAGAATTCTAATCCTAAATATAGACACAACCATGCAATGTCTACTCATGCATTTGGCACATGGGTTTCATAAAAGGATCCTCCTACTGTTGTGATGAAGTGTGGAGAAATGTTTTTGACTCCTTGTTATTAGTTTGTGCTGACATCGTGCCTCATTCATACCCCACGTGTTTCTTCCACAATTGTTCATGATGCTATTGTCATCAGGGGATTAACTATGAACATCCAGTAAGGGAGCAAGTGACTAATATATAATGCAATGAAAATAATCATGTATTATGCACTTTCTGAAACGTGGGGATTAACATCAAAATGGTATAATTCTCTATTACATCCCAAGCCAGTCTGCTGTCATTTTCAAATGTAGGATACAACAATTTTATTCATTTGAGTTTAGAAACTTTTGCTATGAAACTTCCTCTGCTGCTCTGCTAGAAAATTGTTAGCCGGATGTGACTCTCAAATAAGAAGGACCTTATTTTAGAATATAAATAAAAATAATAAAAAGCCCCTATTTTATCCATGGGGATCCATTTCAAGCAGAGAATTGTAGTAGTTATGGGCAAAGCAAATTATGTGGAGTTGGTAGGCTGAAAATATAAACATACAAACACAAATACATTGAAAATGTCAGCAGATAAAGACCATATGGCCTATCCAAGCCTTCCATCCATGACAATTATTAAGTTCTACAACCCCTTCCTCTCTCTCAGAGATCCTTTGTATTTGTTCCATGCTTTCTTGAATTCAGATAAAGTTCTCATCTCCATCAGCTCCACTGCGAGACTGTTCCATGAATCTACCACCCTTTCTGTAAAGAAATATTTTCTTAGATTACTCCTGAGTCTATCCCCGTTTATCTTCATTCTATAACTCCACTTTCCAGAGTTTTTTTTCAACAGGAACAGGGCCATCTCCTGTGCATATATATCATGGAGGTCTTTAAATGTCTTTATCATATCACGTTTTTCCGCCTTTTCTCCAAGGTATACATACTAAGAACTTTGGGCCCGATATTGAGTTAGGATGGCTAGGCATGGGTACAGCGCCTAACCATCGCCACCATTCTCTAACCCCAGATATTCAAAGCTGAGGTGAAATGCAGCCCCGCCATTGAATATCTGGTGTTGACGCACATTCCCCGAAGCCACAGAGGCTAACTAGGTAGCGACCATATTGCACCGCTGCCCGGTTAGCTTCTACGGGTAAATATAGGCCAGATTTTACAACCAGTTAGGCTCTGTTGCAGCCCATGTCACACCCCATTGCTAAGCAATTAGCATTGGGGCCTGTAGGGGAGAAGATCTGGAATATCCTGTTGAGTGGCAGCTATATGGTTTACAGGACTGTGAACTGTGTAAATATTGGGCCCTTTAAGTCTATTCTCATATACCTTTGACAAAGATGCTGACTATTTTAGTAGCCACCCTGTGAACCAACTCCATTCCATGTATATCCTTTAGAGATGTGGTCTGTAAAACCGTTCCAGTACCAAAAATGATGTCTCACTAGACACATACGAAGACACTATCACTTCCTTTTTCCTGTTGACCATTTCTCTCTCTGTGCAGCCGAGAATCTATTTGGCTTTTCCATCACCATTTCAACCTGTTTGGACACTTTAATATCAAGCAATATGATCATCCCCAGGACCCACTCTTCTTTTGTGGACATCAATATTTCACCTCTTATATCATACTGCTGTCTTGTGTTTTTACTACCCAAATGCATAACCTTGCATTTTTTATCATTAAATTGTAGCTGCCAAATTCTCAATCATTCTTCAAGCTTCACAAACTCCCTTCTCATCTTACCCACACCTTCCAATACAGAAACATAGAAACATGATGTCAGAAAAAGATCATACGGCCTATCCAGTCTATCCTTCCACACTAACTATTAGAGTCCTTTTTTTTCCTTTAGAGATCTTCTGTGTTGGTCCCATGCTTTATTGAATTCAGATACTGTCTTGGTCTCTACTACCTCTACTGGGAGACTATTAAACACATCTATCACTCTTCGTAAAGAAATATTTCCGCATATTAATCTTGAGTTTATCCCCTTCCACCTTCATCCTATGCCCTCTCATTGCAGACCTTTTTTTCAATTGAAAATGGCTCTCCTTCTGTGCATTAATGCAACTGAGGCATTTAAACATCTCTATCATATCTCCTCTCTCCTACCTTTCCTCCAAAGTATACAAATTGAGATTTTTAAGTTTGTCCCTATATGTCTTATGACAAAATCCACTGAGCCTTTTGGTAACCACCCTCTGCACAGACTCCATCCTTTTTATATCATTTTGAAGGTGTGGTCTCCAGAATTGCACACAATACTCCAGATGAAATCTCACCAAAGACTTATACAGAGGCACTATCACCTCCTTCTTCCTGCTGGCCATTCCTCTCCCTATGCACCCAAGCATCCTCCTAGCTTTTGTTGTCACTTTTTCTACCTGTTTAGCCACCCTGAGATCATCAGAAACAATCATCCCCACGCACTGCTCTTCTTTCATGGACAGAAATACTTCACCCCTTATACTGTATCACTTCCTTGGATTTTTGTAACCCAAATGCATGACCCTGCATATCTATCTGTTGCAGATTTTGGATATCATCTGCAAAGAGGCATACCTTTCCCGACAGATCTTCTGCAATCTAACTTACAAAATGTTAAAGAGGGTCCATTCCTAGTGCATTCAGTTTATTTATAAGCCACTGATGCAAAACAGTGCCAAAGGCCTTGCTGAAATGTAAGTATACCTCATGTAGCACTCTCCCCCAAGCCAATTCCCTGGTCAAAGAGATCAATAAGATTCATCTGACAGGACCTCTAGTAAAACCATGAGGTCCAATATGGGAAGCCTTGGGCTTCACTAAAGCACCTAAGAAGCAGCCATACCCATATTTGTGGGCAATAACTGGGTATCTGGAATCACCAGCTACCCGTGTACCATAGAATATCTGGGTTCCGCGTCGTTACCGGATATCCGCGAGGGTGTAACTGGGCGTAACGGGTGAGAAGCTCTAACTTACCCACTTTACGACAGTATTCAATGGCACAGTACAGCAGCTCTAATGCCATAAACCGCGTAAGATTAGGTCAGGGTTTTAGGCGCATTCGACACAGTGATCTGCCATTGGCAAACTCGGGCAGCTGAAATACCTATGGACAGGAACTGCCCATGCAATGTGCAGTGTGCAGAAGCTGCTATTGAGGTGGAGACACCACTGATTCACCAGGACACAGAGAAGGAGGCGGAACATTGTACATCAATAGCAGCAGCCAGTGACCCAGCGCGAGAGACACACCTACTATACCCCACGGATCTACAGACCTAGAATGACATACCTTCAACTTGGAGGAGGAGGTGTACCAATGCTATCAGCTGGACAGTACCACCATAACAGAGCTGGGATTTAGAGCCAGCCACTTTCCAAAGAAAAGCACTGCCAGTGGCTCTGTATGTGACCACTGCACTGAGGTTCTTGGCCACAGGAAGCTTCTAGCATGTTGTCAATGCTACTACAGGCATAACCCAGTCTGCCACAGCACTGATGCCTTCACCAGCACCTGCTGAGAAGGATGGAAACCTACATCACCTTCCCCATGACACATGAGCAGAGACAGGGGGCTGGATTGGGCGGCGGGGACCTATCGCTCCACGGCCCCATCCCTGGGGCAGGAATTCTGGCCCCAGTCGCCTGGAAGATGCTGCTTATTCCACATCCAAGGCGGAATAAACAGCATGTACCTCCTGACCCAACAGAACGTACAGGGCCGTGATCTGAATCGGTCCTGTATGTCCTGCTGCCTTGGCCTGCCCCTGCTCCTCCCAGACTCCGCCCCCTCCCACCCCCTGCTGGCTCTCACCGTACTGCTGCTCTAGCTGTGTGGGGAGGGTCTGAGGGGGATGTGCGGCCCTGTGAATCCTCTCTCTGAATCAGGGCCTAGAGCTCTTCAACTTCGAAAAGAGACGCCCAAGGGGAGATATGATAGAGGTCTATAAAATAAAGAATGGAGTGGAATGGGTAATTGTAGATCGGTTGTTTACTCCTTCAAAAAGTAGAAAGACTAGGAGACATGCAGTGAAACTACAGTGTGGCACACTTAAGAGTAACTGGAGACAATATCTTTTCACTCAACTCAAAATCAAACTCTGGAATTCATTACTGGAAGATGTACTAAAAGCTGTTAGTGTAGCTGCGTTCAAAACAGGTCTGGACTGGTTCCTGGAGGAAAAATCCATAAACCATTATTAAAGAGGACTGGAAAAATCTATTGCTTACCCCTGGGACAAGCAGCATAGAATGTGAATGCCTTTGGGAACCCAACAGGTACTGGAGACCTGGAATGGCCACTGTTGGAAACAGGATATTGGGCTTGGTCTGACCCAGTATGGAATATCTTATGTTCTTAGCATCTAAGTCCAACAAAATAAAAATGTTATTAACTTTTTTAGTCCCTGAGTTTTCAAAAGGGATACCAGGGATTTTCATATTATTATAAGTTATAAAATAGACATGAACATATAGACCCATCCATAAGCAGATGCAAATATCTGTGACTTTAATAGCCATGATTTCTGCAGGATGTGTGGTAGTATTTTATAAAGGCACATAGGCAGCAGTGTGTATTTTTATTAAACAGGCTTATAAAAGGTGCCTTTCTGGCTTACCCGCATAGTCACCCTATGTATTACTCTCTTAAGAAGACATTTTGGAGCTGCAGTGACTTCCTATTTCGCTTTTTAAGCAACTGATAGTGGTTGTTGGATCCTCTTTTTTCATCTCAGTGAAGTTACATCTTTTCTTTTGTGCTTTGAAAACTTTTATACCTCAAGGGTCTGATCTGGGAGACATGACTCCATGGGAGGTTCCCTCCATCAACACAATCAGGAAAGATTCTGTATTGTTCTGTGTTTTCACTCAGGTCCCTTCTGCAGGTGTGCATGCCAAAAGACATGTTGTGCTATGGTTTCTTCTCTAGTACAACCAGATGAGGAATTGCTAGGTACTCTAAAAGTAGAAAAGCTACTAGGGCTGGATGACATACATGCAAAACTTTGGAAGAAACATAGGGACGTTCTGGCAGCTCTATGCCTGACCTTTTCAATGTTTCTTTATAGTCAGGAATGTCCTGGAAGATTGGAGAAGGTTGCAAATGTCCCTTTGAACCAAAGCAGTACAGAGGAGGTTAGGAACTGCAGGTTAGTTTGTCTGAACTCTGTGATTAGTCAATTAATGGAAACACTCCTGAAAAATTGGATAGTGCAGAATTTGGAATCCAATGGCTTGCAGGATCTAAGGCAGAATGGTTTTACTAGAAGCAGATCTTGTCAGGAAAATCTGATGAACTCCTTTGGCTAGGTGACCAGAGATTGGGATTGAGGAAGAGCACTAGAAATATTCTTAAATTTCTGCAAAGTCTTTGACACGGTTACCTATAGTTGTCTTATAAATAAAATGAGCTTCCTTCAGATGAACTCTAAAGTGACTAAGGGGTATGTTTACTAAAACCCTGTTAGGTGCGCGCCGCGTTAATTTAATTTAAATTTAATTTAATTAACAGTTGCTTATATACCGCACCTTCCAGAGATCAGATGTGGTTTACATTTAACAACAATATAACAGGCTGTTGTCTGTTTTACAATGAACGTCTGAAACAGTGTAACTATTATGCAACAAAACAGTCAGTAATCGTTTACAAGGAACGTCATAAAACAAAGGAAAGTTGTGAAATAACAAACAACATTTTGAGAACTATATACAAAATTGGGATATGTTTGCCTTATATAAGACGTATAAAGACTTTATAAAGTGTTAGTGTGCGGGATGCCATAAAAGGAGTGGGCGTTTCAGTCTGAAAAAAGCAAACTGGGATTAATCATGCACTAATGTGCGCTGTGCGCTCATGTGCGCCGCGCACATTAGCGCATGAGAAACGCGCGTGGGAAGCATAAGCAGGCGCGCTGATGTACAAGCACAGGAACAGAGCCACAGTGCAATGGTTAAGACACTGACCAATGGTGCAGGGATCATGGGTTTAATCCCCCACTGTGCCCAATGCATAAGGCTGGGTGAGGCACTACCTGTTATGTGTAATATTACTTTCTGAGGCATATTAATTTTATTTTAATGACTGCTACTAGCAAACGCACTCTCAAAGCACTGTAACATAAGGCGCCCCATAAGGTACCCCAGAGGGCACATTTTAAAGTACACTGTCCGCCAAGGCACTCTACAATGTTGCTTAAAGGGTGGCCTATAGGGCGCCATATAGGGTGCCCAATGAGGCATGGCAAGGTTACTCTGATGGCAGCACTGCACATGTTAACGTGTGGTAAGCTGAAGTAGGTGTGCTGACGTACAAACAGCAACAGCAGTGTAGCACAATGGTTAAGACACTGACTGATGGTGCAGGGATCATGGGCTCAATCCCCCACTGTGCCCAATGAATAAGGCTGGTTGAGGCACTACCTGTTATGTGTAATATAGCATTATGAGGCATTTTAATTACTGCTGCTAGCAAACGCACTCTCAAAGCACTGTAACATAAGGTGCTGCATAAGGTACCCCAGAGGGCACATTTTAAAGTGCACTGTCCGCCACGGCACCCTACAATGTTGCTTAAAGGGTGGCTGATAGGGCGCCATATAGGGTGCCCTATGAGGCAGGGCAAGGTCAGAGCACTATTTTCGATGGCAGCACGGTGCATTTTAATGCATGGAAATCCTAAGTAGGTGCGCTGACATACAAGGAGAAGCAGCAGTGTAGCACAATGGTTAAGACACTGACTGATGGTGCAGGGGTCATAGGTTCAATCCCCCACTGTGCCCAATGAATAAGGCTGGCTGAGGCACTACCTGTTATGTGTAAAATTGCATTATGAGGCAATTTAATATTGTTTTAATTAGTGCTGCTAGCAAACACACTCTCAAAGGGCTGTAACATAAGGTGCCGCATCAGCCACCCTATAAGGCACTCCAGAGGGCATACTATAAAGTGCACTGTCCGCCCAGGCACCCTAGAATGTTCCTTATAGTGCACTTTATAGGGTGCCGTATGAGGTGCCGCAAGGTCAGAGCACTGTTTCTGATGGCAGCACTGTGCATTGTAACGCATGGAAATCTTAAGTAGGTGTGCTGACATACAGACATAGTGGCAGAGGTATGGCACATTGTTTGCAAGCCCGCCTTATGGTACAGGAGTTGTGGGTTCATTCACCCAGTGTGGCTATTCAATATGACTGCCTGGGACATTACTTTTTGATATCAGCAGTGGTTTGTGCGGCTTTTTTTATTTGATTTGTTCTGAGAGCAAACACACTCTCACAATGCCATAACCTAAGGTGCCACATCATGCACCCTATGAGGCACTCCAGAGAAAACATTATGAGGTGCACTGTCCGCCACAGCACCTTATAATGTTCCATTTAGGGCTCCTTATAGGGCGCTTTTGAGGCACCTTCAGGCTACAGCACTGAGGATGTTGTTGCTGGCAGCACCAAATTACATTACAAAAGAAAAAGCCTCAGACAGCCCTATCAAATAACCCCACTGTGGGATTGAACCCATGATCTCTGGCTCCACAGGCAGTGAAGTCACCAGTGGGTTACATCTCCATAGCTGCTAACAAGCTCCTGGCTGGCTACAGTAGGAGTGCAGCCCACCACACGAACTGTCTGCTGTGGTTACCAGGATAGGGTTAAACCACACATACCCATGATGCACTGCACATGCAAATCAGCAGTCTACAAATAACAACAGGATGGGGTATGCACCCCCACACCACCTCAGCCTGGTAGGGAGTACTGAGCGTGTGTGTTACTGGCACAGAGTAGGTGCTGACCATCACATTATGCGGGTCCTGTGCTCAGATTGGGCATATCCTGTATGGATGCCATGGCCACATGAGTTGAGTTGGGGTGGGGCGGGGGGGCAGGGGGCGGGGCAGGCAGTGGGGGGCGGGGGGAGCGCGGTGGGGGGGCGGGGGAGCACAGGGGGGGCGGGGGCAGTGGGGGGGCGGGGGGGTGCAGGGGGGCAGGCTGTTTGGATCCATAGGCGAATTATGTAGTACCACCCAAACTGCCCTCTAGAGCTCAGGATCTCCCACCAACAGATCCACATTCCACATCACTGCAATGGTGCGGGTGGAGGGGACTATCAACCTAGGGGACAGACAACATCCAGGGCAGTCCATGCATTTCTGTACACATCCATATGGTGATAGCAGACAGACAGGAGGCCTGGAAATGCTCAGCTGCCCACCACCACTATCTGACACTCTCCAGCAGCAAGCACACTGAATCTGTAGCCGCTGCACCCTGCAAGGTGTTCCAGCCTTACACATACTAACTGCAACCAGTCTGCTAGCTAGTCCATAGTGCATATTACTGTAAGAAATGTGTGCACCCAAAACTGGGATGTCAGCACACCCACCAAGCGGATAGGTTAGTGATTGGGCACCAAAAGACAACCCATAGATATCACTTGAGAGAGATGTTGTTAGCACTATGGGAGACCTAGCCATGCCATGGTGACTGCTCAGTCAGGGTGAGAGTGACCTCCCAGGAGGACATGCAGGGGCCACCCTGTCCTTGCAGCTGATGGCCGGCCACTACAATGTCCCAGTCATTGCCCTATGCCCTGTGCTCATGCATCCTGCCCAGGCCACCCTATCCGAGCTATACCCAAAGTACCTTGCTCCTCATTATGCACATTGGCAAGCTAACACTGGACACATTGCAAACAGTATGGGCTGAGTAAGGTGTTGCAACCAGCACACACTGGATGGACAGACACACACTCCCACACCTATGCCAGCATAGTGCTACTATAGATAGTTTTTGCAGTCCAGACCAACTCAACAGTCCTGAACACAGCACAGACATGGCTATGGTATGCGATACTGTTGGGGTCACTCCCCAGAGTGGTGAACAGTGTCAGACACCAGACCTGAAACACACTCCACAGACATCAGAGATATTTGGTATGATACAGCTCAATGAGCAGATTGTGCTTAACTTAGGAATTGCTATCTGCCAGTAATCATAGCAACATTGTGATATATGTGTACTGTATTCCCAGGTTTAGGGTGGCATTGCTAAGGTCTGCACGTACTAGTATTGTGAGATGTACGCAAGGCCTGATATCCTGCCTGTCCATGAGACTTTGGATAATGGAGCCTGTGGGTGTGGTTCTTTCTGCTCCTGTTGGCCGCTGCTCTAGGGCAGAAATCCCCAACTCCAGTCCTGGTGGGCCATACACTGTTCATGTTTTCCTACTGTCCCTAATGAATATGCATGAGATACATCTGCATACCATGGGGGCGGCGCATGGATATGAACCACACGCATCTTTATTAGAAACAGCATATAACGTGAATGATTTGTGGCCCTCCAGGACTGCATTTGGGGGACTGTGCTCTAGGTAATGCGCATGTTTCTGGTGTCTGTGCTCTGTAGGGTAAAATATAGATGTATTGGGCATGTTTACGTTATCTGCACTAAAGGTTCTGTCTGTATTACCACATTTGTGTGGTGGGTAAAATGTGGGGACTGGGTTGGCAGGGCCAACAGCTGGGATTTGAACTTGTGACTTTCTGCTCCTGAAGGCACTGGCAGTGTGCGCTGCACCACCGTCTTGGCACAGAAGCAGTGCATTCCCAGGGGAGTCCATGGCTGTTTGTCCGACAGGCCCTGTCTGTTGCAGTGCACGGCACCCACGTGAAGAGGGATAGGCCATGGTGTGCTGTGGGCAGCAGCCACTGCCCCCTCCAACACCAGTAACCCTCTGCCACCATGCTGACATGTCCCTATATTGGAGACAGCATGACACGTTAATGATTTGTGGCCCTCTAGGACTGCATTTGGGGGACTCTGCTCTAGGTAATGCGCATGTTTCTGGTGTCTGTGCTCTGTAGGGTAACATATAGGCGTTTGAACCATGCTTATGTTCTCTGCAAAAAAGGTTCGTCTGTACTTTAACGGTTTAGTGGTGGTTAAAATATGGGGACTGGATTGGCAGTAGCCCCAGCTGGGACATGAACTTGTGACCTTCTGCTCATGAACACACTGGCTGTGTTCACCACACCACACTGTGGTCACAGGAATTTTATTTATTTATTTATTTATTTTATTTAACAATCTCTTATATACCGCAGCTTCCTAAGATCAGCTGCGGTTCACAAATAACAACAGGCAACAAATCATGGATTTGTTTTACATATAACGTCATATAACTATAACCAATGTACAGTAAACAGAAATGTTGAACAGATAGCACTGAACAGTGCAACACTATATACATTATGTACATTAACATTATATTATTAAATACATATACAAGTTATGTGGGATATAATCATTATGAGTAGTACAGATGCAGATAGGGCAGGTTTTCTTTTCTGTTATAGTGAGATGTAGATAAAACTGTTTAGCATTTGTCTAATTCTTTTGATGGCTGTTCTATAGTGTTGTAGTGCATTGTAAAGAGGTGTGTTTTCAGTTTTCGGAATTCATTAATCTCTGTTAATATTCTTAGTTCAACAGGGAGGGAATTCCAGGCTGTTGGGGCTGCATGTGAGAATGCTCTGTTGTTTGTTGATTTATTTGTTTTTATGAAATCTATGGGGGTTTTAAGTTTGTTTAGTTGATTTTTTCTTTGAGTAGGTTTTGGATGTTCTTTGGTAATTAAGTTACTTAAAGTAGATGGTGTCAAATCAAATAGTGATTTAAATACTGTTATTAGTGTTTTATATGTTATTCGGTTTTGAATTGGAAGCCAGTGAAGGGATGCTAGAATTGGTGTTATATGTTGATGAGAGTGTGTTTTTGTTATTATCCTAGCTGCTGAGTTTTGTGCGAGTTGCAGTCTTTTGATGTTTTGTTTTGATGTACCTAATAATATAAGGTTTGCAAAATCAAAGTGGGGGGTTATAGTGGCTTGGATTATACTGATAAAATCATGTATGTAAACAAGAGGTCTAAGTTGTTTAAGTATTTTAAGTTTGTAGTAAATTTTCTTTGTGGTATTTCTGATATGGGTATCTAGAGTGAGATGTTTGTCTAAAATGACTCCTAAGTATCTCACTTCATTCTTTATTTTAATTTCTTGGTTTTGAAGTGTTATATGTGTTGGTGGGGTATAATCTTGGTTTTTGGTGACTATTAGCACTTCAGTTTTTGAATGGTTTATTAGGAGATTGTGGGCATTTAGTCATAATGTTATTTCATTAAAACAATCCGAAAGGAGTTGCAACGGTATGTTAGGGATAGTGAATGGGATGTACATCATAATATCATCTGCATATAGATGATAGAGTACACCATATTTCTTAAAGATATTGCAAACTGGTTTTATGTATATATTAAATAGTAGAGCTGAAAGCGCTGAGCCTTGTGGTAATCCTGTTTCAAATTTATATGATTCAGAAGTTTGATTGCTTATTCTAACATTTTGCGTTCTATTGCTCAGATAAGAGGTGAACCATTTGTGAACTGTAGAGTATATTCCTATGTGTCTTAAGTAGTTAAGCATTATTGAATGGTTAACACTATCGAAAGCGGCTGATATGTCAATAAATAAGAGGATAAAAGCTTTTTTGTGGTTGTCTATTCCTCTTAGTAGTGTATCGGTAAAAACAGTCAGGAGTGTTTCAACTCCATGCTTGGGGCGAAATCCATATTGTTGGTCATCTAGCGGGTAGGATGAGTCAAGAAATTCTTGTGTTTGTATTTGTACAGTTTTTTCGATGACTTTTGCTAAGAATGGTATACTTGAGATAGGTCGGTAAGATTTTGGGGAGGTTTTGTCAAGTGTATTATTCTTCAGGATTGGTCTGATTTGTACTTGTTTAAGGGTGGGTGGGAGGTAACCTTGGAGTAGTGATAAATTGACCATAGGAAGTATGAATGAAAGAAGTGTTGGTAGTGTGTTTTTTATCCAGGTTACTGGACAAGGGTCTAGATAGGATGTTGTGGTGTTAAGATTGATAATGATATTCTTTAATGATATTTTGGATAAAGGGTAAAATTCTGGCCATTCATTTAGCATATTTAGCATATGAATGGTGCAGTCCCTGGAGATACCATTGTTATGTGTCAGACAGAGCCTGTCTGTTGCAGTGCATGGCACCCACCTACACAGGGCTAAGCCATGGTCTGCTCTGGGCAGCTGCCACTGCCCCCTCCGCCACCGGTACCCCTCTGCCACCATGCTGACATGGCCTTATATTGGAGACAGCATAAAACCTGAATGATTTGTCACCTTCCAGGACTGCATTTGGGGGACTCTGCTGTAGGTAATGCACATGTTTATGTGGTGTGTGCTGTTTAAGGTAAAATATGAGCATTTCACCCACACTTTGGTTCTGGGCAGCAAAGGTTCAGTCTTTACTACACGTGTTTTTGGTGGGAAAAATATGGGGAATATATTGGCAGGAGCCACAGCTAGGATTTGAACCTGTGATCTACTGCTCTTGGATACACTGTCTGTGTGCACTGCACCACCGTGATGCCACAGATGTGTTGCATTCCCTGGGGAGTCCATGACTGTACATCCGACAGGGCCTGTTTGTTGCAGTGCACGGCACCCACCTGGACAGGGCTAGGCCATGGTCTGCTGTGGGCACCAGCTGCTGCCACCTCCGCCGCCAGTACCGCTCCATCCTTAGATTGGAGACAGCATAGACCCTGATGGATTTGTGGCCCTCCTGGACTGCATTTGGGGATTCTGCCGTAGGTCATGTGCATTTTTATGGTGTTTGTGCTGTGTGGGGTAAAATATAGGTGTTTGACCCATGCTTATGTTCTCAGCAATAAAGGTTCAGTCTTTCCTACCATGTTTTCTTCATGGGTAAATTATGGGGACTGGGGTGGCAGGAGCCACAGCTGAGACTTGAATCTGTGATCTTCTGCTCTTGGACACACTGTCTGTGTGCACTGCACCACTGTGTTGCCACAGATATGCTGCATTTCCTGGGGAGTCCATGACTGTACATCTGACAGAGCCTGTCTGTTGCAGTGGACGGCACCCACCTACACAGGACTGGGCCTGGACTGCTGTGGGCAGCTGCCACTGCCCCCTCCAACACCAGTGCCCCTCTGCCACTTTGCTGACATGCCCTTCTGCTGGTGGTGCTGGTGGTACGCAGTCTCAGGCCATCCTGTGTGCGGGTAGGTGGCTGCCTATGGTGTGGGTTCTGGGGTAGGGGTGCCTACATAGACGCCCACGCTTCCCCCCAAGCACCGCCTGCCGCTGTTCTGTGCCCTTGGGGGTACCTGCTGGGTACTATCCCCTGTGACACTGTGGGACGCACAGTCGTGCCCATGTTGGGCCCTCATCAGTTGCTGGCTGGCTGCTGTACAGTTTCAGCATTCCTATGTGCCACCTAGGCATCTGCCTGGTCCGCACTGTGCCCCGGCTGCACCACAGCATGTGCCGCCTGCAGCCCTCTGTGGCCCCTTTTCAGGCATCTGACCAGTTGCCCGTTCCGACATGCCCGCCCTGCTGTTGCGGGACATGTGCACACCATAGGACACCTGTCCAATGCAGAGGGAACCCTGATCAGTGCTATTTCTGTGGGATCATTCACCTTGTATTGGGACGGAGCGTAGACCTTTCCATAATTCATATCTTTTTTTGGGTGCTTTCTTGGGAGTGTTTTTTGATGTTTCCCATTAAAACCACTGTTGCCCAGCTTGGTTATGCTTTTTCTATATTTTGTTGGGGTCATTTTCAGTGTTTATTTGCCCTTTTGTTCTGTGCACATGTATCACACTTATCATTTTTTGTAGGTTTCCCTGGGTTTGCTGTACATTGCTGACAGAAATGGTTTCTCTTCCCTTTAAATCGGCTCTAACGCGAGGTTTTCACTCGCGGTATTTTTTGCCTCGGATTTTAGCCTCGCTAATGTGCGGGGAGCCTCTCCCCTCCCACTCTCCACCCATTGACCCCTTCTCTCCGCCCCTGGGGAGCCTTCCTCCGCCCTCCAGGAGCCTTTCCCCGCCTTCATCGCACATTAGCACGCCGTGCACATGAGCGCCGTCCACATGAGCGTGCATATTTGTGCCCCGTACGCGACATTAGCGTTGTGCAGCGCACAGTAGCACACATTAGCGCAGTTTAGTAAACATACCCCTAATATTAATCCCTTCAGGACTTAGACAAATATAATTTGTATAATACTTTAAGAGTTAAGTAATATTGATTTTTGAACAGAGTTTCTTTTAGATCTTATATTTTCTTTTCTTAACAAATGTTCTTTTTTTCTCTTATATTGTGAAATACAAAAAGCTAATTGTTCAGGAACCAATATAGCAGATATGATGACAATTCTTTTTACAATGTAACTGTTTCACCTCAAATTAACTGTGAAGATGGAGTATGTTGGGTGCTCCAGAACCTTTTCTCTATGGATACCGGATGTTACTCTCAATTCTGCTGGCAACAGGTCATGCTTTCTTCTTCCTTAAATTTACTAGCTGACTTACAAAATCAATTTTAAAAACCCTACCTCCCTCTCATATTAGTCTTCTGCTTCCACTAGGTATTATGTTCTCTACGTATAAGCTGTTTTCTTTAGTGGTAATTATAATCTAAACTAATTTCAAAATAAAGCATAAATATTATTCCCTCCTATCTAAAGTTCATTTTTTAATCTCTAACTTCTTTTAACCACATCCTTCTTTTTTTTTAATCATTCCCAATATCATCCTCTCATTTCATCAGGAACGCATCTCTCACATACATCAGCAAATCTCTTTTTCTCGTTGGTGGACAATAAACACTGCTATAACTTCTTTAAAATGTTCCAGCTTCTGTGTGAACTTCCAGTTATTTACAGAATCCATCTTAGATGAAAAAAAATCAGCCTGAGGGCAGACTGTAAAACTGGCCAAACTCTTTGCCGGCAAATTTATTTTATATCTGTATTTTTTAAATAATTCTTCACTTTTCTCCTTCAGCATCCTTATGTGAGTCTGTGAACCTGAGCAGGGTTGAATAGATAATGGCAGTACTTTTTTTTTTAACCTCAATATTAACCGGTGTCAGCTCAGACCTTTTATTTCTTTCTCACATTTCCTTTCATACCTATGGCAGCTCTAGTATGCACTGCCACCAACTATCTAGCAGACAATTGCACTGACCTCTGTTTTACTTCAAATACAACCCCAAACTGACTTTTCCTGCTGCAGTTTCTGGAACCCTGCTGATTGGAGCACTGCTGTCACATGACAATGGTCACTCTTTCCCAGGACTGCTCTTCAGCTGAATTTTACTGCAGTGGCAGCTTGACCCTCAGCAGTCTACTTTACAAGCAATATTCCACTCATCTGATTTCAAACACTTTCCCAAATTACACCAAAGGAGACCCCACCTACAATCTGTCCCCAGTCTCTGTCCCAAGCACAAACTCAGTTCCATAGGAGTCGGATTTAAAGATCTCAGTAAGCTATGAATACTTCTGAAGAAAGGTAGAAGAGGGGAAATATGGTTGAGACATTTAAATAAATCTGTGGCATAAATCCACAGAAGGAAAGCCTCTTTCCTTTGAAATAAAGTTCTGGAATGTGGGGGCCAAAGGATGAAGATGAGAGGGGATAGAGAGAGGAATAATCTAAGGAAATTTTTCCATATGAGAAGAGTGATGGATATGGGGAATAGTCTTCCAGCAGAGGTGGTGGTTTTTTTTTTCTGATGTAAATAAAGAGACCTTTTTTGGAGTCATCTATATTGTCTATATCCTCCCTTTTGTACCTTTCATGTGATTCATTGGTATTAGCATGAGATGGTTAGGTTGACTGAGGATATGCTGAGTCCATGTTTGATGGTAACAACTAATAACATCCTTAGAAGGGTCTGGTTAGCCCTGTGCAGAAAATGATTCATCTGAACCTCCATTCCTCTGGGTTTTTGACTGTGACCCAAGTTAGGGCTTTACCCGGTCAGATCTTTGAAAATTCAATAATTTTGTATTAAGAAAAGATCAGACAATATTAACATGCCAAGGAAATAGTATTTATGAACAGATCACTATTGATGACATAACATTGATTGGAATTAGCATTATATGATGAATCTTTTGATATCAGCATGATGATCAAATTAAACACAGAAGTTAATGTGCATGGCATGATTGTGGAAAGTGGATTTTCAATGTTTCGTTGACCCTCCGGTACATTGTTTCTGCTGGTCAGCGTATTGGCTTCCACCTGGAACAAGAATCACAGGATTAGTGGACGGTTACCATATTCATACTTTCTTAGGCTTCCTCAAACACTTCTGGCCCGATATTCAGCTCGGCAGGATGTGCACCGTTATGGCGCATAGCTCTTCCTGCTGACCCATGCAATGTTATTGAATATCCAGTGTCTCTGTACATGCCCCGGATCCACTGAGATTAACTGGGTATCGGTGATATTGCACCGCTACCCAGTTAGCATCCACAGCTAAAACTAGGTGAGCGATAAGCTGGTCTAATTTTAGCCGTGGATTGCAACCGGGTAACGGAGTAATATTGCCACTACCCAGTAAGCAGCAGTCTCCGCCTCTGCACCTCCCTGGAATGCTCCCGAACCTGCCCAGATGCTAACCGCAAAGCATCGGGGCCTGTAGCGGGCTTTGAAGGGGAGATTCAATGGCACTAACCACGTAAGTGCCGTTGAATATCCTGATTTAGGAAATTTACACAGTTTACTGGGCTGTAAACCATGTAAATGCCTTTTGAATAGCAGGTCCTTTGCTCCCTTCTCAGTATATTCTGAGATGATAACATGTAATGGAATTCACACATTTATCATATTTACTGTAAACATAAAAGGAAACCTCGGCCTGAGATATCAGCACAGATTTATACCCTGACAATTAAGGAAATAGAAAACAATTATGCATGCAACTATTGCCTTCCATTTCAGGTCTGATGTGTCCAACTCCAGTGCATTTGTCCTAGAAGAAAAGGCGCGGGCACTCATATGCAGGACACTTTCATTAATACACGAGCACCATGGGTCAATTTTAGCTGGCAATGAAACAAGTGAAGGTAATTCATAACACCGCTTACCCCCTCATAAAAGCCTTTGTAAAATTCATCTGTTTTTATTTGGATTTTGACAAACGAGTTACAGATTTATGGGAACGAAGTACTTCTGAAAGTTAACAGATACCCCTGATGGGGAGAAAATGTCTCCTCTAAACAGTGCGATAAAACTCCCTTTTGCTCTTTTCAGACTCCGCTTCGACTTGTTTCAACTCTCCTCGTTTGCTTCCTTATTTATAGTGCTCAGATTAGAAAATATTTTAAATGCTAATATACTAAAAAATCAATATAAAAATGGAAATTATAGATTAACACGTTTTGATGAAATAATGCACGGGTTTCTATTAAGAATAGATAGGCCATATGGTCTTTTTCTGCCATCATCTTTCTGTGTTTAAAAGCAGTTCTTGTTACTTCATGAGTAAAGTATATTCATTAGAAGTGAGCTATGTATGAGGACAAGCCGGGGCCTATTGTGGGCCTATTTTATAAAGCCAATAGAGGGCCTATGTGTCTTCATAAAATTCTAGCCAAAATTCGGAAAAAATCACAGTTATAAGGAACATGTGTATATGTATACCAGCCTGAGGGTAGGCGTAAATGTCTGCACATACAATACACAGAAATCCACATATGCATGAACGGTAGTTCTACCATGCTGCATTCAAACTCTACTCTGTGAACAGACCTACAGCAAAGTTATACTTATAACTCAGTGATGTGCAGCTACAAGGCAGTATGAGTGTGCTTTCATAGGAGATAATTTTATAAACTACTTGATCAGGTAGATCAGCTTTTAAAGCAACTAAGTAGGAGTTCATATAGTTATCCAGAAGTATATTCATAATATAAGGTGCATGATACATAAAGCATACATTTTTGCGCATACTCATAGGCATCCGTGGGGGCAGAGAATAGCTGAGCAGGGACAGCATCAGTGTGTATGCTCATATTTTATAAGGTGCGGGCATATACACCAATTCTAAATGAAAAATAAACCAAATATGTTTAATTATTTATCTTATTTAGATAGAGAAAAATTATCCATTCAGTGTTATTGAAGATGATGCAGAGGAATTTTTACAGCTCTATGGGAATTTTGATTTCAATAATGCGGTGCAAATTCCTTTGTATCTTATAAATATTAATTTTTGCTGTTTATATTACATTTTTGAGTATATAGATTGTGTGCCAATGGTTTGCAGGGATTTAGGTCAAGGTAAACAGTTAGAGCAGAATTGACATTGCACAGAATAGGAAGGTTATCGTTAAAATAAAATGTGAAACCAAATGGTTCAGGAGTAATTTATTGAAATTGCATTGAGGGTCATTCCTGTCTCTGTTTAGTGGGTTGGGAACTGAGTTAGCCAGACAAGTGTCTGAATGTCCGGGGTGCCTGAATCGGGGCACCTCCCAGATGTCCAGCCACTGTGATGCGATTCTGCTCCCGCGGAGACATCTAGCCCCCGCGGGAGCAGAATCAGATGTATCCCTTGACTATCCGGATGTCTAGATGTCCGGATGGCCTGGGGACGCACAAACCGGAATGTACCTCTATGTCAACAGTAACAAACACTTTAATCAGTTTACAAATAACAAGGGACCTTGATAGTCTTAATCAATGCGAAGAACTGATACCTTGGCTTTTCTTTTGGGATGAGTCATTCACTCCACCCTGTGAGCACTGAGATATCTGACCACACTGCCCTCCATCACTGCTACTCTGGGAAGATGTGCTGGACTCTAGCCATGCAGAACACAACAGAATAGGAAAAGTGATTTTGTGGAACTTTAGTTTTATCTTCACCAACAAGTCATGAAATTTCATTCACAGCCACCTGGACCTTTTCCATAATTTAATATTCTCCCAAAAGTTGCAGACATTACAGTAAAAAAACCCAACCCAAAAGATATATACTACAGTGTCAATTTTCAGCCTCTGCCATCCGTTTTCTTTTCAAGACACCCAGATATTCAGCATCAATATCTTGATACAGGTCAGTGCTTAATATCCAGATTTAGCAATCAGGGCTGACTTTATCCATAGAGTGGCAATATTCAGCCGCTATCTAGAAATGCAAGCAGCATAGCACTAAGGAAAGCTTTTTTGCTGGCCTGTACATTCTCTTATATACTGCACTATTCTGCATCAGTGCGGTTTACATTGAACAAACTGAAATTACATTGAACAGGGCATTATAACTTGGAGATAACTATTTTACAGGGAACATGGGCTATGGAGGGTTAAGTGGCTTGCCCAAGACCACAAGGAGCACCTGTGGGACTAGAAACCCCAGTCCTTCCGGCCTGAGGTTGCTGTCCTCTAGTGGGATTTGAACCCCCAACCTTCTGGCCTGAAGTACCTTGCCCCAACCATATGCCAATTGTTACTATGCCAACTGTTATCTGGATAGTGCTGAAGTAGCCATGGACAATATTCCATGGCACTATCCAGATAATGGTTACTGAACATCCCTCTCAGCCGGACTTATTATTGGCAAATCCTGCTAAACAGCTAAGCCCTTTTGAATATAGATCTCTATGATTTCTGTCAATATCTGCTATGGAAAGACGATAAATATCTCTGGTAGGTGTCATGGTTTCAGTGATAGTTTACACTCGTTTCAGCTCCGGGGCTGTAAATGCTGCATCTGCTCTCTTTCCACCTTGAATGGCAGGAGGACTTGAAATCAAGTCAGTAACCAAAGCAATATTTTGCACATAACTCAGTCTACACTGTCCTCCAGCCATAAAGTCAGTCATGAATTGTGAAGATATGATTAAAAATAAAACAGGAATCCTGAAGTTTGATGAGCATTAAGTGTGAGTGGAGTGGAGTAGCCTAGTGGTTGGGGCAAGGTACTTCAGGCCAGAAGGTCAGTGGTTCAAATCCCACTAGAGGACAGCAACCTTGGGCCAGAAGGACTGGGGTTTCTAGTCCCACAGGTGCTCCTTGTGGTCTTGGGCAAGCCACTTAACCCTCCATAGCCCATGTTCCCTGTAAAATAGTTATCTCCAAGTTATAATACCCTGTTCAATGTAATTTCAGTTTGTTCAATGTAAACCGCACTGATGCAGAATAGCGCGGTATATAAGAGAATGTAAATAAAATTAACAAATTTACAATGTTAGTAATAAAGTCGATTATGATGCTATTAAAACAGTTTTGACATTTTTACAAAGTCAACATCTGCAAACAGAGCAATTTATAGAAAGTTTTCAATAAAGAATATTTGAATGAAATAATACATACGGCCATAGCCTTGACCTTTCTTCTGGCAGGAGTCACCAATAGGATTCTGTGAGCACTGTGTGTTCTGATTTCCTGAGCCTCCACAGTCACTGCCCTTTCCAGTTGTTACTGTTTCTGAGGAATCGGGAGAGAATAGAATAAGAAGATTGATTCTCTGAACGTCTGTTATTGTGTGTTTGAAAATGTTATGGACATTTATTCCCAAATTATTCAAGCTTGCATCCCATTTTAGCTTATTCTATATGGCCAAGACAGCATAGCTGCAATCCTTAACCAAAAAGAACAAACCACAGTGTTTTCAGCCACTCGTAGGGTCATTCCGAGGAGCGAATATTCTGCCCCTCTGCTGACTCCAACTAACTTCCCTGCACATTGTAGCAGGAAAGGGGTGGTGCAGCGGCAGAGATAGGGTGGACAGTGGGCTGTCGGCGGCCCCGGACATATAGGGCTGATTCCAATTTCTGCCCTGTAGATCCGGGGCTGGTGGCCTGTGCGGGGTACTTATTTCACCTCTGAGGTGGAATAAGTTCCCTTAGTCAGGAGAATCTGGGAGGCCCGGCGCAGAGCAAAGGCGGAAGGGGCAGAGGAGATTCCCCAGAGCCCGACCCTGGACATGGAAGGCCAGATCTAGGGTCAGGCTGCAGAAATTGAGATTTCTGTCCGGCGGCCGGGGATCACAGCTTGTGAATGGAGATGTAGTGCCACGGCAACCGGACACTATGGCGCCACAGCTCCATTCAGGAGCCCTGACTGAGTTGGCTGGGGAAGGCTTATATATGCAGTCCGACCAGAATAAGGGTTCAGGCCTGGACACGATTCTGATCCCGCGGGGCTAGATGTGCTCTGCGAGATCAGAATCCCATCTCACTCCGCGCGTCCGGTTCTGACCGGGCGCGCAGAGGGCCGTAACATCCAGAATGGAATCGGGCCCTCAATATCTATTTTCCCTGAACCTGGCCAGTAGGTTTCAATGTTTGAGAGATAGTTGGTTTTCGCTTTGTCTCTGGGACTGTAAAGCCTACATCTGCAGCATTTCAAATTCAGTCTGTGTATAGTAGCTGAATCTATGATTAAGAATCAAACCACTGGATCATTTTGCCAACCCTGTGTCATGAAATACAGTGTCAATGATAGAAGCATTTTCTCTTGCCCTGAAGAAAAATTCAGTGTTTATGAATGAAAACATTTACAAACATCACACATCACTTGCTATGAAAAAATTATAATAATGAATGGAAACTTACGACCGGAGACTTGATCTTTCTGTTGGCATGAGTTATTCACTACACCCTGAGAGCTCTGTGAGCTCTGACTCCACTGTCCTCCACAGTCACCGCCCTTGCCACTTGTAGATGTTTCTGTTGATATAGAAATAGCAAAAAGCAGAAGTTATTTCTGTGTAACTTTCATATAGTCTGCTTGAACATATCATGAAGCTTCATTTGCAAGTACCTGGAGATTTACCTACATTTTAACTTGTTCTTGGAAAATGAGCCCAGGGCTCATTCTTAGCAGTGGGCCATTAAAAGTAAACTATAACTCCTTTGCCTCAACTACAATTTAGTAAAACTATGATGCCAATAGCAAAATCAGCTTTTAATTTATTAAAAAGTATCAAAATTAATGAATTCTAAGATCTTCAAATATTACACAGCAGTTTTTAAACATTTTCTAAGGAGAAGTTATTATAATGACTTGAAACTTACGACTGGAGACTTGACCTTTCTGCTGGCATGAGTTATTCACTACACCCTGAGAGCTCTGTGAGCTCTGACTCCACTGTCCTCCACAGTCACCGCTCTTGCCACTTGTAGAGGTTTCTGTTGATTTAGAAATAGCAAGGAGTAGGAAGTTATTGTCTGCTTTTACATGACATGAAACTTTACTTGCAAGTATCTGGATATTTTTCCAAATTGTATCTTTTCCCTGTCTAGCCAAGACATATTTAGCAACAATTCCTGATTAGAAACCACATGCCATAGTTCTGTCCACAACCTAGTTACGAGCACCCTGAATCTATCTAAGAGATGGTCGTGGCTGTCTCCCTCTATTGAACCCTAAACACTGTATCTCCAGCATTTAACATTTCCAGTTCATACTGTACAGAAGAGCTAAAGTGAGCTTGGAAAATAAACCCAGGGCTCATTCATAGCTGTGTGTCAGTTTGCCACTGAGTTATTGAGCCATCCTTGGATGAATTAATATATCATTAAAAGTAAAACAAATCTCCTTCATCTCGAGTTCATTTTAATAAAATGGTGATGGCAATGGCAAAATCAATTTTTAGAATATTAAAAATTATCAATTTTTATGAATACTAACTTCTCCCAATATTATGCAGCAGTTTTTAAACACTTTCTAAGGAGAAATTATTATAATGAATTGAAACTTACGACCAGAGACTTGGCCTTTCTGTTGGCATGAGTTGTCCACTACAACCTGAGAGCTCTGTGAGCTCTGACTCCACTGTCCTCCACAGTCACCGCCCTTGCCTGTTGTGGATGTTTCTGATGACATAGAATGGAATATGACTTGTGAATTTCTGAAACCTTGGTTTAATCTGTTGTCACATTTCATGAAAGTTTATTCAATGCTTTTAACCCTCTCCCCCCCTCCACCACCCCCACCCCTACACACATTTTTAATTATTTCCAATGTAGTCAAACCATTATAGCTACAATTGCTAGATCCTAATGTGAAGACAAATTTTAGAAATGATGTCTAGTTGCAATCTACATTTCAGTGAAACGCCAGTTGTTGGACTAGGTATGAATGAATTTATATGAACTCCTAAGTCAAGCTAAGTGTTTTCTTTTTGCCCTTGACTTATAATATATGAATGTTAACAGTAATAAAGAATAAGAGGGTTTTTTATGACCAATGTTGTGTAAGTGGTTATAAGAAAGTGTGTCCATTGTTACTGGCTTAATGTTTAGTCAGTGATAATGCTTTCTGGGCTCTAATTAACCACTGAGATTTTTTTTCTCTTATTTCATATATCAGTGAGACTTTCATTTTTTTATATTTATATTTAGGATATTTATTTATTTATTTATTTATTTTATTTATTTACATTCTCTTATATACCGTGCTATTCTGCTTCAGTGCGGTTTACATTGAACAAACTGAAATTACATTGAACAGGGCATTATAACTTGGAGATAACTATTTTACAGGGAATATGGGCTATGGAGGGTTAAGTGGCTTGCCCAAGACCACAAGGAGCACCTGTGGGACTAGAAACCCCAGTCCTTCCGGCCCAAGGTTGCTGTCCTCTAGTGGGATTTGAACCCCCGACCTTCCGGCCTGAAGTACTGTGCCCCAACCACTAGGCCACTCCTCCACTCCATATATTTATATTTAGGAAGAGCAAAGTTTTAATATTTTTTGACTGTTAGAGTTGCCTGCTCTGTGTGAGGAGGATTTTCAGATTAGCTGCAATCTGGGGCATGCAGTTCAAAATGTGTGTAAAGAGGGTGGCCACATGCATGTTTCGGCCCAAATTCAGAAACTTCTACATGCCCAAAATAGTCTGCAGTGGCCACCTCCACATAGACATCCCTGTGACAAACGTTTGGGATGAGGATGTCTATTCAATGCTGCATACATGTCCGTGCCTGCTGTTTTGCAAGAGTAGATGTACTTCAGTGTGCCCAACCCAAAAACGTGTTATCGTTTCCCTTCAGTATCTTCTATGCTCATGAAATATGCTGGGGACAGAATACTCTTTCTCTATTCCCTCCACGTGTTTTGGTGGCAGAATGAAAGCTTTCCTGATGCCTGTTCTAGTCCTGGAGCAGGAAGAGACCTGGCCGTTACCGCTGGCAGGCTTAAACGTGCTCACTACTTCCAAAATCGAGTGTGCATTTTTATCTTTTCTGGAACTTCCCTGTCGTGCTCCCATTACACATGGATATGCTCTCTCCAGAGACATCCATAAACCTGACTTTCTAAAATGGCTTGGGGGACATCTTTGTAATGTATATGTCTATATGCCTGTTTTCCAATGCCCAACTCACCAATAGGGTTTTTTAAATAAGCCCCATAATATATATATGCACCCTGAATCTAGGAAGTATCTATCACAGTGTCGGAGATAATTCTAAGTTTATTATACTGCAACATCCATAAATTCTCTGAACTTGCAAAATGAATCCAGGTTTCCCACAATATAGCCTGGCAATCTGCCACAGAGACATAATCCCTTTATTTTAAGGAAACATTTCCAGCAACAGAATCAGCAATCATTGCGTATTAATGAAATAGAACTTACGGTCATAGCCTTGTCCTTTCTTTTGGCAGGAGTCATTGCCTTGATTCTGTTGGCATGTTGTCTGCTGATTGCACTGTCCTCCACTGCTTCCACCCTTGGCAGACATTTTGGTCTCTGTCAGTCTAGAGTAACACAGAAGTAGACGAGATTCTGAGAGTCTTTGGTCTTGACTGCATGAACAAGCCATTTATATATACCAGTAATGCTCCAATCTGTGCGTCATGTGTGCCTTGGTGGAGCCCTTGATGAGCAATCAGGAATTTAGCACAATCTGCATAACTATGGTCATTCTCTAATAATTTTCTGGCCCAAAGGAAAGGTGGAGAGCAGGTAGTTTAATTTCTTATTCTGATTACTTAATGTGACATAGTGGCATGCTAAATATGTAGATTGTGCCTCATCATTTTTTGAAGAAATTATTTTCAAAATTTAGCTTAGCAAATGTATTTATGTGTTTTAAATGGCAACTACTTACCTAAATCTGTTTGTTGTATTTAACATAAGCATTGATTGATGCTTTGGCACACAAACCTTAGGTCACTTGTGGGCATGTTTACTAAAATATTTGAATATATTGTGCAGTTGGTCCATGTGTCTAGAGATGAGGGCCACATAAACCTAAGACGGTACATCTTTCCCTGAATTGATAGCTTGTTTCAACCCCATAGTACCACACTAACTGGCACATAGGTGAACTTACGGCACCCATTGAGGCAGCATTAAGTGCATCCACGCTAAGGGCAATAGCCATAGTTCTTGCACACTCAAGATGCTTACACTAACTGCGATGCAGCATCAATGCCCATATTCCACCCCAAACCACCCATACACTGCCGATGCCACGGGGCCCGCACTATCACCTCAGCATGCTTACCACATGCTAAACCCCCACACAGCGCTATTTAGTAAACATGCCTCAAGGCATGGCAGTTAACACAAATCAAAGGTTAGGGAGAAATTTATTCAGCAGTTACAGCACCAATCAAATAACATAAAAACTACAGAACAAAAAAATACACTATGCGTAGATTTATTAAAAACCTAACATGTTTCAGTGATTTGCCTGCTTCAGGAGTATACTTTTAACATTTAAAAGCAATAATATGTGTGTAAAGAAGTGTATATGTAAACACACCTGTAGGGAAAATTCAGGAAAAAGGGATAAAAAATAAAAAATAAAATGATAATCAAAATCATTTTTAAAAAGCATAATTGAAATAATCTTAAAAACTATAAAAATTGGAAATTTTAAAATGTATGTAATAACAGGACCAAAAAAGCCTTCCCCACTGTTGAGAGTGCAAATAAAAACTCTGTGCCAAGCATCAAAGGTCCAAATCTAGATGAAGAAGAACATAAAAGTCAAACCACAAAAGATATCCTACAATGAGAAAATATCCAAACGCCTGAAAATGAGCCAAAATACTTACTAAACAGGTGACTCACCCACAGTGCTGGAGTACGCTGCACTTTTGACACAGTATACTCTTCACTAGCTCACACAAATGAGACTCTAAGGGAATGTTTACTAAAGGGCATTATGCTTTTTCAGGTAATGCACCTTTAGAGTGTAGATAGCATACTGAACTTCCACGGAAACTGCCCCAATTGAGATGGCATAGTTGCACCCATGCTGTCTGCAACTTCAGCAGCGACCATGAACTGTTTACACTGTGGTAACTGCACATTGCAGACATGTCTGCTATCCACCCCTATCCCACCCATTCCCCCATTTACCATGCACTGTACAGATAGCGCAGAAAATTGCTGTGCTAGTTGATTTTTTTCTATGCTGTTACTGTAGCCTAATAGCATGCTGTAAAGCCACCAGTAACAGCTAGCTTAGCTTAATAATCATGCCCCTGTAATGCTGGCTAATATCAGAGTGTGCAGCAGTGGCATCTGCAAAGATCTCCTAACCACTTTAATCCCTTTCAATATTGGGCCCCTTAGTAGCAATACTTAATACAGTATGCACAGGGCAGAGACTTAATTCAAACACTATAAAAGCGTAGGAACAACACCCTCTATGCGGGTCATTCTGAGTTGCGTTTAGCGGGGATATATGCCCTGATTGGACATATATCCCCGCTAAATGCCAGGGTGTTGATTTCACACAAAGAGCTCCCTGCACGTAAAGCTGAGATGTGCGGAGAGCTCCGGACAGGGGCAGGAGGGGGTGGGCTGGAGGAGGGGCGAGGGCACGGAAGTGGTGGGAACCAGATTCTAGACATACATGGCCGATTCCTTTGTCAGCCCTGCATGTCCGGGGTTGGCCATTTGGATGGGGGACTGATTCCACCTCAAAGGTGGAATAAGTCCCCCTAAATGGTAACCAACATTTGCACCAGGCCGGGAAAAAGAGTCAGTGGGGTGCAGGGGGATCCCCGCAGCTTGACCCTTGGCAAGGCAGGCCTGATCAGGGGTCAGGAGATGGGGAAAGGATGTTTGCAGGGTCTGCTAGGGATCATGGCTCCTGTATGGAGCTGCAGTGCCATGGCATTAAGATGCCAAAGCACAGCGGCTCCATGCAGGAACCAGGCTGGGCTAGCCGGGTTTGTGGCTGGATGCCTGGGGGCCCAGAATCGGGGCACAGCCAGCCCATCCAGGTTGGGTGCACCCAATTCTAATCCTGTAGGGATGTGTAGCCTCTGTGGGATTGGAATCGGGTGCAAATCCGGCCTATCCAGAATTTTAGACAGATCTGATGTGTCCTGACGTAATTGGCCTCCACATTTTCTAAATCTCAAACAATAGCAGCTTAAAGATTAGTAAAACCCTAAGTCCACATTCAACAGATGCTAAGCACTGTACGTTATGTGTGAAGAAAGTTAAAAAAAGCTCACAGTGATTGTAAGAGTGCAAATGCCTATAAAGTACACCAAAACACTGGGCATGTTTACTGAAGTGCCATGATTAGCACAGGGCTATTGCAGAGCTAGCATTCAGTTATACCACAGTGGGGGCATATGCAGGGGGTGTGGCTGCGGTAAGGAGGTAATGCCACACTAGATGTGTCAGTCATACAGTCATTGTGACTGCGTGGCCAGTGCATGTGTCCATTGTGACGCGGCTTGCTAATAATGTGATGCCATGGGAGGCAGTATGCAAACAAATCTCTGCAGAGAGAACAGATATCAATAAATGGCCCCTGACCCCACTAGCAGGGCACCTACGAACTGGCCAATGAAGGAAAGAGAGGGAAGAGTGATGAATAGGCACATCGTCCTGCACAGTTCAGAGCTCTGGGCCGGGGCATGCAAATGAGAAAAGCAAGCACATGCATTCAAACTGTCCTGTGGTCCTTTCTTTGGAAGACAGGGTGCAAATGCAGCAAGGGAAGGAGCAGGGGGCCCATATGGGTGCCATCAGGGTGTCAGCAGTGCCTGTCTTACCCTCTCATTCTGAGTCACCTAAGGCACCTGTTAACTTACGCTGCAGTGAACAGAATATTAGGCCTTTGGTAGGCACAGTACCCTAGTTATTGAGAAGTATTGCCCCCCATGTGGGAGAAGGCTGGGCTTTGATCTGCAGAACTACAGGCCCAATATAGTGATGGCACAAGTGTGGGGGACACATGGCTGCGGCACCCTGCCACCCACTCTCTCTCTACCACAAGCAATCCATGCTGTCCAGATGGACATCCATCCCGTGGTCTAAGTTCCGCTGGGGGGCATGGGAGGCATTTCATCGAGGGGACCCATGTTCCCACCCTGGGAAGAGCTCTTTACACCTGAGGATGGGAAATCCCAATCAGTTCCCAGCCAGAGCATATCATTTGTCAGGGAACTGAGGAGACAAAGGACCCTGGGAGGCCACATCTCCCCAGGTCTGTGGAATGCTTCATCCGCTGACAAAGGGGCCGAGAACACTGCTCAGAGAGCTCCAACCAAGCTAGCTCATGTTAAGTGGTAGAAATGTAGGTATCTGCTCTAAGCCAGGAGGTCAAACACGTTTCTCTCTCTGATCGAGGTGAGGAGTCATCTGCCCATAGGAGCACGGCCCATGGCACAAGCAAGGCTTCCTAAGTGCGCATATGCACTGCTACATCTGCACATTTTAGAGTGTTCACCTTCAGAAGTCAAAGCAATGTATGTTGTTACGGGTGAGTTTTGTGTATGTAAATCTAATGAATAAATGCACTGTTGTTCCTCTGAAAAATCAAAAATACTATTTGAAAAAAATAATGTTAAAAGTCATTTTATAATAGATCACCTAGTATGTCTTTTTATAAAGGTATCAAAGAAGGAGAAGAATGATATATATTGGTAAAGAAAGCAGACTTCAAAATCAACTATAAAAGAAGGGTGCAGGAAGGGTCCCGACGGCCGTATGTAACCGGGGGGTGAGCCCCAACGCAGGACCCTGCCCACGTGAAAGGCAGGAGGCTTAGGGGGGTGCGCGAAGGTGCGATGATGCGGGGTGCATCATTTAAAAGGATTGGCTCCACCGCGGGGACGTGTGCGGCGGGAGCCAATCCAAGAGGAAGCAGGCCATGTGCTGCGGCGGCGAGGACGCTCGCCGGGCACATGGTGTTGGATGAGGGCGAGTGGCCGGTGTCCCGCCCTCCCACCCATTAATGCTAGGGGGTGGGGGGGGGTTGGGGGTGTCACAGCGGGGGGGGGGAGTAGGTGGCGGGATCCCAGAGGTTTCCAGGGTCTGGAGCCCTAGGCTACTTGGGGAGGGGGCAGGGTGCCCGCGACCCGGATAAACCCTAGCAGACTTTTGCTAGTGATATGGCAGGGGTGGTAGTAACTTGACCGGTGGCTTGACCGGCGCAGGTGCGGTAGTGTGGTCACCTTGCTAATTGTATGGCTGGTGAGGTATCGCTCCGCTGGGGGATTGGCTGTTGGATTGTTATTTATGTTTCAAATGTTAATATGTTATTGGGCAATAAAGCTGCGACCTGTTGTTGTACCAAATTATGTGTGGTGTGAAGTTTGTTGAGTACAAAAGGGTATGGACAAGGTTTGATGTGCTGGGCAGGGGAAGCACTGGGTGCAGCTCCCCTGTTACAAAGCATATCTGTCCTAAATAAGAGTTCAAATGAATTCTAAATGAAAATACATGAAACAACAGACTTCTACAAAATATAAAAAGTGGGACATGAAAAGACTGCATTCATACTGGTTCTCACTTACCTGTTGGCTATAGCATCCATCCTTTAAATGTAATCACAATGTGGCAAAAATACCTACAACCTCAATGAAAAGCTTTCAGCTCAGAGTGTCCCTTGCCTGTGACAACATCTTTACTAGCGTTAAGTCCTGTCAGATGAATTTAATTGATTTCTTTGACTAGTTGACCATAGAATTGGATTCAGGGGAGAATGCTGGATACGTTGCACTTAGATTTCTACAAAGCCTTTTATACAGTTCCACATTGGCGACTCATAATAAAATGAGTGCCCTTCGACTAGACACTGAAGTAACTGACAGGGTAAGAAACTGGTTGAGTGGGAGACACCAGAGGTTAGTAGTAAATGGAGTTCACTGTGAGGATAGGGGCATTATCAGTGGCATGCTGTAAAGATTGCTCCTTGGTCCTGTTCTGTTTAACAGTTTTGTAAGAGAGTCTGTAGGGAAGGATATGCTTCTCTGTGGAGGATACCAAAATCTGTAACCGGGTAGATATCCTGGATGGCATAGATAACATGTAGAAGGATCATGCATTTGGGCTGCAAAAATCTGAAAGGAGCCGTACAGTTCAGGGGGTGAAGTACGTCAATCTATGAAAAATTTGTGATAGCTGGGGGAGATCATATTACAGTATATGTTCTTATAGTAGCCAAATGCGTAGAAAAATGAATGGTGAAATTGAGAAGGATGCTTGGTTGCATAGGGAGAGGAATGGCTAACCGGAAAAAGGAAAGGGTAGGGGATGCATGAAACAGCCTTCTATTGGACATAGTGGATCCCATTGCATGGCTATGTTGAATATTCACCCCTTCTGGCTACCCGGGTAAGATGATTTGCCCGCCAGCACCGTCAACAGATACCCGCCCATATTCCATGCTTGCACACGTGTGCGCCGCCTGACTCACGATTCGTGCCTTTTTACTGAGAGGATTTTTAATCTGTTATCGACTTCATCACCTTGCTGCACCTTACGCCTGGAACAGCTTACCTGTGTCTGTGAGCCAGGCACCCTCCCTGGCCCTCTTAAAATCCAGATTGAAGACCCACCTCTACACTGTCGCTTTCAGATCCTGACTTCTTTCTCTTATCTCAACCTGACTCCTGTCAATTTTCATGACCAAATTGTAAAGACCATACTGTGTTTTTGCACCGAATTGACTATTGCTCTGTATTGTCTCAGCTAGATTGTAAGCTCTGACGAGCATGACTCTGACGAGCAGGGACTGTCTCTTGTATGTGTACCGGTACAGCGCTGCATGCCTAGCGCTAAATCAGTGCTAAATAGTAGTAGTAGCAGTAGCGTAACATGCAATATCTGGCCCATGGTGTCTCGGATCCTGCAAAAACTATACCATCCTCTGACTGAGCAGTGCTTCCTTTTTTCAACTTTATTAAATACTTTCCATTACAAGAATGGTACAGGAAATGGCAAAATCTCCCTAAGAAAATACAGCCAAAAGTCCACATTAGCGAGGAGAGACAGACTCTCAAAGAAACTAAAAAACTAATTATGCTCTTAATGCAGCCTATTACCATAAAAACCCTACAAACCACACACAAAAAAAAGAGTTAAAGAAAAAAGAGGAATTACCTCTTATCAATAAGGAAACATTCCAACTGAGAGGGATCAACAAAAGTGTTCTGGTTACCTATAAAGGATATTTACAAGGATATGTAAGGGAAAAAAAGTCCCAAGGGCCAAAACTCTAGCCCTTAGAGCAAGAAATAATTTCCTACGCTCCTGCGTCAGTCTCGAGACATTAGAAAAAATAGTGACTCTAGAACCACAAAAAAGGAAATTATTTTTCTTAAAATAAGCTTTCATAATTCTTTGCTTATTATCCTCAGTAACAAAAGTAATAAGCTGGGTATATGTTATCCTGAGATTGTTCAAGAAAAGCCGTTAAATCAAATGTAGAGGAAATTTGAACAACAGGATCAACATTAGCCACCGTGCCGACCTCAGAAATCTACCTATTCTCAAACACATACTAACACTTTGAAAGCAGTATATTATCAGCATTAGGCAATACAATAATTTCTTTGACGTATTTATGCAAGAGAATTTCAGGAGATAACCATTTCAAAACAGGAAACTGTAAAAATCTTAAATTCTGGTTTCTTAAAGCATTCTCCAAATTTTCAATTTTGTGGTGCCAACTCAGTGAGTCTTTAACAAAAGATGTTGAGGTAGACTGTAAAGTAGTAACTCGTGAGTCTAAAGTCACAGACTACCTCAACATCTTTTGTTAAAGACTCACTGAGTTGGCTTTTCTTGAACAAACTCAGGATAACATTGCCACCAGGTCTATCATGCTTGTTATTTTTGTTACGGAGGATGATAAGCAAAGAATTATGAAAGTTTATTTTAAGAAAAAAATGTCTTTTTTTTGTGGTTCCAGAGTCACTATTTTTCCTGATGTCTCCAGACCAATGCATGAGCGAAGTTATTTCTTCTTCTGAGGGCTAGAGTTTTGGCCCTTGGGACATCTTTTTCCCTTAGATATCTTTGTAAATGCTTGATATCTTTTCAACATAACTGGTATATTTTTGTTGATCCCTCTCTGTTGGAATGTTTCCTTATTGATAAGGAATAGGGAGGAGCTAAGGGGTAATTCCACTATTTTGTTTTGTACTTTTTTTTGTCTGTGGTTTGTTAATTAGGGCATTTAGGTAATAGGCTGCATTGAGAGTATATTTATTCTTCTGTCTTTCTTCTCTGTTTTTAGTTTCTTTGTGAGACTATGGAGGTCATCCGAAACAGCGTTTAGCAGGGATGTATGTCCGGTGTACCCCGCCAAGTGCTTGGGCCAATTTTGTTCCCAAAGCTCCATACACATACAGAGGAGATGTTCGGGGAGCTCTGGATGGGGGCAGGAGGGGGTGGACTGGAGGAGGAGTGTGAACAGGACGAAAGCGGGCCCATGACCCTGGACATACAGGGCAGATTCCAGTCATGGCCCTGTATGTCCGGTTTGGAGGAGATAGATGGGGAACTTATTCCACCTCAGAGGTGGAATAAGTCCCACCAACTGCGGCAAACAGCTCTGGCGGATCACTCAGTGAAAGTGAGAGGCAGCAGGGGTTCCCTCCGGGGGTCAGGCAGCAGGGAAAAGCAGATTGGAGCTGTCCGGGGCAGTAGGGCTCCTGCATAGCATCCCAGTGCTATGGTGATGGTACACCGTGGCACCGAGGCTCCATGCAGGAGCATTGGCAGAGTTAGAAGGGGAGGTTGCCAGATGTGCAGTGCTGCTGAATCGGGGCCCGCCGGCCCGTCCAATTGCCCAGATTCTGCTCCTGTGGGAACGTATAGCTCTCACAGGTGCAGAATCGGGGTCTAATGCAGCCCATCCAGAATTTGGATGTCCAAATGGGCTGGACAGTCCCTAAGAAGAAATGGCCTCCATGTCTCTCCTCACTAATTTGGACTTTTGACTGTATTTTCTTAGGAAGACTTTTTCTATGTGTTTTGTTTGGTATTTTGCCATTTCCTTTACCATTCTTATAATGGAAACTATTTAATCAAGTTGAAAAAAAAGGAAGCACTGCTCAAACAGAAGATTGTGTGGTTTCTGCATGATACAAGACACCATGGCTTTACTAAAGGTCATGTCAGATAAATCTTCCTGATATTTTTTTGGCTGGAGAATTGGCTCGGGGGAAAGTGCTGAATGTGTTATGCTTAGATTTCAGCAAGGCCTTTTCACTGTTCTGCATCAGCAACTTATAGATAAACTGAATGCAGTAGGGATGAACCCTAAAGTGACTGAGTGGTCGGTGGACTTCGTCATAAGGCATATAGGGACAAAGATAAGATCTCAATATGGAAATCTTTGGAGGAAGGGCGGGAGAGAGGAGAGATGATAGAGATGTTTAAATATCTCTGTGTCATTAATGCACAGGAGGAGAGCCTCTTTCAAATGAAAGAAAACTCTGCAATGAGGGGGCAAAGGATGAAGGTGGAAGGGCATAGGGTCAGGTGTGATTTGCAGAAATCTTTCTTTACGGAAAGATTGGTAGATGTGTTTAATAATCTCCTGGTAGAGGTAGTAGAGACCAGGACATTATCTGAATTCATTAACACTAGAAGCCCCAAAAGGAATGTTACCTAGAAACCCCAAAGTGCGTTAATTGACGTATTATCACGACGACTGCGTTTAGCATGAAATGCAGATGTGAATTAATGTGAAGTTACTTATTTGTTAAATACGTGCAGTATGTGATGTCATTACATGATGTCATTGTGTGTTTATTGTTTGTAATGTCGGAGTAAAACTGTAAACAGTGATTGAGATACGCCACCTAGTGGGAACATGAATTTATACCTAGAAGCCCAAAGTACGTCAATTGACGTATCCACGACAATTGAGTGCGTCAATTGATGTACTTTGGGGCTTCTAGGTATAAATTCATTTTCCCGCTAGGTGGTGCATCTGTCATTAATTTTTGATGCACATATTTGAACATCTTGACCTTGCTAACAAAGTCATGGAACATGACTGACATGGTTCTAGCAGTGGCGCTGGTATACAACTTTGAAGATGCATTTGCGTCAATTGACACACTTTGGGGCTTCTAGTGTTAAAGCATGGAACCAACACAGAACATCTCTAAAGGAAAAAACAGGACTATAGTAGTTGGTGTGGAAGGGCAGACTGGATAGGCCATATGGCCTTTTTCTGCCATCATGTTTCAGTCTGTTATCTACTAAAGCTTTTACTTTAGGTATTGGTTCACATCAGAAGAAATCAGTCTGTTATCTACTAAAGCTTTTACTTTAGGTATTGGTTCACATCGGTTGCTGTGCAATTTATAGTGGTTGTTGACCAATTTTATCTCTTTTACTTTAGGTATTGGTTCACATCGGTTGCTGTGCAATTTATAGTGATTATTGACCAATTCTATCTTTCTCAGCCCCCTGATGAAGGCTTTGCCGAAATGCGTTGGGGCGTTTTAATTAATAAAGCATTGGTGACCACCTAATTCCCCTCGCTATTTGTGTGTTTCTACCTTGGAGGAAAGAAAGAAAGATGTAATATGATAGAGACATTTAAAAACCTCCATGATATATACGCACAGGAGATGGCCTTGTTCTTTTTGAAAAAAAAAAACTCTGGAAAGAAGAGTTATAGAATGAAGATAAAAGGGGATAGACTCGGGAGTAATCTAAGAAAATATTTCTTTACAGAAAGGGTGGTAGATTCATAGAACAGTCTCTCAGTGGAGGTGATGGAGATCAGAACTTTATTTGAACTCAAGAAAGCATGGAACAAATACAAAGGATCTCTGAGAGAGAGGAAGGGGTTGTAGAACTTAATAGTTTTCATGGATGGGTTTCTAAGTTTATACTTTCAGCCTACCAACTCTACATATTTGCTTTGCCCAAACCATACCTCCTACAATTCTCTACCTGATACGGATCTCCATGGCTAAATAGGGGCTTTTTAATATTGTTATTGACATGTGACTCTGATGTAAATGTGTAAATACTACTACTTAGATGTGGAGTTAATCCTAAAATAAGGTCTTTCTTATTTAAGAGGGACACTTGGCTAGTAATTTTATAGCAGAGCAGTAGAGGAAGTTTCCTAGCAAAAGTTTCTGAACTGGTTTAAGAAATATTTACAGGCTTAATTTATAACCAATCAGGACTAAAGTCATGAAAAATATCATCTGCTGACTCGAATAAAATTATTGTATCCTACACTTGGAAATGACAGCAAGCAGGTTTGGGATGTACTAAAGAAGCTGAATAACCCAATTATATTGTTTTTATTCTAATCCCCACTTTTCAGAAAGTGCATAATGCAGGATTATCGTCATTGCATTATATATTAGTCACTTGCTCCCTTACTGGATGTTCATAGTTAATCCCCTGATGACAATAGCATCATGAACAATGTGGAAGAAACACGTGGGGTATGAATGAGACACGATGTCAGCACAAACCAATAACAAGGAGTCAAAAACATTTCTCCACACTTCAATCACAACAGTAGGAGGATCCTTTTATGAAACCCATGTGCCAAATGCATGAGTAGACATTGCATGGTCATGTCTATATTTAGGATTAGAATTCTGATGCTGTTTTATAAAGGGGAGTAACATGCGCTTATCTAGACCATCAAGCAGGCAAATATGTGAGTTATAAAGCATTGTGTTATGAGAAAGGAATGGGTGTGTATTTCCTTTAATCTTTCCTTTCTCCCACCTTCATTTTCCCTTTATTAATCCTTTTTTCCCTTCTCTTCTGCTATCTTCCCCCTTGCCCTTCCCTCTCTTTCTCCTGCTCTTTGCCCCTGTTCTCTGTCCATCTGGTCTGTCTGTATCCCCATCTTCTTCTAGATCTTCTATGTATCTGCCTGGTCCATTCCTAGAAGGTCTCTACTTCAAGCAAAATAATTATGTGGTTCTTAATACAAATGTTCTGCCTGAGCGTTCTTAAGAGGGAATATTTTTATTTTTATTGGATAACTTTTTTTGCTGGTTTGGCTATTTTATTTTTGTAGCGGTTTGCAGATTTTCTGTTTTTCTTTTGGCAGTCCTTTTCTGCTGCTATTTTTTTCTTCTAACCTTCAAGTTCAAAGAGGAATTCAAGTTCTTTGATGTCACTGAGGTGCTGCTGTTCCTAATGAACTTGTTTAGAAGTCAGGATTGTAAGCATCTATAAGTCTGCATTATCTTGCAGACCCTGGCATTCCTGCAGGATCTCTACTTCAAGCAAGGTAATTCTATGGCTCAATACAAATTCTCTCCCTAAGTGGATATGTCTACTAAGGAGCATCATAGAAACATAGAAACATGACGACAGAAAAAGACCACAAGGCCCATCTAGTCTGTCCTTCCATAACAACAACTACAACAGTCCACTTTTTACCTTTAGAGATCCTCTGTGTTGGTCCCATGCTTTTTTGAATTCAGTTACTGTCCTCATCTCCACCACCTCCACTGGGAGACTATTCCACGGATCCACTACTCTTTCCGTAAAGAAATATTTCCGCATATCACTCCTGAATCTATCTCCCTTCACCCTCATCCCATGTCCCCTCGTAGCAGAACTTGCTTTCAATTGAAAGAGGCTCTCTCCCTGAACATTTATGCCACAGAAGTATTTAAACATCTCAATCATATCACCTCTATCCCGCCTTTCCTCTAAGGTGTACATATTAAGATCCTTAAGTCTGTCCTCATATGCTTTATAATGAAGCCCATTAATCATTTTAGTAGCAACCCTCTGCACCGACTCCATCCTGTTCACATCCTTTTGAAGGTGCGGTCTCCAGAATTGCACACCATACTCAAAATGAGGTCGCACCAAAGACTTATACAGAGGCATTATCACCTCCTTTTTTCTGCTAGCCATTCCTCTCCGTATGCACCCAAGCATCCTTCTAGCTTTTGCCGTCGCCTTTTCTACCTGTTTAGCTACTTTAAGATCATCAGACACAACCACGCCTAGGTCCCGCTCTTCTTTAGTGGACAAAAGTACTTCACCTCCTATACTGTATTGCTCCCTTGGATTGCTGCAGCCCAAATGCATGACCTTACATTTTCTAACATTAAATCCCAGCTGCCAAATTCTAGACCATTCTTCAAGCTTAGCTAGATCCCTCCTCATGTTATCTACACCTTCCTGGGTGTCTACTCTATTGCAGATTTTGGTATCATCCGCAAAGAGGCAAACCTTACCCGAAAGCCCTTCCGCTATATCACTAACAAAGATGTTAAAAAGAATCGGACCAAGGACAGATCCCTGGGGCACACCACTGGTAACATCCTTCTCCTCAGAGTGAGCTCCATTTACTTGTACTCTTTGTCGCCTCCCACCCAACCAATTTCTAACCCAAGCAGTAACTTTAGGGTCCATCCCTAGGGTGCTCAGTTTGTTTATAAGTCGCCTGTGAGGAACAGTGTCAAAGGCTTTACTGAAATCTAAATACACCACATCTAGAGCTCTCCCTCGGTCCAACTCCCTGGTCACCCAGTCAAAGAAATCAATCAGATTTGTCTGACAAGACCTGCCTCTGGTGAATCCATGCTGCCTCGGATTCTGTAATCCGCCGGACTCCAGAAACCTCACTATTTTCTCTTTCAGCAGCGTTTCCAATAATTTACTCACCACGGAAGTTAAACTAACCGGCCTGTAGTTTTCAACCACATCCTTACTTCTGCTTTTATGTAAAGGCACCACATGAGCCTCTCTCCAGTCCTTTGGCACCACTCCCAACTCCAACGAGGCATTGAAAAGGTCAGTCAGTGGAGTTGCTAGAACTTCCCCAAGTTCCCTCAGTATTCTAGGGTGTATCCCATCCGGTCCCATCGCTTTGTCTACTTTAAGTTGAGCTAGTTTCTCACGAACACAGTCTTTTGAAAATTGTTCAAGATGTCCCTCGCTTCTGTTCCTATTTGTGGGTGTTTTCTGAGGTCCTGCTCCTGGTTCTTCATCTGTGAACACAGAACAAAAATATTTGTTAAGCAATTCCGCTTTATCCTTATCAGCTTCTACATATTCCCCCCCTGCACCCTTGAGTCTGACAATACCACTTTTGCCCTTCCTCTTCTCACTAATATATCTGAAAAATGTCTTATCCCCCCATTTTATTGCATTGGCTATTTCCTCCTCCTTTTGAATCTTTGCCTTCTTGACTACTTTGCTAGCTTCTCTAAGTTTTTCCAAATACAGATGCCTGTCTTCCTCTCTCTGTGATCTCTTGTATTTCATGAAGGCCTCCCTCTTTTTCTTCACTTTTTCAGCTACTTCCTTCAAAAACCATAGCGGTCTCCTGTTCCTTTTGCCTTTATTTACCATTTTAACAAAAAGGTTGGTTGCCTTTAAAATACCCCCTTTCAGTTTTGCCCACTGTTTTTCTACATCCCCCAGATGTTCCCATCCCACTAACGACTCCCTGAGGTATTGGCCCATCTTTGCAAAGTTAGTCTTCCTAAAGTCTAAGATCTTCACCTTGGAATGGATTCTAACAGCCCTAGTCCTAATACTGAACCACACCAGCTGGTGATCACTGGATGCAAAATGATCTCCCACTACAACATCAGAAACACTTTCACCATTGGTAAGCACCAAGTCCAGTATGGCCCCTTCACGTGTGGGGTCTGTTACCAATTGCCTGAATAGTTCTCCCTGTAGAGAATCCAGGATCTCCTTACTTCTAGATGATACTGCAGCAGGAATGTGCCAATCAACATCTGGCATATTGAAATCTCCTAGCAGTAGCATTTCCCCTTTCCTAGCAATGCTGCGTATGTCTTCAATTAACTCTCTGTCCACCTCTTCCTCTTGTGAGGGAGGTCTGTATATCACACCAATGCAAATAGATTTCTCTTTCCCTCTTTCTAGTTTAACCCACAATGCCTCCTCTCTCCCTTTTAAGCTCTGTAATTCCAAAGCTTTAATAGTAGTTTTTACATATAGTGCCACTCCTCCTCCCCTTCTTCCTACCCTGTCCTTTCTGAATAAAGTATAGCCAGGTATAGTTACATCCCAGTCATGGTTTTCTGTGAACCATGTTTCTGTAACTGCCACTTAAATCCAAGTCAGCCACTCCCACCAAAGCTTCAACTTCAGGGATCTTATTTCCCATGCTACGGGCATTAATACACACTGCTTTCCATATATTACCCCTGTTACCCATTTCCATAAAGGTATTTAATGTATCACCTACCTGGGGGCTTTCACTTACCTGGGGGCTTTCTTCACCCATCCCCAATGAATCTAGTTTAAAGCCCTCTTCAGTAGATTAGCCAGTCTACTACCAAAGATGCGTTGACCTTTCTTGGACAGATGGATGCCATCTCTGCTCTGCAACCCTTGGAAGAGCATCCCATGGTCTAGGAAACCAAAACGCTCTTGAAGACACCATCCACGCAGCCATGCATTCATCTCCAGGATGCGAGCCTCTCTGCCAAGGCCTTTACCCTCAACAGGGAGGATTGAAGAGAACACCACCTGTGCACCTACCTGCTTCACCCTCTGTCCCAGAGCCATGAAGTCACTTTTGATACGTTCCGAGGTATACCTGGCAGTATCATTTGTTCCAACATGGATTAGCAACATTGGGTAATAGTCAGTGGGCTTGATGAGTCTCGGCTAACTCTCCGTAACATCTTGGATCTTGGCACCAGGCAGACAGCATACCTCTCTGGACATCAAGTCTAGTCGGCAGATGGACGCCTCAGTACCCCTCAGAAGAGAGTCTCCAACCACCACTACCCTTCGTTTCCTTCTGGTCACTGATTCCGCAACTATGGGGTACTTGAACTCTGGTTCTTCCCTTTCCAGGGATGCTTTCACCTCCTCCACTTCCAGGGCTGCATAATGGTTCTTCAATTCAAGGGCTGGAGAAGTTGGATTGGTGATTTTGCAGGCTCTGGTGACTTTTGTCCAAACATCGACATTCTGTTGGCACCCATCTTCTCCTGTGCTGGAGAGCCTGGTTGCTGCAAGAAGCATCTCATCAATGTACTTCTCACTGTCTTGAATGCTCCTCAGACTCGTCACCTCCTCTCTGAGTTCCTCCACTTGTTTCCTCAGAGCTTCAGCATGCAGGCACCCTGCACATGGAACCGGTTCTTCAACTGGCATTAGGACCTCTGTCTGGACCGAGGCAGAAGCTGTAACGGGGGCAACAGCTTTAGCAATACGATTTTTCCCAGCCATTGTTCTGTTTGTGGAGCTTAGGTATCTGTTAAAGCAAAAGAGAGAGATCTACCAAGTACCAGCTGGTTTCGCAGCTGTCCTTTCAGAGAAAAAGCAGTTAAATCTCTTTAATTATATTCAAAATGTGCAGGTCCAATTCACTGTGATTTGTTAAAGGGGGAGGTGCCCTATAAAGCAAGACTGCTCACTAGGGGTGGGTGGGAGTCAGGGTGGGTAGGGAGGGAACTAACACCTGATTAGGTGTTAGCAGTTTCTGAACCTGAGGAGGTTACAGAGTTCAGCAACCTTCTGTGCTCAAGTAAAGTTCCCCTAAAACAGCAAAAATGAAAGTAACCTTGCTTTAAAAAATATACACAAAACCCTTTTAAGAGCTCCCAGTCAGAGAGCTAGCAATGTAATAAAAAAACCAAACAAAGAAAACCTCAAATCCTTACCTACTGTTTGATGTGTGGAGCCCTGGTTAGAAAAGCCTCAAAAGGGCAGGGCTCAGGAGCCTTTTATGCAGGCTTCAACTGCACTCAGGAAACAGGCCCACTAACTCCTGATTAGGTGTTATCAGTTTCTGAACCTGAGGAGGTTACAGAGTTCAGCAACCTTCTGTGCTCAAGTAAAGTTCCCCTAAAACAGCAAAAATGAAAGTAACCTTGCTTTAAAAAATATACACAAAACCCTTTTAAGAGCTCCCAGTCAGAGAGCTAGCAATGTAATAAAAAAACCAAACAAAGAAAACCTCAAATCCTTACCTACTGTTTGATGTGTGGAGCCCTGGTTAGAAAAGCCTCAAAAGGGCAGGGCTCAGGAGCCTTTTATGCAGGCTTCAACTGCACTCAGGAAACAGGCCCACTAACTCCTGATTAGGTGTTAGCAGTTTCTGAACCTGAGGAGGTTACAGAGTTCAGCAACCTTCTGTGCTCAAGTAAAGTTCCCCTAAAACAGCAAAAATGAAAGTAACCTTGCTTTTAAAAAATATACACAAAACCCTTTTAAGAGCTCCCAGTCAGAGAGCTAGCAATGTAATAAAAAAACCAGACAAAGAAACCCTCAAATCCTTACCTACTGTTTGATGTGTGGAGCCCTGGTTAGAAAAGCCTCAAAAGGGCAGGGCTCAGGAGCCTTTTATGCAGGCTTCAACTGCACTCAGGAAACAGGCCCACTAACTCCTGATTAGGTGTAGCAGTTTCTGAACCTGAGGAGGTTACAGAGTTCAGCAACCTTCTGTGCTCAAGTAAAGTTCCCCTAAAACAGCAAAAATGAAAGTAACCTTGCTTTAAAAAATATACACAAAACCCTTTTAAGAGCTCCCAGTCAGAGAACTAGCAATGTAATAAAAAAACCAAACAAAGAAACCCTCAAATCCTTACCTACTGTTTGATGTGTGGAGCCCTGGTTAGAAAAGCCTCAAAAGGGCAGGGTTCAGGAGCCTTTTATGCAGGCTTCAACTGCACTCAGGAAACAGGCCCACTAACTCCTGATTAGGTGTTAGCAGTTTCTGAACCTGAGGAGGTTACAGAGTTCAGCAACCTTCTGTGCTCAAGTAAAATTCCCCTAAAACAGCAAAAATGAAAGTAACCTTGCTTTAAAAAATATACACAAAACCCTTTTAAGAGCTCCCAGTCAGAGAGCTAGCAATGTAATAAAAAAACCAAACAAAGAAACCCTCAAATCCTTACCTACTGTTTGATGTGTGGAGCCCTGGTTAGAAAAGCCTCAAAAGGGCAGGGCTCAGGAGCCTTTTATGCAGGCTTCAACTGCACTCAGGAAACAGGCCCACTAACTCCTGATTAGGTGTTAGCAGTTTCTGAACCTGAGGAGGTTACAGAGTTCAGCAACCTTCTGTGCTCAAGTAAAGTTCCCCTAAAACAGCAAAAATGAAAGTAACCTTGCTTTAAAAAATATACACAAAACCCTTTTAAGAGCTCCCAGTCAGAGAGCTAGCAATGTAATAAAAAACCAAACAAAGAAACCCTCAAATCCTTACCTACTGTTTGATGTGTGGAGCCCTGGTTAGAAAAGCCTCAAAAGGGCAGGGCTCAGGAGCCTTTTATGCAGGCTTCAACTGCACTCAGGAAACAGGCCCACTAACTCCTGATTAGGTGTTAGCAGTTTCTGAACCTGAGGAGGTTACAGAGTTCAGCAACCTTCTGTGCTCAAGTAAAGTTCCCCTAAAACAGCAAAAATGAAAGTAACCTTGCTTTAAAAAATATACACAAAACCCTTTTAAGAGCTCCCAGTCAGAGAGCTAGCAATGTAATAAAAAAACCAAACAAAGAAACCCTCAAATCCTTACCTACTGTTTGATGTGTGGAGCCCTGGTTAGAAAATCCTCAAAAGGGCAGGGCTCAGGAGCCTTTTATGCAGGCTTCAACTGCACTCAGGAAACAGGCCCACTAACTCCTGATTAGGTGTTAGCAGTTTCTGAACCTGAGGAGGTTACAGAGTTCAGCAACCTTCTGTGCTCAAGTAAAGTTCCCCTAAAACAGCAAAAATGAAAGTAACCTTGCTTTAAAAAATATACACAAAACCCTTTTAAGAGCTCCCAGTCAGAGAGCTAGCAATGTAATAAAAAAACCAAACAAAGAAACCCTCAAATCCTTACCTACTGTTTGATGTGTGGAGCCCTGGTTAGAAAATCCTCAAAAGGGCAGGGCTCAGGAGCCTTTTATGCAGGCTTCAACTGCACTCAGGAAACAGGCCCACTAACTCCTGATTAGGTGTTAGCAGTTTCTGAACCTGAGGAGGTTACAGAGTTCAGCAACCTTCTGTGCTCAAGTAAAGTTCCCCTAAAACAGCAAAAATGAAAGTAACCTTGCTTTAAAAAATATACACAAAACCCTTTTAAGAGCTCCCAGTCAGAGAGCTAGCAATGTAATAAAAAAACCAAACAAAGAAACCCTCAAATCCTTACCTACTGTTTGATGTCTGGAGCCCTGGTTAGAAAAGCCTTTAAAGGGTAGGGCTCAGGAGCCTTTTATGCAGGCTTCAACTGCACTCAGGAAACAGGCCCACTAACTCCTGATTAGGTGTTAGCAGTTTCTGAACCTGAGGAGGTTACAGAGTTCAGCAACCTTCTGTGCTCAAGTAAAGTTCCCCTAAAACAGCAAAAATGAAAGTAACCTTGCTTTAAAAAATATACACAAAACCCTTTTAAGAGCTCCCAGTCAGAGAGCTAGCAATGTAATAAAAAAACCAAACAAAGAAACCCTCAAATCCTTACCTACTGTTTGATGTGTGGAGCCCTGGTTAGAAAAGCCTCAAAAGGGCAGGGCTCAGGAGCCTTTTATGCAGGCTTCAACTGCACTCAGGAAACAGGCCCACTAACTCCTGATTAGGTGTTAGCAGTTTCTGAACCTGAGGAGGTTACAGAGTTCAGCAACCTTCTGTGCTCAAGTAAAGTTCCCCTAAAACAGCAAAAATGAAAGTAACCTTGCTTTAAAAAATATACGCAAAACCCTTTTAAGAGCTCCCAGTCAGAGAGCTAGCAATGTAATAAAAAAACCAAACAAAGAAACCCTCAAATCCTTACCTACTGTTTGATGTGTGGAGCCCTGGTTAGAAAAACCTCAAAAGGGCAGGGCTCAGGAGCCTTTTATGCAGGCTTCAACTGCACTCAGGAAACAGGCCCACTAACTCCTGATTAGGTGTTAGCAGTTTCTGAACCTGAGGAGGTTACAGAGTTCAGCAACCTTCTGTGCTCAAGTAAAGTTCCCCTAAAACAGCAAAAATGAAAGTAACCTTGCTTTAAAAAATATACACAAAACCCTTTTAAGAGCTCCCAGTCAGAGAGCTAGCAATGTAATAAAAAAACCAAACAAAGAAACCCTCAAATCCTTACCTACTGTTTGATGTGTGGAGCCCTGGTTAGAAAAGTCTCAAAAGGGCAGGGCTCAGGAGCCTTTTATGCAGGCTTCAACTGCACTCAGGAAACAGGCCCACTAACTCCTGATTAGGAGTTAGCAGTTTCTGAACCTGAGGAGGTTACAGAGTTCAGCAACCTTCTGTGCTCAAGTAAAGTTCCCCTAAAACAGCAAAAGTGAAAGTAACCTTGCTTTAAAAAATATACACAAAACCCTTTTAAGAGCTCCCAGTCAGAGAGCTAGCAATGTAATAAAAAAACCAAACAAAGAAACCCTCAAATCCTTACCTACTGTTTGATGTGTGGAGCCCTGGTTAGAAAAGCCTCAAAAGGGCAGGGCTCAGGAGCCTTTTATGCAGGCTTCAACTGCACTCAGGAAACAGGCCCACTAACTCCTGATTAGGTGTTAGCAGTTTCTGAACCTGAGGAGGTTACAGAGTTCAGCAACCTTCTGTGCTCAAGTAAAGTTCCCCTAAAACAGCAAAAATGAAAGTAACCTTGCTTTAAAAAATATACACAAAACCCTTTTAAGAGGTCCCAGTCAGAGAACTAGCAATGTAATAAAAAAACCAAACAAAGAAACCCTCAAATCCTTACCTACTGTTTGATGTGTGGAGCCCTGGTTAGAAAAGCCTCAAAAGGGCAGGGTTCAGGAGCCTTTTATGCAGGCTTCAACTGCACTCAGGAAACAGGCCCACTAACTCCTGATTAGGTGTTAGCAGTTTCTGAACCTGAGGAGGTTACAGAGTTCAGCAACCTTCTGTGCTCAAGTAAAATTCCCCTAAAACAGCAAAAATGAAAGTAACCTTGCTTTAAAAAATATACACAAAACCCTTTTAAGAGCTCCCAGTCAGAGAGCTAGCAATGTAATAAAAAAACCAAACAAAGAAACCCTCAAATCCTTACCTACTGTTTGATGATTGGAGACCTCGTTAGAAAAGCATCAAAAGGGCAGGGCTCAGGAGCCTTTTATGCAGGCTTCAACTGCACTCAGGAAACAGGCCCACTAACTCCTGATTAGGTGTTAGCAGTTTCTGAACCTGAGGAGGTTACAGAGTTCAGCAACCTTCTGTGCTCAAGTAAAGTTCCCCTAAAACAGCAAAAATGAAAGTAACCTTGCTTTAAAAATATACACAAAACCCTTTTAAGAGCTCCCAGTCAGAGAGCTAGCAATGTAATAAAAAAACCAAACAAAGAAACCCTCAAATCCTTACCTACTGTTTGATGTGTGGAGCCCTGGTTAGAAAATCCTCAAAAGGGCAGGGCTCAGGAGCCTTTTATGCAGGCTTCAACTGCACTCAGGAAACAGGCCCACTAACTCCTGATTAGGTGTTAGCAGTTTCTGAACCTGAGGAGGTTACAGAGTTCAGCAACCTTCTGTGCTCAAGTAAAGTTCCCCTAAAACAGCAAAAATGAAAGTAACCTTGCTTTAAAAAATATACACAAAACCCTTTTAAGAGCTCCCAGTCAGAGAGCTAGCAATGTAATAAAAAAACCAAACAAAGAAACCCTCAAATCCTTACCTACTGTTTGATGTGTGGAGCCCTGGTTAGAAAATCCTCAAAAGGGCAGGGCTCAGGAGCCTTTTATGCAGGCTTCAACTGCACTCAGGAAACAGGCCCACTAACTCCTGATTAGGTGTTAGCAGTTTCTGAACCTGAGGAGGTTACAGAGTTCAGCAACCTTCTGTGCTCAAGTAAAGTTCCCCTAAAACAGCAAAAATGAAAGTAACCTTGCTTTAAAAAATATACACAAAACCCTTTTAAGAGCTCCCAGTCAGAGAGCTAGCAATGTAATAAAAAAACCAAACAAAGAAACCCTCAAATCCTTACCTACTGTTTGATGTCTGGAGCCCTGGTTAGAAAAGCCTCAAAAGGGCAGGGCTCAGGAGCCTTTTATGCAGGCTTCAACTGCACTCAGGAAACAGGCCCACTAACTCCTGATTAGGTGTTAGCAGTTTCTGAACCTGAGGAGGTTACAGAGTTCAGCAACCTTCTGTGCTCAAGTAAAGTTCCCCTAAAACAGCAAAAATGAAAGTAACCTTGCTTTAAAAAATATACACAAAACCCTTTTAAGAGCTCCCAGTCAGAGAGCTAGCAATGTAATAAAAAAACCAAACAAAGAAACCCTCAAATCCTTACCTACTGTTTGATGTGTGGAGCCCTGGTTAGAAAAGCCTCAAAAGGGCAGGGCTCAGGAGCCTTTTATGCAGGCTTCAACTGCACTCAGGAAACAGGCCCACTAACTCCTGATTAGGTGTTAGCAGTTTCTGAACCTGAGGAGGTTACAGAGTTCAGCAACCTTCTGTGCTCAAGTAAAGTTCCCCTAAAACAGCAAAAATGAAAGTAACCTTGCTTTAAAAAATATACACAAAACCCTTTTAAGAGCTCCCAGTCAGAGAGCTAGCAATGTAATAAAAAAACCAAACAAAGAAACCCTCAAATCCTTACCTACTGTTTGATGTGTGGAGCCCTGGTTAGAAAAGCCTCAAAAGGGCAGGGCTCAGGAGCCTTTTATGCAGGCTTCAACTGCACTCAGGAAACAGGCCCACTAACTCCTGATTAGGTGTTAGCAGTTTCTGAACCTGAGGAGGTTACAGAGTTCAGCAACCTTCTGTGCTCAAGTAAAGTTCCCCTAAAACAGCAAAAATGAAAGTAACCTTGCTTTAAAAAATATACACAAAACCCTTTTAAGAGCTCCCAGTCAGAGAGCTAGCAATGTAATAAAAAAACCAAACAAAGAAACCCTCAAATCCTTACCTACTGTTTGATGTGTGGAGCCCTGGTTAGAAAAGCCTCAAAAGGGCAGGGCTCAGGAGCCTTTTATGCAGGCTTCAACTGCACTCAGGAAACAGGCCCACTAACTCCTGATTAGGTGTTAGCAGTTTCTGAACCTGAGGAGGTTACAGAGTTCAGCAAACTTCTGTGCTCAAGTAAAGTTCCCCTAAAACAGCAAAAATGAAAGTAACCTTGCTTTAAAAAATATACACAAAACCCTTTTAAGAGATCCCAGTCAGAGAGCTAGCAATGTAATAAAAAAACCAAACAAAGAAACCCTCAAATCCTTACCTACTGTTTGATGTGTGGAGCCCTGGTTAGAAAAGCCTCAAAAGGGCAGGGCTCAGGAGCCTTTTATGCAGGCTTCAACTGCACTCAGGAAACAGGCCCACTAACTCCTGATTAGGTGTTAGCAGTTTCTGAACCTGAGGAGGATACAGAGTTCAGCAACCTTCTGTGCTCAAGTAAAGTTCCCCTAAAACAGCAAAAATGAAAGTAACCTTGCTTTAAAAAATATACACAAAACCCTTTTAAGAGCTCCCAGTCAGAGAGCTAGCAATGTAATAAAAAAACCAAACAAAGAAACCCTCAAATCCTTACCTACTGTTTGATGTGTGGAGCCCTGGTTAGAAAAGCCTCAAAAGGGCAGGGCTCAGGAGCCGTTTATGCAGGCTTTTATGCAGCTGCTACCATGGAGCTAATACAGACTTATCACTCTGCGATAGCAGTGAACGCACGAGAAAATCAGATATCATAAGCACTTTTTTACAATATTTGGTTTTCACACAGTGCAGGGCTTTAGGGGCAGGATCGAGGCGGATCAGGACAGGGAGTAGAGGTGGTGATGGATGGCTGCCACTGCACGAAACGTGTTTGTGAAGTGGCTGCCAAAATCTGGCCTGATTATGGCAGCAAATAACACCATCTAAAGATGTGCCATTATCTGCCTGAAGGCCTGATAACATGGCACTGCAGCCTGTCCTGCTCAATGGACCTCAGAAAGATGGCCATAATCTGCAGTGCTATCCCTTAGTGTGATGCTAGAGGGCAGTGTCTCAAGATTGTGGCCATTTTGAAATGTAGGGTTCACAAGGGAGCACACACTGTCACAGTAGCAACAAGCAAAACTAGGAAGCGAGATGTAGAAAAGAAGTCCTTTATTAATAAAAATACCCCAATATAATTGCATTTTGACACACTGCCTTCTTCAAGGTGAACCTCAAGGAATAACAAAGAAATAACAAATAAATAATAAAAATGATGGGAAAGCTGTAATACTAGAGGGCATGACATGAAGCTGCAAGGGGGTAAACTGAAAGGCAAAGTCAGAAAATACTTTTTCACTGAAAGGTGGTGGATGTTTGGAAGTGGTGGGGCAAATACAATCACAAAATTCAAAATGGCATGGGTTAGACACAGTGGACCCCGTTATAGAAACAGGATAAAATCAAAATAAACTTAACTGTCTCTGATATCTCAACAAATAGAGGTGACCTGCACGGAGCCGTGGGTACACCCCTGAACAAAGGCATGAGGAGGGGTGACCTGCACAGAAGGCGGGCGCACCTACTCTTGACACCTTGCTGGGCAGACTAGATAGACCATGCTGGTCTTTATCTGTTGTCACATACTATGTTACTATATAAATAAAACATATCAGTCATAAATATAATTAAAATTCAAAATAAAACCTAATCACAACAAAGTTGATAAATACAATAATAACAATGATAGTGATAAACTAAAAATGAAAGACCATAAAACGAAAACAGAATTACAAACACATTAAAATATTGATTTATAATGAGAGTGCAAAACCAAAAAAGAAATGTGCACTGGTATCGGTATATACAGTACATACTATGTCAACTAATGGAATAGGAGTCAAATACATAAGGGATAAATGGGAGGGACGCTAATGAGCATAATCAAAACAAAATGAGTTAAAAAGGAGATCACTCCAGACCAAGGGGAAAGTAGGAAAGGAGAGAGAGGGGAGAGGGGAAAGGGAAAGGTGGGGAGAGGTAAAAGTGGAAGAAGGGGTAAAGAGAACATGAAAGTAATTGTTAGAACCACTAGAGGACCTACTGTGATGTAATAAGGGCTTCCTGCAATCAAGGACTTTAGCACACAGGTTACTGAGGTTTGTATATGTAAAAAGAATGACATGAGGTGGAAATGAAGCATGTGCTGTAATCAAACCTGTCATTAGTGTCTCTTCCATTTATCCATTATGTATTTGTTTCCTGTTCCATTAGACGATGTAGTATGTATATACCTATACCAGTGCATATTTCTTTTATGGCTTTGCACAGTCTGATTATATATCAATATTTTAATGTGTTTGTAATTTGCTCCGTTTTAGTTTTATGGTCCAACAAGCACTTTTGTCTTTCATTTTTAGTTTATCACTATCACTATCATTAATATTGTATTTATTAACTTTGTTGTGGTTTTATTTTGTATTTTAATTGTATTTATGATTGATATGTTTTATTTATAACTGTTATCATTTTTTATTATTTACTATTTATTATTTCTTGAGGTTCCCCCTGAAGAATGTAGTGTGCCAAAATGTGGCCGTCTCGGGGTATTTTTGTTAATAAAGGATTACTTTTCTACCCCTCGTTCCCTTGTTTTTCTTCGGCCATTTTGAAATGGTCCAATGACGGGGCAGAAGCAAAGAGGACCACTCCTGCCCCATAGTCCCACTAGACCATCAAGATTTAATAAGGTATGACTTTGGAGGGCTTTGGTGTGGGGGCCATAAGGCCTCCCATTTGCCAACTGACTAGCTGGGATTTTTGTTTTTCAATGGAGGAGGAAAAGGGAGGGATAGGGCCACTGACTGGCTAGACAAGACTCTTGTTAGTAGATCTGATGAGTGGAAAGGGATGGGGCTTTTCTCGAATGTCCAGCTGGGATGTTTGAATGGCCAATCCCCCCAGAGCAGCTCTTGATGGGGATCGGGAGCTGACCAGTGAGGGTCATTGCTGTAGGGGACCAAGGGCTTGTTAAATTCATATTTTCGGTGTTGCAGATCACAACACCACAGCATCAAAAATTTTGTGAGAAGGGGAAGTTAGATCATAGCTGCAGAGGGGGCCAATGTAGCAATCAGGGCACAAAGCTACTGACAGCTCTGTGCACCCAATCACTACCATCTCTCCTCTTTGATTTACCATAGGGACCCATGGTACCTGCATTGGCAGCACCGCAGGACTTTTCCCGTGATACCTGCAAGGCAGGTAATGTGTGTCTCTGTAGTAAATTCAGAACCACCATGGTACCTATAGGTATTAACCTGGGAACACCCTCTGCAGATACCACACAGTTTTGGCAGCTAACGCATCGCAATAGCTGCCAAAACCTCCCTTGATATAGTAGACATGCTCCTGAGAGTTCTTAAGAAAGAGGGCTATTTTTATTTTTTAATAGATAACATTTTTTGGGTGATTATGCTACTGATATATTTTTGTAGCTGTTTGCAGAAGAGTAGTTTTCTGTTTTTAGGAAAAGATTTTATGTTGCTATTTTTTTCAAGCTCATTAGGTTTAGAATACACAAAGAGAGAAAAACAGAAAATAACTATAAACAAAAAACAGAATCAAATACAAATTCCAGGGAATACATGTTTTGCCCTCACATGCCATAGGATACTGTATTCGGGACTAAAACAGGAAAAATATATCAAGATTTCTTGCAATCTGTTCTACTAGCCCAATAAGGCTGCTCCAGGACTTTAATTCCAAAAGATAAACATCACTGCAGTAGTATTGAAAACAACCTCAGGGAAATGATGGAGAGAAGGAAAGAAGGAAAGAAAGAAAATAAAAAATTCCCAGTCCCAAAATCCCCAATGACCCCCCAGTTTCTCTCTGACTTGCTCCAGAACTTACAAAGCTAAAAAGGTTTCCAATGTTTCCATATGTTCTATATAACATGTGACATACCCATTTTCCCAGCTATAACCAACTCCATTTTATAGTACATGAAGACCAAATTCCACCAGTAGTTGATGCTAAGATGCCTGACGTATGTCAAACAAGCAGAATGCCTTTTTGTCTAAACCTGGAATTACAGTAGCAGATCTTAAAAATGACATTTTTATATGATAAGGAGATGGTACACTAAAAGACTTCCGATAAAGCATAGCCTATCGGTTGCCAGAAAGATTGGACAGCCAAGTGGTCATACAATAAATGCTTTAAAACCCAAGCTGGCCTTGGAAGTGCCGGGACAGGTTGAAGCCAGTAAGACCAATCTGCTGAAACCTGACTGGTCTCCAAAGAGGTCAATGAGTCAGAAAGAAAAGGGGCTGATGAATCCTTGCAGTATCTAAAAGCTGAAATGAACTCTTCCAGAAAGCTCACAAGTGGATATTCTCTCTCACCAGTTCTAGCTCATTCTCCCAAAATGACTTCAAAACATCTTGGTGTGTATGTAGAAGATTACGGAGCAAACGATAACACAACATAGAGGTGAATTGATTGACAATCTTTAAGATGTCAGACTCATTAGTAGAAGACAATACCTCTTTCACTGTGGACTGAAGACAATGTCTCAACTTAAGCCATCTATAAGCCACATTTGAGATCGTAGTACTGCCCTCGCTCCCATATCCAGTGATGATTGGCTGAGACCACCCAAACCTTTGAGCGATATGTGCCAGGCTAACTGATGGCTCCGCTAAGTTGGACCAGCAAGATTTCCCAGAGGTTTTTCTGCTGGAAGATCTAGACCTATATGTCAAGAATCCAAGCCTGCTAAATCTCAGAGTTGTTGTTGCTGAATAAAGCTATGCTACCAACAGAGTCTGAGGGCAACTATAGGGAGGGATCTGGGGAGAAAGAGCCTAGGGAAGAAACCCTTGGGGATAACTCAGGGCTCAGGGGTAGTGACCCAAATACAGTGGTCCCCTTCCCATAGTGGGGGCTGAGGGAAGACCCAGGAAGCTTCAGTAGGTTTTAGCAAGAGGATGAGTCCCTTAAACATGCCCAAGAGTGGGTTTTGGAGGTGAATGGGGATCCAGTAGGTAGCAGAGAGTCCCTTGCGAGAAGCGTTCCCTATTTTGTGCTAATGGGAGTTTTATTATACAGAGTGGCTGAGGGTGCCCCAGAGGGGAAAGAAGTAGAACAACTGATAGTTCCCTGGCCCTATCGTCAGCAGGTATTATCGATGGCCCATAGACATTTATTAGGGGGTCTACTGGGTGTGGAGAAAACACTAGAGCGTGTTTTAGCCCAATTTTTCTGGCCTGAATCCATAAACAGATACAGTTATATTGTCAGTCATGCCCCATCTGCCAACTTCATAACCCTGCCAGAGTCCATACTGCCCCTCTAGTGCCTATGTCTAACATTCAAATTCTATTTGAAAGAGTGGCCATGGACCTGATAGGTCCCTTGGAGCGAACCATCTGAGGCAACAAGTATATGTTAGTCATACTAGACTATGTTACCTGATACCCGGAGGCCATGGCTTTCAGGAATATGAAGACTACTATGATTGCAAATACCCTCTGGGAAGTATTTTCACGGGTGGGAATACTCAATGAGATCCTCACAGATCAAGGAACACCCTTTGTATCCAAGTTGTCGAAGCAAGTGTGCGCCTTTGTGAAGGTCAAGGTGCGGTGAACATCAGTACATCACCCACAGATAGATGGCTTCATGGAGAAATTCAATGAAATTCTGAAAAAGATGTTTAAAAAGTTTATGTAGGAGGAATGGAAGAATTGGGACATTCTCCTACCCTATTTGATTTTTGTCATCCATGAGGTATCTCAGAGTTCTACAGGGTTTTCGCCTTTTGAGGTGATCTTTGGAAGATGGCCGAAGGCATATTAGACATGGCAATGGAATCCTGGGAAGAAGAACTCTGTTCCAGGTGTAATTTAGTAGAGTACATTATACAAATACAAGACCAGATGAGGAAAATCAGAAAGGTGGCCAAGTTAGCCTGGAAAAGGCCCAAGCCGAGCTGGCCAGTATCTACAATGAGGCAGCCATGCACCTCACCTTCCACCTTCCAGGAGACAGAGTTTTAATCTTGCTGCCCTCATCTGAGAACAGGTTATTCTGTAAATGGCAGGGACCCTATGAGGTGAAAGAGAAAGTGAAGTCTCTTAACGTCAAGATTGCCCAGCCAGATAAATGGAAGAAAGCCAAAATTTACCATATTAACCTTTTGAAAAAGTGGACTCCAGTGACGGCTATGATGGAACAGGGAGATGATTTTGGGCTGGAAATTTCAACCCCGTCGGATCCATCTGAATTCCCAATTTGAGATAAGCTCTCTGCTGCCCAGAGAAGAGATCTAGAAAGCTTGATACACTAGAAACTAAAGGTGTTCTCCACCTACATGGGATGAACCCACTTTATTTGTCATGATATCATTTCTGACCCTGAGGTGGTTATCCAGCAATGACCCTATCAGATTCTGGAGGCCCAGCAATAGGCTGTCAAAGGACCTGGAAGAGATGCTTAACTTGGGCGTTATAGAAGAGTCTATCAGTGATTGGCCATCAGCAATTCTCTTCATTCCTAAATCCAATGGAAGCATCAGATTCTGAATTGAATTCTGGAGGGTAAATGCAGCTGCTAAACTAGAAGCATATCCCATGCTAAAAGTAGATGAGCTAATCAAATGACTCGATGGAGCACATTTTACATCAACCTTGGATTTGAACAAGGGATACTGGCAGGTGCACTTGACTCTGCTTGCCATGAAAAAGATTGCTTTTTTGACACTGCAAGGTCTGTTCTAGTTTATAGTGCTGCCTTTGGATTACATGGAGCTCCTGCCATGTTTCATTGCTTAGTTGAATGCATACAGAGACCGCACAAGGCTGCCTACCTTGATGACATTGTCATCTACAGCAGAGATTGAATCACCCAGCTAACCGCAGTACAAGCTATGTTGACCAGCCTATGGAAGGCCAGGTTGATAGCCAACCCTAAGAAATGTTTTCTGGGATTTCGGGACATTCAATACCTGTGGTATGTAATCAGGAATGAGCAGATATGGCCTCAACTACAGAAAGTGGATGTCATTGCCCAGGTCCCCACCTCAAAATTAAAGAAAGAGGTTTGTGCCTTCCTTGACTTGAATGGCTATTACCGCCGACTTATCCCTAATTTGCAGAGGTGGCTGAGCCATTAACCAATCTCCTCTAGAAGAGAGCTCCTGAACAAATCCAGTGGTCATTGGACCTGGACTTGGCCTTCCAGCATCTCAAGAAGGCTGGGTGCTCTGAACCCATCCTGATTAGCCCTGATTTCTCTCTACCATTCATTATGCAAACTGATGCCTCAGATGTGGGCCTAGGAGCCGTTCTGGCCTAGGATATCAGGGGTGAAGAACATCCCATTCATCCTCAGGAAGCAGTGCTTGAAACCTTCAAGTACTACCTGCACGTCAGTCCATTTACGCTAAATTTTGGACCACAAAACCCTCAAGTGGCTGGCTTGACATTAGAAGACCAATGGCTATATTATGCAGTGGTTTTTAAGTATCCAACCCTACCAGTTACAGGTCCGTCATAGGACTGGCAGGACTCACCTGAATGCGTGCTTCCTTTCCTGGGTGGGGCAAGTGCTGAATGGGACATGGTTGAGCTGAGGGGGAGGGTGTGTAATGGGCTATATAGAATGTTACCCATCCCCCTCCAAAGTGATTATCAACAATCCCCTTTCATAGAGTCTGCAGTCCAGAGTTCAGGACTGGGAAGGTATGACTCAGACGGAGAGATTAAGAACCCAGCAGGCTGCAGGAGGGAGAAAGGCCCATGGACCCAAGTCTTTCCAAAGAAAGCTCTGCAAGAGTTCTGAGGTTGGAACTTTAATGGGAGCTGGAGGAAGGGCTGGGAGAACCAGCTTCTGGAGATTTAACAAGCTGGGACAGAGGTAAAGCTGCTTTTGTTTTCCTTGAACTGCTGACTGGCCTGTGCTGTAAAGAAAACCACTTCCCACCACACTACCACATCATCTAAAAAATTGAATTTGAGTAAAGCCAAATTTGTTAATGAGTTAAGGTTACATAAGTTATTTCTCCCTTTGCAGCAAGTGCTCAAGCCTCCATACACCGGCCAATCAATGATTTCCTTCCCAATCTTAAAGTTAGTGTTCATCCAAATGGGAGCTAAAACATTAGTGGCCCAATATTCTAAAGTCATTTACATGGTTAGTGCCGCTGAATATCCCCAACTAACGCTGCTGTACACCCCAATGCTAATCACTTAGTTTCAGGGCATGTCATGGGCATTTCGGATAGCAGCAATATTGCACCACTACCCAGTTAGCAACTTGTAGGTAAAACTAGGCTAAACAAAAGCTGGCCTAGTTTTACCCGTGGGAGCTAACCAGGTAGTGGTGCAATATTGCCGCTACTTGTTTAGCTTCTGTGGCATTGGAGGTTGTGGGGTGACCCAGGTTAGAGATCAATGCCAACAGCTATGCACCATAGTGGCTCATAGCTGTTCTAATTGAATATCGGGCCCTACGTTCCAAGGTTTAGGCAACTTACCATCCAAATGTAGCAAAACCTGCCTCGTACTAGCAAGTGGTAACATATTCAAAAGTGTGTGAACAGGTGACATACCCATAACTAGAAATAAGGGAAAGAGTCCTACTATATCTTTATCTGCTTGCAACCACCTAGAACTGAGCCAGCGTAGGCCAAATCTCAACAAAAAAACTCTTCTGATCCAACGAAAAATCTGAGAAACCAATGCCTCTGTCCTCCTTAGATGCCCTTATTTTCTTCAGAGATATCCTAGGGGGTTTACCTTTCCACAAAAAGTTATTTATTAATTTGTCTAAATGTTTGAAAAAAGTGGAAGGTCAAAGACCCAGTAGGAGTGATAAAATATAGTTCACCTGGTGCGCAATAATCATTTTTATGGCTTCCGCCCATCTCCTAATAAATGATAAAAAAACCTTAACCACAATTATTTAACTTATAAGTCACCTCAACAATCACCTTTAATTTCTTCCCTGAGATACTGAAAACACCAAAAAACAAAATAATAAATATTTAATTTGAGGAGAAAAAAGACTCAGTGCAATATCAATATCCCTCTATGCGGCAAGAGAACCCTTTGCCAAAAGGGAAGTTGCCTTTCACAGACATCAGAGGTCTTTAAAAAAATCTCCTCGAACATTATTAATAATATTCTAATTTAAAAAATCCAAAATCCAATATTTAGTGTTTTTTAATAAATTTAAATATTTCATAAAAATGTTGAAAGAGCAGGCATGAACTTTGAGGCACACAAACGGCAACCACTAACTCTGTCTTTCGCTGCTCAGGACAACCAGCCCACACAACTCCGTTTCTGAAAGCAAAGCATCCAAAATCTACTGGAGTAAAGAACTACAGTGTCTTGTGAAGGTATTCATCCTCAGGGTTTTGTCCTGTTTTGTCACATTACGTACACCTGGAATGAAAATTAAGGTTCATTTGAATGTTAGGTAATAGGCCTAAAAATATAATCCAAATTGGTGAAGTGGAATGAAAATAAAAAAAACCTTGTATACATAAAAAAAAATACAAATAAAAAACTGAAAAGTTGTGAGTGCATATGTGTTCATCCCTTTTGCTATGAAATCCCTAAATAAGATCTGGTCCAACTAATTAACCTCAGAAGTTACATAATTAGTTGATTAGGGTCCACCTATGTGCAGTCAGTGTCACATAATCTGTCACATGATGCCTGTATAAATATACCTGTTCTGAAAGGCCCCTGACTTTGCCATACCACTGAGCAAGAAACATGAAGACCAAGGAGCATGCCAAACAGGTCAGAGACAAGGTTGTGGAGAAGTATAGATCATGGTTGGATTATAAAAAAAAAATCCCAAATTCTGAATATCCCAAAGAGCACAATTAAATCCATTATAACAAAATGAAAAGAATATGGCACCATTACAAACCTAACAAGAGAAGGCTGCCCACCAAAACTCACAGACTGGGCAAGGAGGGCATTAATCAGAGATGACACAAAGATACCAAAAACAAAGATTCACAGCGGAGATGGGAGTATTTTGTCTATAGGACCACTTTAAGCCACATACTCCACAGAGCAAGTTTTATGGAAGAGTGGCCAGAAAAAAAGCCATTGCTTAAAGAAAGAAATAAGAAAACGTCTGGAGTTTGCACAACGGCATGTGGCGTACCCCCCAAACACATGGAAGAGATTTCTCTGGTCAGATGAGATGAAAATAGAACGTTTTGGCCATTATGGAAATGCCATGTATGGTACAAACCCAACACTTCCCATCATCCTGAGAACACCATTCCCACGGTGAAACATGGTGGTGGCAACATCATGCTGTGGGGATGTTTTTCATCAGCAGGGACAGGAAAACTGATTAGGATTGAAGGAACAATGGATGGCACTAAATACAAGCCAATTTTTGAGGAACACCTGTTTCAGTCTGCCAAAGATTTGAGAATGGGACGAAGGTTCATTTTCCAGCAGGACAATGACACACTGCTAAAGGTACACTGGAGTGGTTTAAAGGGAAACATTTAAATGTACTGGAATGGCCTAGTCAAAGCTCAGACTGCAATCTGATTTAGAATCTGTGGCATGACTTGAAGATTGCTGTATACCAATGCAACCCATCTAATTTGAGGGAGTTGGAGCAGTTTTGCCTTGAGGAATGGATAAAATCCCAGTGGATAGATATGCTAAGCTAATAGAGACATACCCCAAGAGATTTGCAGCTGTAATTGCAGCAAAAGGTGGCTCTACAAAGTATTGATTATCTTACTTATTGTTTGTGTCACAATAAAGGATGTTTTGCATCTTCAAAGTGGTAGGCATGTTGGGCCCAGTATTTGAGGGCCCTTACATGGGTAACGTCCTTAGTTAATTACTAAAGAACACTCAAAACCTTCTCAAAGAAAAGGTCATTCAAATAAACTAAAAACCCCCAAAGACTTCATAAAAACAAATAAATCAACAAACAACAGAGCGTTCTCTCATGCAGCCCCAATAGCCTGGAATTCCCTCCCAGAAGAACTAAGAATGCTAACAGAGATTAAAGAATTCCGCAAAAAATTGAAAACCCATCTATTCACAATACACTACAATAGTAAAGACATCCACTCAAAAGAATTAGATAAAGGCTAACCATTCTTTGTCTGACATCTCACTACAACATAAAAAGAAAACTCTCCCTATCAGATTCTGAACTTCTCTCCATGATTATACCCCACATAATGTCTATATGTAAATAATGTATATAAGTTGCACTGTTCTGTGCCATTCAGTTTAATATTACTCTGTTTATTTTATATTGCTTATAGTTATCTGATGTTATATGTAAAACAAACTATGCTTTGTTGAATGTTGTTATCTGTAAACCGCAGCTGAACTATGGAAGCAGCGGTATATAAGTTCTTGTTAAATAAATAAATAAATAAATAAATGTAAGGGCCTTATCCGGGACATTCAAAGGGCACCTACATGGGTTGCGCCCTTCAAATATCCTGGCTAAGTCCCTAACATGCCAAGATGCTATCTGTAAAGCATTGGGGCGGGTTAGGGGCATTCTGGGGTGGAAAGGGGGCGGAGGAAGTAGCTACATGGGTAGCAGCAATTTTTGTTGCTACCCCCATAGCCTTCTGCACCTTAAAGAGAAAAAAACTCGTCTATCTTTAAGACGCAGAGGCTATGTGGGTAGCAACCAAAATTGCCGCTACCCGTGTAGCCTCTGTCACTTCCGGGGCATCCGGGCTAACCTGGATATTTATTTCCGTCAGCATGGAAGTGAATAATCGGGTTAGGGGGTTCGATGGGCAGGCCCAACTCAATTTAGGGCCCGTTGTGTATATCATATGGTGCTAACCCCCAAAACTCCATTTTAATTCCAGGTTGTAATGCGTCAAAACAGGACAAACACAAAGGGGAAGAATACTTTCGCAAGGCACTGTATATCACCCATTCAAAAACAGTAACCATTCATTTATCTTTTAGATTTCAATGTCCTGTACGTCTGGACTTCCGGTTCCTCCTCTGACCCGCTCTCGCTCTTCTCCCTCCCAGCCACATTCTGAGCTCCTCACACATCTCTGCTGTACATGCAGGGAGCTCATTTGCCAGAATAGCACCCGGGCTTTTAGTGGGGATATACGTCTGCCCTGGATATATATCCCCACTAAACGCGGGTCAGAATGACCCCCAAAGGGGGTACATAAATAATGTTTTACACCCTCTAGTATTTTTTTGCTCCAAAGAATCAAGGACTTTAGTTCTCTCCTTCTTTACATAAGCCTGATAAGCTATAATCACCCCACAAAGGTAGTCTTCACAGCAACCCCCCCCCCCCATTGACTCACACTATAGATAAAGGCATTTTCTGTCAAATTATTTTGAAAAAACTCTTTTATAGCCTCCTTAATTTTAGATTGAAACTTATAGTCTGCTAATAGAGAGTTATTAAATCGAAGAGAGTAGTACAGTATAGTGGGTGAGGTATTTAAAGTGGAGCCTGGGGATGATTCTTTCTGATGATCCTGAGGTGACTAAACAGGTATAAGAGGTGATGGCAAAAGACAGAAGGATGCATAGGTACATAGGGAGAGGAATGGAAGAAAGACAGAAGAGGGGAGATATGATATACCCCTGTAGCATAAATGTATAAGAGGAGAGTATCAATTGAATGAAAATTCTGCAACCTAGAGGCATAGAATGAATGTGAAAGGTGATAGATTCAGGAGTAATTTGAAGAAATATTTCTTTACAGAAAGAGTGGCAGATGCATGGAAAAGTCTCCTAGTGGAGGTGGTAGAGATAAGGACTGTTTATGAATTCAAGAAAAGATGGCAGAAACACAGAGGATCTCTAAAAGAAAAAAAGGACCTGTAAAGCCTAGTAGTTTGTATTGGAAGGCAGACTGGATAGGCCATATGGGGCCCAATATTGTGCTGGGTAGGCTATGTGCCGCTACGGCATATAGCTCTGCCTGCTGACCGTTAACCCTGGATATTCAATGCTATAGCAATGGTATCGAATATCCAGGGTCACCACACATGATCCAGAGCTGCAGAGGGTAACCGGGTATCAGCGATATTGCACCACTATGCAGTTAGCTTCCGAAAGTAAAACTAGAAAAGCTTTTGCTAGGCTTAGTTTTACCCTCCGATCGCTAACCGGGTAGTGATGCCACTACCTGGTTAGAGACAGTCTCCGCATCCGTCCACCCAAGAACGCCCCCTATATGCACTGATGCTAACCGCATAGCATCGGGGCGTGTAGCATGGTTGGAGGGGGATATTCAACGGCACTATCCGAATATCCAGATTTAAAGCATTTACATGAGTGGAGGAGTAGCCTAGTGGTTAGAACACTGGCTTGGTAACCAAGCAACTAGGGTTCAATTCCCACTAGCACTCCTTGTGACCTTGGGCAAGTCACTTAACCCTCCATTGCCTCGGAAGAAAGGCCTGGCAATCTACTTCCAGTGACACTGCCAAGATAACCCAGGAGCTTCTGGGTTGCCAGGAGTCAGGACTGACTCAAAGGCACACATTGCATTTGCACATGGTTGACTGGGCTATAAACCATGGAAATGCCTTTCGAATATGGGGCCCATAGTCTTCATCTGCTGTCAGTTTTCGGTATTTCTCTGTTTCTTTCCCTCTGAAGACAGAATGTCAGAGATCTCTTGTAGCCAAAGCAGAAGGCCTTGATTTCAGTGAAATAGCAACCTGCTATGAATAAACTAAGCAGCTCTGCTCACACAGCACATCCTTTATTCAAACTTTCCCTTGCAGGGAAGTGTCAGAGAGATCTTCATTCAAACTGGGGGGAAATGTACTCTGCTATAGGTTGCTTGGCTTGCTAGAAAACATCAAGGCATTGCAGGAGTCATCTAGTAGTGTGGAACATGGACCGGTATTTGTACTGCAGAGCAGAAGTTATCCAATTGGATGTTCCCAGAGACTGTGACATCATCCAGACCAGAAAGGAGCCAGCACTCAATCATGAACGAAGTACTCTATTTGGAAGGCCCTACTTTCATAGCGGCTATCCTTGTTCTCTTATTTCTTTCCAGAGAATGTCAGTGGCTAGGTTATTCTGGAAGATGGCTTTCAGCTTGGTACAAATCCCCTTTTGCACTTTTTGTTTGATTTACGCTGAGACCTAGCAGAAGGTAGATCCTTAAACATCTTTAAAAATTTGAATCAGATCCTTCACTGAGAGAACAATCTCTCCTGATACAAAGTTGGCTTTCTAATAAGTGTTCCTCACTTAGAAACATAGAAACATAGAATGTTTGACTACAGAAAAAGACCAGATGGCCTATCTAGTCTATCCTGTCTGGCTGTCAACAACTATAACAGTCCCCTTTTTTCCTTTAGAGATACTCTGTGTTTGTCCCATGCTTTTTTGAATTCAGATACTGTCCTCATCTCCACCACCTACACTGGGAGACTATTCCACAGATCCACCACTCTTTCCATAAAGAAATATTTCCGCATATCACTTCTGAATCTATTCCCTTTCACCCTCATCCCATGTCCCATCATAGCAAAACTTGCTTTCAATCAAAAGAGGCTCTCCCCCGTGCATTTATGACATGGAGGTATTTAAACGTCTCAATCATATCACCTCTATTTTGCCTTTCCTCTAAGGTGTACATATTAAAATCCTTAGGTCTGTCCTCATATGCTTTATAATGAAGACCACTAACCATTTTAATAGCCACTCTCTGTACTGACTCCATCCTGTTTATATCCTTTTGAAGGTGCGGTCTCCAGAATTGCACACAATACTCCAAATGAGGTCGCACCAAAGACTTATAAAGAGGCACAATCACCTCCTTTTTTTCTGCTATTCATTCCTCTCCGTATGCACCCAAGCATTCAACTAGCTTTTGCTGTCACCTGTTCTACCTGTTTAGCTCCTTTAAGATCATCAGACACAACCATATGGAAGTCCCGCTCTTCTTTAGTGAACAAAAGTACTTCACACCCTATACTATATTGCTCCCTTTAATTTCTGCAGCCCAAATGCATGACCTTGCATTTTTTAACATTGACATACTGAAAAAGTAGGCGTGTAAGTGCACATGTGCCTTTTTAATAGTGTTCAGTTTTCCTACAGTTATGGTCAACATTCTTGGCATACTTGCATTTTAGGCATGTTGTGTACAATATCTTGAGAAATAATTGGAAATATTCCAACTGTATGTCATCATAATCTCTTAATAGCATGTTCAAAGATATACAACAAAAAAAAAGATGTTTGTACAACCCAGAGGTGATAATTTCTGGGAAAAAAACATGACTTTGACAGGATTAATGGCACCTTTCACTAATATTTGATTGCACAACCCTTGGGAGTGATGACAGCCTCCAGACATCGATAGGTTTCGTACTTCTGTCATCTGGTAGTTTCTCCTACTCTTCAAATGCAATTTGTTTTGACTCATGAATGTTTCCAGGATTCCTGTTATCAATGGCAGATTTCAACTCTTTCCAAAGGTTCTCGATTGGATTGAGATCAAGACTCATTGCTGGCCAGTTTAAACAGCCAATTTTTCCTTTTAGCCATTCTTTTGTAATTTTGAATGTATGCTTTGGGTCAGCACTGTACCGAGCCCTGTGCGAGCGGTGCAGCCGAACAGGGCGCAAAGACTTAAAGGGCGCATTTCGTCTCTCTGCTGTTGCCGGCCGCTGTCACTTTTTTGGCGGCAGGCAGAAGCAGAGAGACGAAATGCGCCCTTTAAGTCTTTGCACCGGCATACTAAGCAGGTCTGGTTTCTCTGGGAGGGACCAGACCTGCTTAGCTTGCTGGCGACTTGCAGATTGGGCACGCACCCCCTTCCCTCACCCCCATAAAGTGTCTAAATGGAGGTGCGGGAGGGGGGGCACGCACCCGATGTGCAAGTCGCACAGGGCGCATTTCAATCTCGGTACGGCCCTGCTTTGGATCATTGTCCTGTTAGGTAGCACATTTCGATCCAAAAGATCTTGGTAGTCCTTGACTTCATGATTCCTTTAATACATTCCAGGCTTCCAGAACCTTAACCATATTGAACTGTAGGAAAGGTGTTTTTTTCTCTTATAAGTTTCATTTCTTCACCTGTAAATATATCGCTGGTCTGCATTTCTAAAGAGCTCTTTTGGTTTCATCTGTCCATTTTCCCAGGATTGTGGTTTCTCAAGCATGCCTTTTTATGTCTGTCTTTGAGCAGTGGGGTCTTCCTTGGACATTAAGGCATTGAACTGCAAGAGTCTCAATAATATCGATCACAACTGTACTCACTAGAGCTAAAGTAAAGTACTGCACCTACTTTTGGAAGTAAGCACACAAATTATAGTACTTTATATTCAATGCACATAATTCTGGCATCACCCCTCCTAAACCAAACTCTACCCATTTTCCCACCCACAGTGCAAGTACATATGATGCAAGCAATGTGCATATTTACCCTTTAGTCAGTATTTTATGAGAGATTATCCATGAGAGCAAGTGGTACTTACCCACCTAAATGACTAAAATACCAGCATTTATGCATGATCTTGCAGCCGGAATCTACAGTAAATTCCCTCCATAGGTAAAAAAGTAAAATTTCTTTTCATAGAATAAAATATGTCAGCTTTTGAAATGTGTGCTTCTTTGTATTTTCTTCCATTTAATTGGAAATGCATTCCTCTATCTTTCTTCAATATACCACTGTTCATAGAGTCTGATTTCTTGATATTTCTGTTTCATTCTTTTTGTATATATGTGGTTCTAAGTTTTAGTTCCTTTGGTCTGTGTTTTCTATGTGTAGCCAAGGTAAGGAATTCTGTTAACAAGTAGGTTCTATGTAGGAATCTAGAGTATCACAGCTTATTTTCTTTTCCCAACTAGAAGTATACTTGTGCTCTAGAATAGTTGCAGTACTATCTTTTTATAGGTAGGGTTGCTATGGTTTGAGTTCTTGGATTTGCTGCACATGTGTTACAGTAAGGTCTGAATATCTTTTTGCAAGTTTTCTTACCTCACATAGGGTCCTGTTTACTAAAGATCTTCTATCATTTTCTGTCTATAAGAAAACTGCTTAGCAAACAGGGCCCTGGTGTTGGCAGCGAAAGAAGTTTGAGTTGCTGTCACTAATGTGACACTAGAATTCAAATAGAATCCCTTTTGCATATTGAGTTGTAAAGTGAATATACAAAAAGTGGAAAAAGTCAGCTAAACTTGCAAAAAAGAGTGAACCATTTTTTTTCCTTTTTCCATTCAATGCAATTAACAATTCAGCATTCTGTCACCATGCAGTATTTCACAAACATAAATGTGAATTAAATTATTTGTATATACTTCAAAAAATAGATATCTAATTTTTTAATTTGTATTTTTTTTAAAGAAATGAAGTATCACACATTGCTAACATAGGTGCTCATAAGATAAAGCCCCATGGCAGTAATTTTATAAAGCCTTTTTCACACCTATATGCAACTGCACCTGGTGTAAAAGTACTTATAATGACATGTTTAGGGGAGACACAAGACACCCATATTATTCTGTGTTTTTACCCAGGTCCCTGCTACAGTCATGTATGACCAAATTCACTCTGCTGCCGACCCTGCCAAGGTGTGAAGTGGGAGAGAGGGTGCCCGCGAAAAGCCCTAAATACCAGCGTGGGCTTTCCCTCCCCCCCCCCAGCAGCCTCCAATGCCTGGGCCAATGAAATCCTGCTCCTGCGTGCCAGGGCCAGAATTTCAAATCCCGCACATCCTGGCAGCCACTAATGGTTACCCTGTATCCCTTTCTTCTCCCCACCCCCCCATAACTGACTGGGTTAGAAACTGGTTGAGTGGGAAGTGAGAAAGGGTACTGGTAAAAAGAGTTCACTCCAAGGATAATGATATTACTGGTGCTGAGCCATGGAGATCTTCCATCGTCTGTTTTTTTTTTAACAATTGTGAAATAAAAAAAGTTAAATTGTGATATTAAAAAGTTAAATTGTGATATTAAAAAAGTGATATTACAGAAGGACTGTTGGGTAGGTTTTGCCTCTTTGTGGGTGATACCAACATATTCAATGGGGTAGACATCCTGGAAGGTATAGATAACATAAAAAAGGATCTAGCAAAGCTTGAAGAATGATGGGGAAGTTGGTAGCTGAAATGTAATGCTAAAAAATGCGGCATCATGCATTTGGGCTGCAAAAATCCAAGGGAGTGGTTCTGTATAGAAGGTAAAGTACCTTTCTCCACAAAAGAAGAGCGAAACTTGGGGGTGATTATATCTGTTGATCTTAAGGTGGTCAAATAAGTAAAATAGGTGAAAGCCAGAAGGATGTCTGGTGCATTGTGAAAGGAATGAGCGGCAGGAAGAAAGAGGTGATAGTGTTGGAGTACTGTGTGCATCTCCTTGGGATCACATCAGTCCAGAATTACTAAAATGATCAGTGGTCTTCTTCCAAAAGCATATGGGGACAGACTCACATATCTCAATATATATGCTTCAGAAGAAAGGCAGAAGGGAAATATGACATTTAAATAAGTCCGTGGCATAAATGCACCGGAGGAAAGTCTCTTTCAACTGAAAGCTCTAGATCGAAGGGCCATAGGATGAAGGTGGAAGGGGCTAGATTGAGGAGTAATCTAAGGAAATGTTTCTTTATGGAAAGGTTGGTGAATGTGTGGAATAGCTTTCCAGCAGAGGTGGCAGAGACAGGGACAGTGTCTAAATTCAAGAAAGCTTGGGGCAAGCTCAAAGGATCTCAAAGGGAAGGAAGGGGATTGTAGAGCTTAGCAGGTGTTATGGATCGGCAGACTGGATATGCCGGATGATGTTTATCTACTGTCATTTTTCTATGCTTCCATATTTAGCCGAGAGGTATGTCCACTTAGGAGGAATGCAGCATACTGTTTCTACTAAGTTGTAAAATGTTTGAAGGAACAACTATTCAGAGGCTGGATCCTGTAGGATTTTTTTCTGCTGTAAATAAACAGGCCTCTGTTGTAGCCACACATATTTTCTGTTTTTGCCCTTTTGTACCATTCATTTGGTTCACAGTATTGCATGAGATTAGGGGTAGGGGGGGGCATCCTTAAGTATATGCTGAGTCTTTATTTGAAGGTAGCCATTAATACCATCTAGTGAGGAATCTGTTTAGCCTTGTGTGACAAATGATTCATCCCAATATGCACTACTCCATGGGTTTAACCATGACCATTTGCTTTACCTTGTCAGGTGTTTGATAATTAATCAGTTTTCTAATAAAAAAAAGATCAGACAAACATGATATGCTTAATCAATCTTGTATTCATAGGCCAAGGGAATTGTATTTAATGAGCAAATACATTTTGATGGTATAACAATGTTTGGAATTAATATTATAAGATTACTCTTTTGATATCAGAAAAATTATCAATTTAAGCAAAGAGGTTAGTGTGCAGGATCAGTGTCATGATTGTGGAAAGTGGATTTTCAGTATTTCTTTGCTCCTCCGGTACATTGATTCTGCTGGTCGGTGTACTGACTTCCACCTGGAACAAGAACCACAGAATTAGTTGAAGTTTACCAGATACATTTTCTCAGTCTTCCCTGAACGCTTCATTTTCTTCTCTGTATAAGATTTAAATCTCAATATTTTCTGGTAATTTATTTTAGATTATAGCATGTAATGGAATTCACTCAATGGAACATCCATCCCCACTATTCGTGCCCCTTCCTGCCAGCATCTAACTTCCCCGCCAGTTGTATGGGGAAGTTAGATGGGGGCAGGAAAGAGGAGGATCGGAGGCGGCGTTAGGGTGGGCCGTGAGTGGTTGCTATCCCCAGATGTAGAGGTACGATTCTAATGTCGGCCCTGTACGTCCACGGCCGGCGACGTAAATGGGGAATTATTCCACAATCAAAGTGGAATAACTTCCCTGATTCTACAGGATCGGCGGGCCCAGGCCTGGGAATGGATGGCAGGGGGCAGAGGGTATTCCCCACAGACTAAACCTGGACCTGGGAGGCCGGATTGGGGGTCGGACTGCGGGGAATTAGCTGCAGGATGCAGCAGCCGATGATCACGGCTTATAAATGGAGCTGCGGTGCCATGGCAACCGAATGCCATGGCACCGTGGCTCCATTTAAAAGCCCTGACTGAGTTAGTCAGGCAAGGCCTGTACGTGCAGGCTAGGCTGAATTGTAATCCTGGCCTGCATGTACAGGCCTGATCGTGATTCTGATCAGACGGGACTAGATGTGTTCTGTGGAATCAGAATTACAATGCCCTCTGTACATCTGGTTCAGACCGCACATACATAAGGCATGTATGTCCGGGACGGAATTGGGCTGATACTGTATATAGCAGAAATCCTTCATACAATAACTTGGATAATGGATAGTCATACAATAACATTGTAATGATGCCAGATGAAATTCATACTCTAGGAACATATTTGCATATGAATTCCCCTGCTTTGCACTAACTCTCTATTTTAAAAAATGCTGATGGGCTTGGAAAGTCAAACTATCTGACTCATAACACCTATCTAATATTTTGAATTTCCTATATAGCTTTTATTATACCAGTTATGATGGGTTCATTATGCTTGGTAGATGTCATCTAGAAAGATGTTAATAAAAAGTGATTCAAATATATTTTTAAAACAATCATTACTGTGGAAATAATATAGCTAAGAACTAAAGGTGTGGATTAACTGCACGATTAGCCTCAAAACTAACATGCGTAAGTACAACCATCGTGCACTGCCAGGGGGTGCCCAGAAAGGCCCCAGAATTTAGCACATGATCTCATTCCCAAAATGCACAGCCCGATTAACATGCATAAACCTGATGAAACCTAAGGACTCTCCGTTTTGTGCACTCATTCTAATGGCCACATTTCCAGTGAGTGTGAAGCAATTATCCTCATGCTAAAGTCAATGTGCTCTTCATGCTCATATTCCACCCCTAACCAACTCACACCTCTCTTAGTGCATGATGGCTACTTAATGTGCATTTTAGTGGCTAGTAGCTGGCATTCCACTCATCAAAATTCTCAGCTGCGAGTTACCACACACTAGAACACATGTTACCCGGTTAGTGATCTACAGTAAAAGGGCCTCTGTTTGTTGTTGTTAAGTGCTGTCGAGTCGGTGTCGACTCTGTGAACCTCTGAATAGTTGACCTAAACTGTGTCTTCAGTCAGTGGCTCATTGTTTTTAGAGTGGCGCCCATAGCTGCTGTTATTGTATCGATCCATCTCATTGCCAGCCTTCCTCTTTTGCACTGATCTTCTATATTGCCAAGTATTATGTCTTTCTCTAACAATCTCTCTCTTTGCATGACGTATCCAAAATATGAAAGTCAAAGTCTTGTCTGAGCTTCTAAGGAAAGCTTATGTTTGATCTTCCCTAATAGTGACTGTTTCTTTCTTTGGGCAGTCCATGATATACAAAGTATTCATCGCCAGCACCATAATTTAAAGGAATCCATTTTCTTCCTGTCTTTTTCACTGTCCAACTTTCGCCGCATAAGATGTTATTGAAAATACAATGGCTTGGATAAGTTGAATCTTTGTATGGAGAGAGACGTCTCTGCTCTTGAGAATCTTGTCTAGGTCTTTCATAGCAATTCTGCCAAGAGTAGTGCGTCATTGGATTTCAGTTGTCAGGATCTCTGCCTTCTTAAAATTAAGGTGCAGGCCCATTTTAAGACTATGTTCCTTGATTTTGAGAGGCAAATGTTTCAGATCATCTGCATTTTCAGCCACTAATGTGGCATCATGAGCATAGCGAAGGTTATTGATGAGTCTTCCACCAATCTTCACACCTCGGTTGTCTTCATACAATCCTGCTTCTCTGATGATTTGTTCTGCATATAAATTAAACAGGTAGGGGGAAAGTATGCAGCCTTGTCTTACACCTTTACTAATTTTAAACCATTCTGTTTCTCCTAGTTCCGTTCAAAGTGTTGCTTCTTGATCAATGTTAAGTTTGTGCAAGAGAACTGTCAGGTGTTCTGGTATACCCATGCTTCTTAATGTGGCCCAGAGTTTCTCATGGTTTATACAGTCAAAAGCCTTGCTGTAGTCAATAAAACACATATGAATATCCTTTTGCTATTCTTTTTTCTTTTCAAGGATCCATCTCACATCCACAATGATGTCTCTCGTTTCTTGTCCTTCCCTGAACCCTGCTTGCACTTCAGGCAGGTCTCTTTCCAGATATGGTTGTAGTCACTGTTGAATGATCTTGAGTAGAATCTTGCTGGCATGTGGAATCAGAGTGACTGTATAATAATTTCCACAGTCATCCGGATCACCTTTCTTCAGTATTGATGTAAACACAGATCTTTTCCAGTCAGTTGGCCATGAATTTTACTCTAGAGTGAAGTCACAAAACTTTCTATACCCCTGAAGAAGCTAAAATTAGCGAAACGCAAAGGGCGCCAAGGGAAGGCATTGGTGCAGTGAAAGAGAGACAGATAAGTTATATTTCTGTCTCGCTTTTGTAGTACTTCAAGCTGTGTTTTGGATATGGAGAATGGTCCTTGATGCAAAAAAGGCATATGTTCACAGACTGGAGTCTGAGTTTTATGCTGAATAAGTCTGAGACCACTTATATAGATATATATATATATAAATAAAGTATTGCATATTGAAATTTAGTATATTGTGAAAACTGCAACCATAACAGTGTGATTGAAATAGAGTGAGAAGTATGTTTTAAACTGTGTACCGCAGTGATGTGCATCTGAACAAATGTTTAGCTCCAGGCAGTAGGAATGTACTATGACAGGAGAAACGTTTGTAAGCAACTTGAGCACGAAGATCAGCGCATTAGGTGTTTCCCATCATGCTAACTGCATGAGGTCTTGCAGGGGTGTTCTACAGCTAACACGGATTGACCACATGTTCCACACTAAATTTTGCACTAAACACATACTGAGATGCTGATTATTATCTCGGTGTAATAAAAAAAAGATATTTAACACAAATCAAACGAAAAAGGCCATGTTTCTGAAAAAGGGTTCTTTATGACCTCATCTAATTTTCACTGAACTTCTTTTACTAAATGATTTGCTTCATGTTGTCCTCTGTAAAAAAGATTGCTTTGTCTGATATAGCACAGAATGGGAAGGTTATCATTAAAAATAAAGCTAAATATATGAACTCAGCTGGTTCAAGGCCAATGTACTGAAATTATATTATTATTAGGAAATCAGAGTGCAAATAATGAGAGACCTACATAATTTTAAACAATTCAAAGAATTTATAGCAATATTTAGCCTGCTACTTAAAACATAGAGGGTCTTTTACAATGGTCACTACCTGGCAGTATGTGTTCTGGCGAATGCTAAAGGCACACTTAGATACGCGTTGGCAGGTAGCACAGGGCCGTGACAGTAATGCAGGATGATTTTGGTGCTAAGTGCACATCCTGAATTAGAGGTGTGACTGGCTGGGGTGGGGGCAGCGAGTGGGTTTGGTGAGATTGCCACAGTTAGAGCTACGTTCACACTGCGCTCTAACTTCATTAGTGTGGGTTTCACATATGGAATTATGGCACAGGGCTCCATATTAACTGCCAGGGAGCTGCTTTCATGCCCCTGACAGTTAACACAGGGGTATTGCACATAACGTACCACAGTTTTGGTGTAAATCACATGTTAGGTGCAGGTAGTAAAAGGGCCTCTTAAGATCATTACCTTGGCTTTTCTTTTGGGATGAGTCATTCACTCCACCCTGTGAGCACTGTGACTGCTGACCACACTGTCCTCCATCACTGCCACTCTTGGAAGATGTGCTTGACTCTAGCCATGCAGAACACAACAGAAAAGGAAGTGTGATTTTGTGATACTTTAGCCTTGTCTTCATCAACAAGTCATGAAATTTCATTCACAACTATCTCAACAGTTTTAATCTTCTCTCAAGTAGAGCAGCTATCACAGTTAAAGAAAAGTGCCAACGTTGATGTAATTTAAACTTTTTTTTTAACTTTTTCAATGCAAAATTGCAAACACAGTAATTTATTGAAAATTTCTAATGAAAAATATTTGATTGAAATACAACGTATGGTCATGGCCTTGACCTTTCTTTTGGCAGGGGTCACCAATAGGATTCTGTGAGCACTGTGTGTTCTGATAACCGGGTACGGCGGACCAGTCGCCCCTCCTCCCTTACCAAACCCCCACCCCCAATTCCCCGCCCCAGACATTTCTTAAACAAAATAGCACACACTGTATTGGGAATTAAACTGGTCGCAGCTTTATTAACCAATAACAATAACCAACAACAATTCAACACAGTTAACTTTAGCTCAGCAGAGCAAGCCCTCACCAGCCATGCGAGTAGCAAAGTGATGCCGCTTCCGCTTCCCCTGGGTCCCAGCCCCGGCAACTTGCCTCGCCTCCCTCATTCTGGCTTTGCCATATTATTAGCAAAAGCCTGAGGGACTGTCCGGGTCGGGGGTACCCCACCCCCGCCCTCCAGCTTGGCTCCGGCTCCGGACCCCGGAAACCTCCGGGATCCCGCCACCCCCCCAGCTGCAACACCCCACAACCTCCGAAACCGACTCCGAAACCTTAACTCTGGGCGGACAGGCGGGACGTCCGGCTCCCACGGCTCCCTCGAGGGAAAGGCCGTAGGAGCCGCCGTGCCTACCCAGAACCCCCCCTGCTGCCTGCCTGCAACCTTCCCATTGGCTCCCGCGCCCTTCACTGGGCCGCGGGAGCCAATGGCCCACCGCCGCCGCCAGGGCCTGCCCCCGCGAACCCTTGCGGCCGGCGCCCGAGAGAGCGCGCGCAACCGGCCGCCCCCCCGATTAGTGCCGGCCACGTGCACTAGGGGGGCTCCGCGGCCTTGCTATTCCCACAGTCACTGCCCTTGTGTGCTTGTGCTTGAAAATGTCATAAATATTGTGTGCTTGAAAATGTCATAAATATTTACTCAGAACTTACACAAACTTGCACCCCATTTTAGCCAATTTTCTATAGCCAAAACAGTTTTTTCAGCCACTCGACGTCCATGCATCCTGAATCTTGCCAGTAAGTCTCTCTTCCTCCCTGGGACTGTAAACATTACCTCTGCAGAGTCTGTCTAGAGGAGCTGAATCTATGGATATGAATTAGACCCCGGTTTCCCACTTAGTAGTATGAGTTCATGAGAATGGATCATTATGGCAATCATGGATCATGAAATACAGTATCAATAATAGAAGCATTTCTCTTGTTTAAAAAAAAAATCTGTGTTTATGAAAGCTAACATTTGGAACCAACAGTTTCCATTGAAAAATTATAATAATGAAGTAAAACTTACGACCAGAGACTTGGCCTTTCTGTTGGCATGAGTTATTCACTACACCCTGAGAGCTCTGTGAGCCCTGAGTCCACTGTCCTCCACAGTCACCGCCCTTGTCAGTTGTGGATGTTTCTGTTGTTTTAGAAATTGAAAAGAGCAGGATGTTATTTCTGTTTAACTTTGGTTTTGTATGTTGAACATGCCACAAAACCTCATTTGCATGTACCTAGAGAGTTTCTTACATTTTAACTTGTTCTTATCTAGATAACAATTGTAGCAACAGTTCTTGGTCAAAAACCACAGGCCACAGTTCTCTCCACACCTAGTATACTAGTGCCCAGCATCTTTGTGAGTGATAGTCTTGGTTTCCTCCTTTTCAGAGACTCAACACTCCAGCTACAGCATTTAACCTTTCCAGTTCATGCTGTAAGAAGAGCTAACATTGATCTTAGAAAATGAGCACAGGGCTCTTTCATAGCAGTGTCTCACCCTGCCACTGGGTCATTGGGCTAACCTTGAAGCAGTAAATATATCATTAAAAATAAAATATACCCCTACATCTTGAGTACTATTTAGTACTCAAGATGTAGAGGTCAATAGCAGAATTAACTTTTAGTATATTAAACAGTATCAATTTTTATGAGTTCGAACATCCCTAATATTATGCAGCAGTTTTAAACACTTTCTAAGGAGAAATTATTATAATGAATTGAAACTTACGACCAGAGTCTTGACCTTTCTGCTGGCATGAGTTATTCACTACACCCTGAGAGCTCTGTGAGCTCTGACTCCACTGTCCTCCACAGTCACCGCCCTTGCCACTTGTAGATGTTTCTGTTGATTTAGAAATTGCAAAGAAGGAGGTTATTTCTATTTAACTTTATTATTCTCAGCATGAGTGATGGCTGTGGCTTCCTTCCTCTCAGGGGCTCCATCTGTAGTTTTTAACATATCCAGTTTATGCTGTACAGAAAAGCTAAAGCTGAGCTGGGAAAAGGAAGCCAGGGCTCCTTCATAGCATTGTGGCACCTGCCATTGGTTGATTGGACCAATCATACGTCTTGACTATGGGTCCGATTTTTGAAAGGCATTTACACAGTTTACAGCCCAGTAAACCATGTAGATGCCTTAAATCAGGATTTTAACTTCCTCAATGCTGTCTGGTTATCATCAGGGTGTTTTGGAGCATTCCTGGGTGTAGTGGAGGTGGTTATAAGAGAGAACCAGGAAGCAGTGAAATTGCATGCTGCCCGGTTAGCAATCTGAGCCAAAAACATAGGCGACAAAAACCCCTTGCCTATCCATAAGGCACAGGAGCTAACCAGGCAGCATGCAATATCGCTTTGGCAGCTTCCGGTGTGCATGGTGATCCACAGATATTCAATGACATTGCCATAGCATTGAATATCTTCGTTAGAGGTCGGCGGGGAGGGCTATGTGCTGATGAGGTGCGTAGCCCTTCAAAAATGAGCCTAGCTCAATATCAGCTCCTATATCATTAAAAGTAAAATATAACGCCTTCATCTTGAGTACTCTTTAGTAAAATCATGATGTCAACAGCAGAAACGTCTTTTACGGGGTTATTTGAAAGTGCTATTTCTGATCTGAATGTCTGAAAATGCCTATTCAGACATCCAAAATACAAAGATTCATCTCATCGCCATTTTAGAAAACTGGATCTAAAGAAATCCTTGGCATCAGCCCTTCCAGGGAGACTGGGGGCATGGCAGAAGCGTGACCTGAGTGGTACAAAAGAGATGCACATTGCCATGCAATTTCAGAACACGGCATGCATGACTGTCTGCTCTCACGTCTATGCTATACCTGCTCCTGACCACAACTAAGTTCCAAAAAAGTGCCTGATTTATGGCAGCAACACTCGCAGTGGGTAGAGAGAAATCTGCTCTCACTGCTAGAGCAGTTTTTATTGAGAAACAAACACCTGCTGGTTTAGTCCTTCATTACCCCCCACCCCCACTCTCCCCACTGCTGCATATATATAGATCTAAGATCAGGGTGAAGGACGTGCATATCTCTTACATAGATGTCCCTGTACTGAAATCCAGTGCTAGGTATTTCCATGTTCCCTTTTCTACAGAAGTTCATTTTGGGGAATAGCCTGCAAACATGTATGTACCCAGCTATACCATATTCACATTTCCCAGAACCATTTGCAAGGACAGCAGGGATGGAGTGATTTCAGATGGATTTCTTCACTGCTGTCCCTCCCCTGGATTTTTGCACATTTTAACCTGGATGTTGCAGATTCATCCTGAAAGACCCTTCTAAAATGCCACAACAGAGCTAAAAGGAAAACCACTCAAAATATGCTAACTATACCAATTGAAAAAAGAAACAGTAGTCAATTGGTTTGCACTAGAACATTCTCTATCTATGCTCTGGGAGTCTGGAATATGCTACCTGACAATATACGAATAACCATCAAACTATCAACATTCTGCAAAGAATTTAAAACATACCTATTGCTAGAGAACTGCGGAGATAAAAGCTAGACATGCAGACCGATGACCCAAAACAGCTTGTCCAATTGATAAGCAATGATAAAGACAACCACAGTTAAGACCGTAACTCCCTTACCTAAAAAATCTGTAGAAACCCTCCTATGTAAATACCACGGACAGTATAATACTTCTGGTCTAACCTATCATCAGATCCTCACTAAACACATACAGACAAACACATTTATCTAAATACTAAGAAAAGATTAATAATACCGCTACCTCCCCTATAATATCGTGTACATAGTTCAATATAGAAACATAGAAATATGACGACAGGAAAAGACCACATGGCCTATCTAGTCTGTCCTTCCATAACAACTACAACAGTCCCCTTTTTACCTTTAGAGATCCTTTGTGTTTGTCCCATGCTTTTTTTAATTCAGTTACTGTCCTCATTTCTACCACCTCCACTGGGAGACTATTCCACAGATCCACTACTCTTTCTGTAAAGAAATATTTCCGCATATCACTCCTGAATCTATCTCCCTTCACCCTCATCCCATGTCCCCTCGTTGCTTCCTGTTAGTCTGTTCACAGTTCAATGTAAAATGCAATTGTTATTGTTAATTCTAAACTGCTCTGACTTAAAGACTGGTTTAGAAGATTAGTCAAATAACTAAATAAATATTAAACAGTATAATTTTTATGAAGTCTAACATCCCTATATATTATGTAGCAATTTTTAAATATTTTTGAAGGATAAATTATTATAATGAATTGAAACTTACAACCGGAGACTTGACCTTTCTGTTGGCTTGAGTTATTTACTACACCCTGAGAGCTCTGTGAGCTCTGACTCCACTGTCCTCCACAGTCACCGCCCTTGCCACTTGTAGAGGTTTCTGTTGATTTGGAAATAGCAAAAAGGAGACATTATTTCTGTGTAACTTTCATATTGTCTGCTTGAACGTATCATGAAGCTTCATTAGCAAGTACCTGCAGATTTACCTACATTTTAACTTGTTTTTGGAAAATGAACCCAGGACTCATTCTTAGCCGTGTGCCAGCCAGTCCCTGGGTTATTGGGCCATCCTTAGATCAGTAACTACAGTATATCATTAAAAGTTAAAAAATAACTCCTCCGCCTCAGCTAAAATTTAGTAAATCTATGATGCCATTAGCAGAATCAACTTTTAGCATATTAAAAAGTTTCAATTTTTATGAATGCTAAGATCTTCAAATATTACACAGCAGTTTTTTAACACTTTCTAAGTAGAAATTATAATAATGAAATGAAACTTACGACCATAGACTTGACCTTTCTCTTGGCATGAGTTCTTCACTACACCCTGAGAGCTCTGTGAGCTCTGACTCCACTGTCCTCCACAGTCACCGCCTTTGCCACTTGAAGAGGTTTCTGTTGATTTGGAAATAGCAAAAAGCAGAAGTTATTTCTGTGTAACTTTCATATTGTCTGCTTGAACGTATCATGAAGCTTCATTAGCAAGTACCTGCAGATTTACCTACATTTTAACTTGTTCTTGGAAAATGAACCCAGGACTCATTCTTAGCCGTGTGCCAGCCAGTCCCTGGGTTATTGGGCCATCCTTAGATCAGTAACTACAGTATATCATTAAAAGTTAAAAAATAACTCCTCCGCCTCAGCTAAAATTTAGTAAATCTATGATGCCAATAGCAGAATCAACTTTTAGCATATTAAAAAGTTTCAATTTTTATGAATGCTAAGATCTTCAAATATTACACAGCAGTTTTTTAACACTTTCTAAGTAGAAATTATAATAATGAAATGAAACTTACGACCAGAGACTTGACCTTTCTCTTGGCATGAGTTCTTCACTACACCCTGAGAGCTCTGTGAGCTCTGACTCCACTGTCCTCCACAGTCACCGCCTTTGCCACTTGTAGAGGTTTCTGTTGATTTGGAAATAGCAAAAAGCAGAAGTTATTTCTGTGTAACTTTCATATTGTCTGCTTGAACGTATCATGAAGCTTCATTAGCAAGTACCTGCAGATTTACCTACATTTTAACTTGATCTTGGAAAATGAACCCAGGACTCATTCTTAGCCGTGTGCCAGCCAGTCACTGGGTTATTGGGCCATCCTTAGATCAGTAACTACAGTATATCATTAAAAGTTAAAAAATAACTCCTCCGCCTCAGCTAAAATTTAGTAAATCTATAATGCCAATAGCAGAATCAACTTTTAGCTTATTAAAATGTATCAATTTTTATGAATGCTAAGATCTTCAAATATTACACAGCAGTTTTTTAACACTTTCTAAGTAGAAATTATAATAATGAAATGAAACTTACGAACAGAGACTTGACCTTTCTCTTGGCATGAGTTCTTCACTACACCCTGAGAGCTCTGTGAGCTCTGACTCCACTGTCCTCCACAGTCACCGCCCTTGCCACTTGTAGAGGTTTCTGATGATAAAGAAAAGAATAAGATTTGTAAGTTGGTTTAATCCACTGGCAGGTTTCATTCATAACTAAATGCATTCACACACACACACACACACACACACACACACACACACAGGATTCAACATAATGAAATAGAAATTACGGTCATAGCCTTGTCCTTTCTTTTCGCAGGGGTTATTGCCTTGATTCTGTTGGCATGTTGTCTGCTGATTGCACTGTCCTGCACTGCTATCACCCTTGGCAGACATGTTTTTCTCTGTCGGTCTACAGTAACACAGAAGTACTAGAAGAGTGATTCTGAGAGTCTTTGGTCTTGACTGCATGAACAAGACATTTATATATACCAGTAATGTTCCAACCTGTGCCAAATGAGCAGCATGTGTTCCTTAGTGGCGCCCTTGATGATCAATCAGGAATTTAGCACAATCTGCATAATTATGGCCATTTTCTAATAATTTTCTGGCCTAAGGGTAAGGTGGATAGGAGGTAGTGACTTTTTTATTTTGATTATTTAACATGATATAGTGACATGTTAAATATGTAAATTGTACCACATCATTTTCTGAGGGATTTATGTTCCAAATTTAGCTTAGCAAATGGATTAGCAAATGCATTTATGTAGTTTAAATAGCAAATAAACAGAAATAAGAACATGCCTTTTTAACAATCAGTTATATATGTGTCATATTTAACCATCAGGTATGCTTGGGAGAAGAGGAAGATGAGAGGTGGAATTGCAAGACTCAAAAGTGCAAAGAACGGATTCATGGAATGTGATATTGAAAAAGCAAAAATGCTAAACAAATGCTTCTGTTCTGTATTCACTAAAGAAAATCCTGGAGAAGAACCACGTATGACTGACAAATATACAAATGTGAATGGAGTAGATATTACACCATTCACAGAAGAGGATGTATTTGAACAGTTTGAAAAATTGAAAGTGGACAAAGCCAAGGGACCAGATGGTATACATCCCAGGATACTGACAGAGCTCAGAGAGGTTCTAGCAGGGCCTTTAATGTATGTTTTTAGTAGATCCTTGGAGATGGGAGAGGTTCCATAGGACTGGAGAAGAGCTAATATGGTACCTTGTCACAAAAGTGGTAATAGGGAAGAAGTAACAAGCTATAGGCCTGTAAGCCTTACCTCAGTGGCGGGAAAGGTAATGGAGGTGCTCCTGAAAATGATCAGATACTACAACAATGCTGAATATTAAACATTTGGGCAAATGTAAAGTTGAAAATGATGTGAGTGCTAGTGGCCTAGGGCATAAATTTCAATGCGGCAATCCTATGGGTGCTGCTGTCATCACTGTCTCTATATGCAATGAGTGGAAGAAGAAGTAGCATGGGTCAGCATGGGTCAAGTATGCGCTGGAGTGGTTCATAGGGTAATGCCTACTTGCCAGCAGATGTAGGCAGACTTGCATAACTTTCAGTGCTTTCATCACAAGCTATAACATCTGTTGCAATACTGAGAAGCTAGTATGGAACTTCCCAACCAGCAAGCAAGACAGAAAAAAAGGAATAAAGTAGATCCAGACCATAGGACTAACTAGATCTTTTACAGCAGCTGGATCACAGACCTGCAGAAAGAAAGAGTCTTCCAGTCACTGAAATGAATAATGCAAACAAAAAGGTAATAGGCTTCCCGAACTGCATTAGGAGCCTTCTCGGGCAGGTCCTGGAATGGTCTAGCTGAAGTCACAGAAATGAACAGTGGATAGACATGATAGTATGCCTAGGGAGAAAGCCTTCATTACTGTGGAACCCTGTGCTTTATGCATGTGTTGAGATAGGTTAGCTTATGAAGGGAGTGTGATCCCAATAGGGAGGCATGAACTTGGAGTGGAGAAACAATCATCTACAGAGGTAGTGACCTAGGTGGGTGTACTAGAAGAAAGATATACACAGAAAAGAAAAGAGCATTTGAAGTGGAGATGGAGCTTGGGGATATGGAAGTGTAGGAGAATTAGATAAATGAAGGAAAGGTAAAGAAATAAACTGAAAAGGATGAAGAGCTGGAGAAGAAAGACCCAGAGGTAGAATAAAAAAATGAATATGCTGGTTTCTAGGTGAGAAAGACAACCCAAATCAAATTCATTTATCTATTTGAGCAACTTTTATACCGCTATTTCTGGGAATCATTGGGGTTTACATATAGAACAACTAAGATACATTGAATATTATAGTAATATAACAGGTGCAGGAACAAGGCCATAGCCTGTAAATCAAATAAATTATTGTACAGTTAAAATATTACTGAAGGAAAACTACCAACTAAAATGCAAGGTCAGAAGCAAAAAAATAAATAACATTTCCTCTCTGGAAAAAGCACATTGAAGGAAAAATAAAATCACTGCATAGATAGATATTTAAAAGGATTAAGATCATCAAAGATACTGAGGAAGTTCAAAAACATCAAACTCAAACATGCTGCATTAACAGAAGACCTTAAATTTATGTCACAACAATAAATTGAAAGTACCAGCAGAAGCACAGCAACTGTAAAGATATGAAGAAAACAGAACAGAAAGATATCAAAATAAACTAGAAAGAACCCAAAACAGTTCTACAGGGAATTGGGAAAGAGCATTAATATGGTAGAAACCCATTAACCAAAGTTAAAATGGAATCCTTCTGGAGGAAGCTATAAGAGGACCCAAAAGAGCATAATCGTGAAGCGGAATGGATACCCTGCACATGGCAGCATTTAGAAAAAGCAAACATCAAACGTATGGGATGGCCTTCAGTATCAACAAAAGATATGGAAGGTGGGTTAATACAAGCCCCAAAATGGAACAGCCCTGGTGCAGATGGAGTGACCAAATTCTGGCTTGGTTAACATACTCTACCAAGACCTGGGGCAAACAGCAAAAACCAATTGATCGAGCAGCCAGACTTGACACTGCAATGGCTTTTAGCAGGAAGAAAAATTCTCCTCCCAAAAGGGGGACCCAAGTAACATTCTCAAAAGTTATAGAACAATAACTTGTTTACCTCCAATCTATAAGCTGTTCACTGCAATAGGTGCAGACAGAACATATGATCATATCAAATCCAATAGCATCACAGAAAAAGGGCAATAAGGGGGGAGCATATGGAACCAAAGACTAGTTAATGCTGAATAAGGTCATCATGGCCAGTGCTAAGAAAAGCAGAAATCTCCGTATATCATGGATTGATTATATGAAAGCTTTTGACAGTGTCCCACATTCTTGGAAAATAAATTGCCTTGAAATGTACAAAATAAATCCTGGCTTGATAGAGTATATCAAGCTTACCATGACAATATGGCAAACCACATTCATTATGAAGTATGAAGATGGTCAGTACATCATTTCTAATATCAAGATCTGGTGAAGAATATTTCAGGGACATTTCCTGTCACCACTTCTGTTTTGTATAGCGCTTAATCCAATGAGTACTCTCATTAGCTCTTTGGGATATGGATTTAGTCTGAATCCTAAAGAAGGCAACAACCCAGAGGTAACATAACACTATTTGTGACCAACAATTAACAGAGCAACTCCATGTAGTGAAAAGCTTCTTGGATGACATTAAGATGACTCTGAGCCTTGACAAATGAGCTAAGGCTACTTTCCTTAGAGGAAGACTGAGCAAAATGGAAAATGTCTAACTGGATGAGGGCTGTGACATCAAGGAACTTGAACAGGAAGGCATATATAAATAACTAGAAATAGAGGAAGGAACAACAGTCAAGCAGAAATTGAGAGAAAAGATCAGCAAAGAATACTACAGGCGATTAAAATCATTATTGAAAAGTACTTTAACATCAAATCATCAGTCAGCTGGCACATCCTGTACTCTCATTCAGCTTTGGGATTGTGAACTGGTTTACTTAAAATTTTTGAAAAACTGGATGTGCAAATAAGAAAACTCATCCATGCCCTTGAAATAATTTACAAGAATGAGTGTATGCTGAGATGTGCATTCCTAGAGCTGAAAGAGGCCTCATAGAAGATGATTACACCTACAGAGCTACTATCATAGGCCTACTGAACATCATCATTCGTTCCAAATATGCAAAAAGTGTTGAAATATTAAAGTAAACATCTAGAATCTGTCTCCATTATCAAACTTGGGCAAGTGTTCTGATGAATGAGTGAGAATCTCAAGCACACACAGAGAAGAAAGCAATCTCTGTGCAATAGAATTTGCAAAACAAGAGAAAAAAAACTTTTCAAAGAATTAGATCAGCAAACCAGGAAAAACAAGTAGAAAATATACAAATACAGTGGGAAATACAAAGTGTTACTCTAGGAGCCCTTTGCCATTAAGACAGGATACGTGAATGGTTGCATTGAGGTGAACTGAAAGTGAAGGATGAAAGGTTGATAATTGCATCCCATGACAGTGGCTTATGGTTTACAGGTAGCACTGAAAAAACTAACAAAACAGACATATGTACGTTTTGTAAGAAAGAGTTGGAAACAGTAACTAACCTCATAGCTGTCTGTGAAGTTCTGATGCCAGAACATTTCTATGCAGAAAGGCACAACAAAGTAGCATATCTCATCCACTGGAATCTCTGGAAACATTACAGGCCCAATATTCCAAGAGATGTAAACCATGTAAATGCTGATGAACGGTATATTCAATGGCACTAACATGGTTAGTGCTGCTGAATATCTCCAACTAATGCTTAACATCGAGGCACATCGTCAGTGTTCCGGAGCGAGTCATGGGCAGTGAAAGCAGATAACCAGGTACGGTTATATTGCATCACTACCTGGTTATTCTACTGCAGGTAAAAGATAGGCCAGCTTTTGCAGTGCTATCTTTTATCCATGGGGAATAACTGGGCAGTGGTGCAATATCACCGCTACATGGTTAGCTTCTGTGGTGGCGGAGGATGTACGGTGACCCTGGATATTCATTTCCAGGGCCACATATGACCTCAGCATTGAATATATGGCCACCAGCATTGAATATCGGATCTTACATCATTACTGTGCCTGAAAAGCACTGGGATTATGACCCTAAGAGAATTATGGAGAATGAAGAGGTTATGATCACTTGGGGTATTCCCTGAGGGAGACAGAGTTGCAGTGTGTGCTGGCCAGGTTGACAAAAAGGTTGCAAATAGCAGAGGGGGAGGGAAATGGGGGGGAAGTGAAGAGTAAAAGGGAAGAGGTGGGCTGGAGACAAAGGTACAAGGAGGAAGGGCAGAGGAGATGGAGGAGACAGGGATATCCCTCCCTAACCCACCCCCCACCCATCTCCACACATCCATCCAGCACTCTCTCTCTGTCTCACACACATACACACACACACACACACACACACCTACTGCCATCCATCACACACACACACACTACCTTACCCATCCTCACTCACTCACACATGCACACATATGCACACTCTCACACACTCCCTACACCCATCCTTACTCACTCACAACATACTCCTCATCCCTACCTTCATTCACTCACATGCACTCCTTACCTGCAGCCTTTATCTCCTCCCACACCTTACTCCTTCCTACCCCTAAATACACCCCTTATTCATACTCCTCTCTCAAGTTCACCCATCTCCAAATAAGATACAAATAAAAACATAGGAGCACTCTTCATATAGGCCTCCCATGCAAACACACTGAACCCAACTGGTGTGCCACCCTTCAGGCACATTTTAGTATGTCTCTTCCCACTGATGCCCCCACCCAGAAATGCACACGTGCATTTGAATGTACGTGATAGGGGGCGAGAGGTTGCTGTGCACGTATCAGGAGAAAGACCTTGGTATGATTATTTCTGTAGATCTCAAGGTGGCAAAACTGTGCGACAAGGCGGTGGCAAAAGCGAGGTGGATGTTGGGCTGCATATGAAGAGGAATTACCAGCAGAAAGGAAGAGGTTCTAATGCTACTGTATAAGTCATTGGTGAGGCCTCACTTGGAATATTGTGTTCAGTTTTGGAGACCGTATCTTGCAAAGGATGTAAAAAGAATGGAAACTGTTCAGAGGAAGGCAACCAAAATGATTTGGAGCCTGTGTCAGAAGCCTTATGAGAAGAGACTTGAAGACCTAAATATGTACACTTTGGCGGAGAGGAGGGATAGGGGAGATATGATTCAGACCTTTAAATACTTAAAGAGAAATAATGAACAAACAAACCTCTTAGACAGAAGGGGAAGCTGTAAAATGAGAGGGCATAACATGAAGCTGCAAGGTGGAAAATTGAAAGGCAATGTCAGGAAATACTTTTTCACTGAGAGGGTGGTGGATGCTTGGAATGCCCTCCTGATGGAAGTGTTGGGGGCAAATACAGTGACAGAATTCAAAATGGCATGGGACAGACACAATGGATCCATTTACAGCAACAGAATAAAATCAAAATAAACTGAACCATCTAGCTTCTCAACAAATAGGGGTGTCCTGCATGGAGCGGTGGGTTCACCCCTAAACAAAGACATGGGGAGGGGTGGCCTGCACAGAGATGCACCTACTTTTGCCATCTTACTCCGGCTATCTTCTGGGCAGACTAGATGGACTATACTGGTCTTTATCTGCCGTCATTTACTATTACTATGTTACTGTAAGTTGCACTTCTCAACTTGTTTTTGTACTAGTGAAAGAGTATCCCAGGACATTGTACTTAAATCTTCGGACACAGAGCAGCAAAACTGAAGACCTGACTTATTTCACTAGAAAACCTTTTACTGTGTGACCTTGAGCAGATCATTTAACATCCATTTGCTCAAACATGTACAGAGCACCTAGGGAAAACAGGTAACGATATGACTATTTTATACCTGCAGTTTTTAAGGCTGTTACCAAAAAAGGGAATCAGAAAAACTCCATAAAACAATCAGATATTAAATAAGGTGCTGGTATTCAGTACCACCAAGTATCCCCTCAAAAAAAGCCCTGGGACCTTCCAAGCACTTTTATAATTATCACAGCAATCATGTTGTCTTAAAAAGAAAACTGACCCCGAAATCTGGTGTCTATAATGGAGCTCAAAGGCACCAACGAACCCTGTTGCAATGTGTCATCTTATTTATTTATTTAAAGTTTTTTATATACCGTCTTTCTACCATTCAAGACTGTTTACAGAGAACTTAACATAACATTGCAGATGCATCTGTTTTACAAAGAACATTTTAACGAAGTCTTAACAGTTGGCTGAAGGCCGAGAACGGCACCTATGTACATTATACTGGGGGGGTGGAATTGAGTGTGGGTAGTGTATCAGCTGATCTAGGTGGTGGAAGGTTGGGTGGGGTATAGGGGGTGGTACTAAAATATTCCTGGAAAAGAAAGGTTTTTCGTTTTTTTGTGAAATTCTGTATGACCAGGGCAATTCCTAAGGTCATCTTATGCCCTAGGTTTGCAAAATGTGTTCTTGTCAGCATGCAGATCTATGTGCATATCTACAGCCACAAAATTTTGTGACAGCATTTTCTAGGTCTATAAAAAAAAGTTACTCCACTAAGCCTATTTACCATATATTGGAAATCAAACAAAAATGACAAACGTGCAGGCTTTCTATATTGTGCAACACAGAGGTTCACCAACCTCCGAGCTTATGCCCAAGTCTGTATTACAATAAAATTAGATGCAAAAATATTCTCTCTTTTAGTGCTTCTCCTGATGACATTTTCCACACTTTTTGTCACAAAATTGTCAGACTTTAGAGTAAGCTCTTCTTCACAGTAGGACATAGCATCTCTCTTACTAGGATCTATATGTGAAGCACCGTTTTACATAATATATTGAGATGGGAATTGAGAAGCTCAGGTCAGGATTGTGATATACTGAAGGGGAGAAGGGAGCTGTGACCCCTGAGCATTGGCCTGAGGGGGAGTGTTGGAGATCCAAGCATGAGCCTTACCATCTGCCCCTCCCTTCCTCCTGGTTCAGCTCCTTCAACGGGCTATGCCCATGGCAGGTCCAATGACAGAGACAGAAGCAGTGAAGCAGTAAAAATACAAGGAAAGCAAGCACTGAAGAGAATTTGTGCTGGCGCCCACCAAAACCCAACCGCATGCTACTCACTTCTGTTACTATGAGGGCAGGATGTGGTCAGACCTTCTAGAGCACAGGGACATCAAACATCTGCCTCGCTTGTTTTCTTTGTGTTTTTGCAGTTTCCATATTTTGGTCTCTGTCACTTTCATTGTCACTGACCTGACCAGTTGAAAGGGCTGCAGCAGAAGGAAGAGAGGTAGGATGGAGGGAATTTTGGATAGGAGGGAGGAATAGGGAGGGCAGGGAGAGGCTATGGGAGATACTGGACTATGGGAAGGGGGGCATAAGGAAAGGAGTGGGGGGAAGAAAGAGAAAGGGGAGATGCTGGACAACTGAGTGGAGTGAGAGTTCAGGTGGAGATGGAAGAGAACGGGGAGATGTAGGGGAACAAATAAAAGCAGAGACCTCTGGGTACTGGACACCCACCGTTTGCCACTGAGTCAGGGTATGCACAGTTCCCCTGGTATTTTATAAAAGATTCAGGCAAATGTGGAGCCTTTTGTGAAATACCTAGAAGAACATGCAGGAGTACAAGTCCATTTGACAGCACATCCAACAGTAGCAGCAATTTTAAAAGGCTGTCAATGGGGAAAAAGAGTCTCTTGCTCTCTCTAAATGTGTATGTCTATAACTTTTAAAATTTATGTTCCCACAACCAAGAATCCCCTCTAATCTCTGGATCTCATCTCCCTGAAAACCAGGAATCACACCCCCCAAGTCCCTGATCTCACTCCCAAACCAGGCAAGAAATCCAATACCCCTGATCTCAAGCTCCCAACAAGCTCCCATAGTCTCCTCCTCCAAACTCCCACCAGGCAAGAATCCTGCCACCTCATCAACCAATCTCACCTCCCACCAGGCAAGAATTGTATCCCCAAATCCTCAATCCCACCAAGCAAGAAACTCCTAATCCCACCCCCTGCCATGCAAGAACTCCCCTCATCTTCTGTGAAGAATGCCCCTTAACCTCTTGAAGACCCCAACTTCCCCCCCATAGGACCCTCCAGGCCCTCCTCTGCAATCTTGGTGTCTAGTGGTATGGGAATTGGAGATGGTCATTCCTGCCCTGCCAGGTGCCAGTTTTAATATGGCACCAGTTGGCCTCTAATGATAATTTTGCTAACTACTGTCTGCGGTCAAGATTCCAAATAAGGAGCATGAGCCCTTATTTGTAAACTTGACCCTACAGGTAGTACCATGAAACTATCATTAGGGGTTCCTGACAGGACTGGATTGATTAGCGATTGCTCTTTCCCTATAACACTAATGGCGAGCATTGCAGAAGTAGACTCAGGGGGGCTTACAAGGGGTAGGGATCTTTAGGAGATGAGAGGTTTTCTTCAGCAGGGAATAAAGCTCCTTCCTGGCATTAGGGGGATCAGGGAGTCTTGCCTGGTGTGATCGGTAATTGTTAAGTTTGGATTCTTGCCTGGCCGGGGAATAAGATTGATCAGGATGATTTTTGCTTGTTGAGGGGGTGACATCAAGGGGATTCTTGGCTGTCAAAGAGACTGGGTAGTGAGGATGAGGAAACTGTGAGATGTAGGGGAGTCAGAGGTGGGTAACTTGTAAAATGGGGAATACCCATCTATATTTTCTACTTGCCTTCTGCATGCCCTTCCCATGGCCAAAACACATCTCCTTGTATTCTTTACATGATATGAATCTCCATGGATAAACAGAGGCTAGTAGTATAATGGGTACACTACTTGTCAAACTGATTGACAGGTGAGATAAGGATGGCGGGAGCCAATCAGCGTTCACTTCCGGTCTATGTCCCGCCTTAGGCCACGCCCCCTCCCATAGAAGTGAATGGTGAGATAGCCCCGCCCACTCCGGCCCCCAAAATGTTGACAGGTACCAATCAGCGCCCACTTCCGGTGTATGTCCCGCCTTAGGCCACGCCCCCTCCCATAGAAGTGAATGGTGAGTTAGCCCCGCCCAGTCCCGCCCCCAGGCATGGCCACCGCCCCCCACTTGACACACCCCTGCCCCTGCCCCAAGGATGACATCATCCAATCAGCGTACACTTCCGGGGGTGTGTCACACCCACACCACGCCCCACAATATGGCATTAGCCAATCAGCACCCCACTTCTGGGTTTGTGCTACACCCACAGCCTCCCACCCTCCTCCACGCCCCCATGCTACATCATCGGAAATGACATCACCGGAAACAGGGCGTCATCAGAAGAGGGACTGTCCCTTTTTTGCTGACATCAGCGGAAACAGTATGGCTGACTCCGGAAATGACAGTATAGCTGACTCCGGAAATGTGTTTTTGCTTCTGCTTAATACTGAAAAACAAAAATGCTTTTCTCTCTGTCTCTCTCCCACACAGACTCAGTTGTTTCTTTCTCACACAAAAACTGATTCCTAGCACAGAGAGACAGGCAAGCTAGAATCTTTTTTCTTTCCAAAATGCAATTAGCACATCTTTGTTACAGGGATCACCCTGTCACCCTCAACCACGCCCCTGCCTACATCATCGGAAATGGACTGTCCCTTTGTGCTGACATCAGCGGGGAGCAGTGTGACTGACTCCGGAAATGTGTTTTTTGCTTCTGGTTAATGTTTACACCTGCAAAAAAAAGCAGGAACCCTGGAAAAATAAAATGCTTTTCTCTCTCCTACTGCACCAGTTCTTATTTCTCACAAAAAGATTCACAGCACAGAGAGACACAATTTTCTTTACAAATGCAATTACAAATGCAATTGTTAGAGAAACTAGTGCGGTCCATGTGATAGAATTTTACTTTTAAGACCTCACTGTTAGAAGTATTCTGACAGACCTGTAGAGTTCAGACTGAAATACAGAGAGACCTGAGTTCAAATCCCCCTAATACAGCTATTTTTTTTGAGAGAGCCGAGTTCAAATCCAAATACAGCTATTTTTTAGTGGCTTTGAAAAAACCAATACAGAGAGACAAGCCCGGACATGTCTCTCTAGGGTGTGGTAACACATGATTGGTTGAAACAAGAGGTCTGTTCTGAGCATGCTCCTGCTCTAAGGGGAATATTTTTAACATAGAGTTTCAGAAAGGAAAAAATGGCTCTTTTTGGAACACCAAGCAGAATTTCCAGCAGGGCACACAACATTAATTACTTCCTTAAGGATCATGATGCCGTTGCAGAGGGGTATCCACTGATTGAAAATCCATTTGAACTACAGGAGAATCTGGCAGATCCTGAGCAAGAAATAGCAGCTTTTGTGGATTATCCAGATGCCCATATATTTTTCAACTCTCAAGAACCCTACGATTCTGGCACAGAACTTGGCTTAACATCTGACAACACAATGGACCCGGAGGATATAGAATTATATCACGCCACTGTAGATGCAGAAACAAACTGTTTATTGGAAGACCTAGGATCAGCAGAGGTAAGAGAAGTTTTTTTATTTAGAAAAGTGTTATAGAAGAAACAGCAGTTGACACTGACATTATTTTGTTTTTTTGTTTTTTTTTTTGTAGGAAAGTGACGAATCTCTGCTCCTACAGGGGCACATACTGGCTGCCAATCTACGCTGTTTGTGCTTTCTCTGTACATATCAAAGGGAGGCATTTGATGTCATAGCCAGTCAAAGGGACTACACAAAACCTGATGAAATAAACACATTTAAATCTGTTATACAAACAACGGTGGCCTGTATTATCCAGAAATGCTGGCAGGGCGTTATGCATAGAGACTGTGCAGCGTGTGTAATACATGCTCCAGGCCAAAGACACCATGACTGTTTAAAGTGGGAACGCAATGAAATACATCAGAAAATCCATAAAGCTTGTAACAGGTTGTGTCTAGGACCTATTTTAAATGTTGCCATGATTGCGGGTCATAAAATGAAAGCAACTCTCCTAGTTTATGAAAATTTGAATTTTTTGTTTGAACTCGTCAGAGATTTTAACAACAGTAGAAATCCAGGACAACTGCTCAATATTTTGCATAATTCTGTGGCAGACAGCGAAATAGAAATAGTGGAAGGCTTAATCTGTGACAGAGATTATAGATCGTTCTTTAAAAAACACCAAGTTCTGTAAAAATTGACTTTTTATGAAAATGTATGTATTTCCAGAATCTATTAGTTGAACATACAGATGAACAAAAATTATATGTATACCTTTTATTTTTTTTAAAACTTGTAATGCTCAAATGAATTTCACAAGATGAAAACATTTTATTTGAAATAAAATATTTTGAACCTATGTGTGGTGTGTTTTAGGAATGATTAGTTAATTAAACCTACAATGGTTTGTCTGAAAAAAAAAATGGGGCCTCCAGGTGTGTCCTAAACAATAGGCCATAAGATAAGAATGTCTGGGAAATGGGTGGGAATGTGTATTAGCCACATACACAGATATATAGCATCTATTACACTGTACAGTCTGCGAAAAAAAGGCATTGTGAATTAGCCAGGTCGTATGATAAGCTTATGAGATCCAGTACATTTCAGCAGCCAGAAAAGATCACACAGTCTCTATAGCTTGTATCATCTGCAACGTTTTCTTCAGACATGGTGAGTAGATATGAGTCTTACTTTTTTTAAAATATTGTTGGCTATGTAATGTTTCTGTCTCTTATGATTGTCTTTAAAAAATAGGAGCAGAAAAAGGGGGTTACAAATAAACTTTCTCTTACAAAAAGAAGGCGGCAAAGAAATTTAAAAGGTATGTCCTGTGGTGTTTTAATTTTCCAACAGCTATGCTCTTCATAATGTGTTTCAGAGGACAGCCTCAACCTGTAATCTTTTTTATTTTAGACCAAGAAGATGCTACAAAACAAGATGGCCAGTCTAACCAACAGACGGTACCTTACAGAAAGCCAAAAGACAAGCAGAATCGTGAGTATTCCAGTTTTATCCAGCACCTAGATTTTAAGGTCTCTGTAAAAGTATTAGCCCCTACGTTTTCTTTTTCAGACCGAGAAAATGTTAGAAAATCAGCGGCTATGGGAGAGATGTCTAACAGAAAAAGATCACACAGCGATAGTTTTTCTGACGGTGAATCTACACACACCGGTACAGAAGAGCAAACAGCTCCATACCGAAAACCAAAAGATAAGCAGAATAGTGAGTATTCCGGTTTTATCCAGCACATAGATTTTAAGGTCGCTGTAAAAGAAAAAATGTATTAGCCCCTACATTTTCTTTTTCAGACCGAGTAAATGTTAGAAAATCAGCGGCTGTGGGAGAGAAGTCTAACAGGAAAAGATCACGCAGCGATAGTTTTTCTGACGGTGAATCTACACACGCCGGTACAGAATACGGAGGGCGTGGTAAAAGCCGTGTCTTTGATCACAGTGTTTCAGAGGACAGCGCAAATAATCATGCATTAGGCCTTGCTGAAGAATCAGAACCAGTTAGCTATGTTCAGTTTGTGAAAAGGTGAGATCGTAAATTGGACAAGTTTAATGGTGTAATTTATTCAGAGGAATTTCGGTTTATTAATTTAGACAGGATAACATCATTATCTGAGGCTCAATTCGCCATTCGGCAAGGTATTCAACATATTCTGGATGAGGTTAGCAGCAGGGTTTCACCCAGTGATTATGTACAGGTGCATCTACACTCATCTCTTTTCCACAATTCCTTGTATTCTGGTAAGTTAAACCCCGAAGCATTAGACGCTGACGATTTCTTAAATCAGATCGCTAAACTCCTTCAGAGTCACAGAGAAATCCAGGTTTGTGATATATTCCGGGTTGTTGTACTTGTCATAAGAAATCGGGGTGGGGGTGCTCGTAGGGTCTTAAAGACTATACCGTTTAGCCATATTATTCATAAGAAAAGGATGTATTTGATAGACTTGAACAACACTGATAATAGCCTGTGTTTTGCAGGTAGCCTCACAGCCCTCATGTCACAGGTAAAAATGACAGATGTCGAATTGTTAGAAGGTGCTAAAAAACTACATAATGAATTGGGGTGGCCGGTACATAGAAAAGTCATGCTCGATGATGTAGCAATATTTGAACAGCATTTAAAGATAAACATACGCGTTGTGCTTTACACAAAATCATGGGTTTGTTTTAAGACATCAGACAGACCTGTGTTCCCTAAGACTGTGTTCATGTTGCTACACGATGACCATTTCTATGGTATAACCGATGTCAAAAAATTCTATGGGGAGCGCAACTTCTGTAGTTACTGTCAGAAACCGTACAGTCACGATCATAATTGCACATTATGGTGCCATCTTTGTTTGACACTAACGTGTGCGAATAATGTTGGTGTACAACAGAGATGCCCTAATTGCAAACTCTTTTGTCGTTCTAAAGAGTGTTTAGATAGACACGCGGATCTGGCTCTGAAAAAAGAAGTGGCGTGTTCATCTAAGATACTGTGCCAGAAATGTGAGTCTTATGTGGACAAGAAACATAAGTGCAAGGGCCGTCATTGTAAACTATGTCGCGAGCCCCTAACCGGGGATGGTGTCCACTTATGTTTTATGACCCCTATTGGTAAAACTGAAACATCTGAAAAGTATATTTTTTATGATTGTGAATGTATGCAAGAAACAGGCTGGCATGTCCCTAATTACATATATGCGACGGACTTAAATGATGAAAGAAACTGGGAATTCAAGGGTCTCGAATGTATTTCTGCCTTTATACAGATTTTTTGTGACAAAAAATTTAAAGGTTACACCTTCATAGCCCATAATTCCAAAGGTTATGACGGATATTTTGTTCTTAAACAACTGCTTAAGGAAAAGATGGACACGGGGCTGTTGGTTCAAGGTGCTAAACTTTTACAAATTACCGTTGAACCTCTGACTATCCGTTTTATAGACTCTCTAAATTTCCTGCCTATGAAACTTAGCAAACTTCCACAAGCCATGGGTTTTACAGGCAGCAAGGGGTACTTTCCACACTTTTTTAATACGCTGGAAAATCAAAATTATGTGGGCCCCATGCCGAGTGTTGAACATTACGGTGTGAGTAACATGTTGCCTGAAGAAAAAGATGAATTTTTACAATGGTACAAGGACAATCGGCATAAAACTTTTAATTTGCAAAAAGAGCTGGCTTATTACTGCCAGCAGGATGTATCTATTTTGCGGCAGGCCTGTGTTCTCTACCGAGCTGAAATCATGAAAATGACAGAGAAAGAAGTGTTTGTAGAGCAGGGTGACATCTCAGAAATTCAAACAAGGTGTTTAGACCCTTTCCAATATATAACCCTTGCATCTGTATGTATGGCTATGTTCAGATTCATGTTTTTAGAACCCAAGACTGTGGCACTCATCCCACCAGATAACTATCACCGGCAGACAAAGAGATATTCAACCCCCTCTATTCAATGGCTGATGTATGTGGAGGCCAAAGAAAATATACAGATCACACATGCTCTGAAAGATGGTGGTGAAAAAAAGGTGGGGGCTTATTTTCTTGATGGCTATGCCGTGATCGGTGGGGTAGAAACAGCTTTTGAATTTAATGGTTGTTTTCACCACGGCTGTCCGAGCTGTTATAACGATAAAGACCAGAATCCTATAGCAGCCACGACCTATGGTTTTCTTTATTACAAAACACAGCTAAAAGCTGCATTCCTGGAAAGCCGTGGGTTCAAGGTCATAAGTCTATGGGAGCACGAGTGGAAGCGGATGGTAAAAGAAAATGACGGGGGCTGCGCAGATTTCCTGGCTGACTCCGCATTACCGCAACCTCTGATTCCACGAGATGCCCTTTTCGGGGGTAGAACAAATGCCATTTGTCTGTACCACAAAACAAGGCCTGGGGAAAAAATACACTACTATGATTTTACCAGCCTATACCCTTTTGTCAATAAAACAAAGGAATATCCAATAGGCCATCCAAAAATCATTTATGACAAATTTGGCCCCCCTACAAAGTACTTTGGTTTTATAAAAGCAAAAGTATATCCCCCATGAAAGCTCTTTTTCCCAGTGTTACCCATACGGTTGGGCGGTAAGCTTATGTTTCCGCTGTGTCACACGTGTGCTGACACACGGCAACAGGAAACGTGTGCCCACACGGATGAGGAGAGAGCTTTTGTGGGGACTTGGTGTACGGTGGAGATGAATTTAGCCATTGCAAAAGGGTATGTGGTTGTTGATGACCACCGCGTCGGGCCCTTCAAAATGGCGAACAGAGCCGGCAGATAATAAGTCCAAGTTGTTAAGTTAACGCATCTGCTCTGCTTCTTTGGAGTCTAGAAATGTTGATAGTAGATCAGGATCTTCGAATGTCCTAGTTTGGTTGTGGAGAGTCACTCGGAGCTTCGCTGGATACAACAGGCCAAAGCGAGCCTGTAACTGTTGAAGTCGAGGGCGAAAAGCAAGGAGTCTCTTCCGACGGTCAACTGTGGGCTTTGCCAAATCAGGGAAGAAGGAGACTTTATGGCTTTCAAACTCCAGATGACGATTCGCCCGGGCAGCATTTAGAATTTGTTCCACTTGTTGATATCGTAGTAGTCGAAAGATAATAGGCCGGGGGGTCGTTCGGTTGAGCGCCATATGGGTAGGAACACGATGTGCTCGATCAATTTCCAGGTCTCTATGAAATGTGATCTTCAACAAGGAGGGAAGAGTTTTGAGCAGGAATTCTCTGATATCTCCTGCTTCCGCCCCCTCCGGTATTCCAAGGAGCCTCACATTGTTGCGACGGGCTCGATTATTGCTATCTTCTAATTCTTTTTGAAGATTCTGTATCTGGCGCTCAGCCTTGTCCAGCTTGACCAAGCGCACCGCGTGCGAGTTGAGGACCCCCGCCATGTTGTCCTGCCGTAATGAAAGGCTTTCAAGTCTGTCCTGGAGCACACCGAAGTCTTCTCGCATGGCTCGAAGCGCTTCTCCGTTGGACTGCACCAATTCCTTCACTCCGCGTATTTCCTCTAAGAGCTCCTGATGCATTTCGGGGTTTTCCCGAAGTGGAACCATCTTCTGTGGGGAAGACACCTCTGTTTTGGAGCGTTTTCCGTGTGAAGAAGAAGGAGACCCGAAATCCAAGCGCGCTGGTTTATGGGCCGCCATCCCCCCCGAGGTACCCCGGCGAGTTCGGAGCAAAAAGTTGAGTTTATGTAGGTATTAAGTCAGGATTCTGTGTAGGCCTCTCGGGAGCTTCAGCGCGAAGCGTCTAACCCGCTGGACATCAGGCTCCGCCCCCCCGAACACGCCACTTCTTTTTTCAGAGCCAGATCCGTGTGTCTATCTAAACACTCTTTAGAACGACAAAAGAGTTTGCAATTAGGGCATCTCTGTTGTACACCAACATTATTCGCACACGTTAGTGTCAAACAAAGACGGCACCATAATGTGCAATTATGATCGTGACTGTACGGTTTCTGACAGTAACTACAGAAGTTGCGCTCCCCATAGAATTTTTTGACATCGGTTATATCATAGAAATGGTCATCGTGTAGCAACAAGAACACAGTCTTAGGGAACACAGGTCTGTCTGATGTCTTAAAACAAACCCATGATTTTGTGTAAAGCACAACGCGTATGTTTATCTTTAAATGCTGTTCAAATATTGCTACATCATCGAGCATGACTTTTCTATGTACCGGCCACCCCAATTCATTATGTAGTTTTTTAGCACCTTCTAACAATTCGACATCTGTCATTTTTACCTGTGACATGAGGGCTGTGAGGCTACCTGCAAAACACAGGCTATTATCAGTGTTGTTCAAGTCTATCAAATACATCCTTTTCTTATGAATAATATGGCTAAACGGTATAGTCTTTAAGACCCTACGAGCACCCCCACCCCGATTTCTTATGACAAGTACAACAACCCGGAATATATCACAAACCTGGATTTCTCTGTGACTCTGAAGGAGTTTAGCGATCTGATTTAAGAAATCGTCAGCGTCTAATGCTTCGGGGTTTAACTTACCAGAATACAAGGAATTGTGGAAAAGAGATGAGTGTAGATGCACCTGTACATAATCACCGGGTGAAACCCTGCTGCTAACCTTATCCAGAATATGTTGAATACCTTGCCGAATGGCGAATTGAGCCTCAGATAATGATGTTATCCTGTCTAAATTAATAAACCGAAATTCCTCTGAATAAATTACACCATTAAACTTGTCCAATTTACGATCTCACCTTTTCACAAACTGAACATAGCTAACTGGTTCTGATTCTTCAGCAAGGCCTAATGCATGATTATTTGCGCTGTCCTCTGAAACACTGTGATCAAAGACACGGCTTTCACCACGCCCTCCGTATTCTGTACCGGCGTGTGTAGATTCACCATCAGAAAAACTATCGCTGCGTGATCTTTTCCTGTTAGACTTCTCTCCCACAGCCGCTGATTTTCTAACATTTACTCGGTCTGAAAAAGAAAATGTAGGGGCTAATACTTTTTTTCTTTTACAGCGACCTTAAAATCTATGTGCTGGATAAAACCGGAATTCTCACTATTCTGCTTATCTTTTGGTTTTCGGTATGGAGCTGTTTGCTCTTCTGTACCGGTGTGTGTAGATTCACCGTCAGAAAAACTATCGCTGTGTGATCTTTTTCTGTTAGACATCTCTCCCATAGCCGCTGATTTTCTAACATTTTCTCGGTCTGAAAAAGAAAACGTAGGGGCTAATACTTTTACAGAGACCTTAAAATCTAGGTGCTGGATAAAACTGGAATACTCACGATTCTGCTTGTCTTTTGGCTTTCTGTAAGGTACCGTCTGTTGGTTAGACTGGCCATCTTGTTTTGTAGCATCTTCTTGGTCTAAAATAAAAAAGATTACAGGTTGAGGCTGTCCTCTGAAACACATTATGAAGAGCATAGCTGTTGGAAAATTAAAACACCACAGGACATACCTTTTAAATTTCTTTGCCGCCTTCTTTTTGTAAGAGAAAGTTTATTTGTAACCCCCTTTTTCTGCTCCTATTTTTTAAAGACAATCATAAGAGACAGAAACATTACATAGCCAACAATATTTAAAAAAAAGTAAGACTCATATCTACTCACCATGTCTGAAGAAAACGTTACAGATGATACAAGCTATAGAGACTGTGTGATCTTTTCTGGCTGCTGAAATGTACTGGATCTCATAAGCTTGTCATACGACCTGGCTAATTCACAATGCCTTTTTTTCGCAGACAGTACAGTGTAATAGATGCTATATATCTGTGTATGTGGCTAATACACATTCCCACCCATTTCCCAGACATTCTTATCTTATGGCCTATTGTTTAGGACACACCTGGAGGCCCCATTTTTTTTTCAGACAAACCATTGTAGGTTTAATTAACTAATCATTCCTAAAACACACCACACATAGGTTCAAAATATTTTATTTCAAATAAAATGTTTTCATCTTGTGAAATTCATTTGAGCATTACAAGTTTTAAAAAAAATAAAAGGTATACATATAATTTTTGTTCATCTGTATGTTCAACTAATAGATTCTGGAAATACATACATTTTCATAAAAAGTCAATTTTTACAGAACCTGGTGTTTTTTAAAGAACGATCTATAATCTCTGTCACAGATTAAGCCTTCCACTATTTCTATTTCGCTGTCTGCCACAGAATTAAGCAAAATATTGAGCAGTTGTCCTGGATTTCTACTGTTGTTAAAATCTCTGACAAGTTCAAACAAAAAATTCAAATTTTCATAAACTAGGACAGTTGCTTTCATTTTATGACCCACAATCATGGCAACATTTAAAATAGGTCCTAGACACAACCTGTTACAAGCTTTATGGATTTAAATCTGTTTATTTCATCAGGTTTTGTGTAGTCCCTTTGACTGGCTATGACATCAAATGCCTCCCTTTGATATGTACAGAGAAAGCACAAACAGCGTAGATTGGCAGTCTGTATGTGCCCCTGTAGGAGCAGAGATTCGTCACTTCCCTACAAAAAAAACCCCAAAATAATGTCAGTGTGAACTGCTGTTTCTTCTATAACACTTTTCTAAATAAAAAAACTTCTCTTACCTCTGCTGATCCTAGGTCTTCCAATAAACAGTTTGTTTCTGCATCTACAGTGGCGTGATATAATTCTATATCCTCCGGGTCCATTGTGTTGTCAGATGTTAAGCCAAGTTCTGTGCCAGAATCATAGGGTTCTTGAGAGTTGAAAAATATTTGGGCATCTGGATAATCCACAAAAGCTGCTATTTCTTGCTGAGGATCTGCCAGACTCTCCTGTAGTTCAAATGGATTTTCAATCGGTGGATACCCCTCTGCAACGGCATCATGATCCTTAAGGAAGTAATTAATGTTGTGTACCCTGCTGGAAATTCTGCTTGGTGTTCCAAAAAGAGCCATTTTTTCCTTTCTGAAAGTCTGTGTTAAAATGCTCCCCTTACAGCAGGAGCATGCTCAGAACACCTGGAGCATGCTCAGAACAGACCTCTTGTTTCAACCAATCACGTGTTACCACACCCTAGAGAGACATGTCCAGGCTTGTCTCTCTGTATTGGTTTTTTCAAAGCCACTAAAAAATAGCTGTATTTGGATTTGAACTCGGCTCTCTCAAAAAAATAGCTGTATTAGGGGGATTTGAACTCAGGTCTCTCTGTATTTCAGTCTGAACTCTACAGATCTGTCAGAATACTTCTAACAGTGAGGTCTTAAAAGTAAAATTCTATCACATGGACCGCACTAGTTTTTCTAACAATTGCATTTGTAATTGCATTTGTAAAGAAAATTGTGTCTCTCTGTGCCGTGAATCTTTTTGTGAGAAATAAGAACTGGTGCAGTGGGAGAGAGAAAAGCATTTTATTTTTCCAGGGTTCCTGCTTTTTTTTTGCAGGTGTAAACATTAACCAGAAGCAAAAAACACATTTCCGGAGTCAGTCACACTGCTCCCCGCTGATGTCAGCACAAAGGGACAGTCCATTTCCGATGATGTAGGCAGGGGCGTGGTTGAGGGTGAGAGGGTGTTCCCTCTAACAAAGATGTGCTAATTGCATTTTGGAAAGAAAAAAGATTCTAGCTTGCCTGTCTCTCTGTGCTAGGAATCAGTTTTTGTGTGAGAAAAAACAACTGAGTCTGTGTGGGAGAGAGACAGAGAGAAAAGCATTTTTGTTTTTCAGTATTAAGCAGAAGCAAAAACACATTTCCGGAGTCAGCCATACTGTCATTTCCGGAGTCAGCCATACTGTTTCCGCTGATGTCAGCAAAAAAGGGACAGTCCCTCTTCTGATGACGCCCTGTTTCCGGTGATGTCATTTCCGATGATGTAGCATGGGGGCGTGGAGGAGGGTGGGAGGCTGTGGGCGTAGCACAAACCCGGAAGTGGGGTGCTGATTGGCTAATGCCATATTGTGGGGCGTGGTGTGGGTGTGACACCCCCCCGGAAGTGTACGCTGATTGGATGATGTCATCATTGGGGCGGGGGCAGGGGTGTGTCAAGTGGGGGGCGGTGGCCACGCCTGGGGGCGGGACTGGGCGGGGATAACTCACCATTCACTTCTATGGGAGGGGGCATGGCCTAAGGCGGGACATACACCGGAAGTGGGCGCTGATTGGTACCTGTCAACATTTTGGGGGCGGGAGTGGGCGGGGCTGGGCGGGGCTAACTCACCATTCACTTCTATGGGAGGGGGCGTGGCCTAAGGCGGGACATACACCGGAAGTGGGCGCTGATTGGTACCTGTCAACATTTTGGGGGCTGGAGTGGGCGGGGCTAACTCACCATTCACTTCTATGGGAGGGGGCATGGCCTAAGGCGGGACATAGACCGGAAGTGAACGCTGATTGGCTCCCGCCATCCTTATCTCACCTGTCAATCAGTTTGACAAGTAGTGTACCCATTATACTACTGAGGCTTTTTAAAATCACTATTTGCATGAGTGTCCGATCCACACATGTAAATGCTTCTATTCACATTGTGATTGTGCAGATAAGCACACACAGATATTTTTGCCCCCCAAGAGCTAGGGTGAGCTCCAACAAGAGGCCAGGAGTTCCCACATTGAGCACAGGGGACACAGACAGTGAGGGACTCCTTAAGACCTGGAACTGCAATATTCCTGGTTAGCTAAGAGGGCATAGACCTCTCTTTCCTCCAGAAAAAAACGCTGAGAGCCAGAGAATTGGGAAGAAAGGATTGCAGCCTTCAGATCCCTGGCTGAGTGTGGACAGGAAGCCCCATTGCTTAGCATGAGATTGATTTTCTCCAAGTCTGGAGCAGAGGAAGAAAAACCTCACAACCTTGGTGAAAAAGGGCAGAGCAGGTAAGAAGCCTTTCACAAATGGTCAGAGGGAGGGTATTGCTCATAAGTCCTGGGGTAGAGGTAGAGCTATGAGGAAAGCAGGGAACCACTGGTAAAGATATGTGAAAGTTTCCAGAAGTAAAATAACTGGGTTCAAGCCTCAGGAACAGTACAAACTGTCTAGGTTACAAGGAAGGAGGTGGGGTATGTTCACCTGCACACAGAGTGCCTGGAAGGTCAGTGAAACTAAGGGACAAAATGGGAAGTTTTCCTAACTTGCCTGTCTGAAGAGATACAGAACAGGGTTTGTGGGGATAGCAAACTATCTGGGAAAAAAGGTAAAGAGTAGTGTGCTGGTTTGTTAAAAACAATTTTAAGCTTGTAGAATTGTTTATAAATAATTGTGTACTGTATTATTTTATTAGTAATTGCTGGTAGGGCACTGGGAAATGTTGCCTAATACAGTCTAAATAAAGACACACCGGACCTGATATAAAGTGGCAGCGGCGGCAAAATTCAAACTCGTATATTCAATGTCTGGGTGAAATCCTGCCCCATCATTCAATATCTGCATTTGCAGGAACTGGCAATATTCAGCCTCTTTCCAGTTAGCTTCTGTGATGAAAGTTAGGCCAGCCTTTTCTGCACCTTGCTTTCACACGTAGCCATAACCAGGCTCAATATGGCTGCCCCCAGAAGGCTTTGATGTTAACCGGTTAACATAGGGGTGTGCAGCCGTGGCACCTGCAGATAGTTTGGCGCCACTAACCCTCATAGTGTCTCTGAATATCCCAGATAAAAAAGTAACACAGTTAGCAGATCTGCTAACTGTGTTATTCTCTTTGAATATCGGGCCCGCTGTTTCTGCTGATTAAAGGTACAGGGCTGATGGCTGTAGCCTGCCAGAGGGTAAAGGGGAAAGCCTGTTGGATCACATTGTTGCATACACTTTAGTGAATCTGCTTAAGTGTCTAAGAGAGCTTGCGTCAGGATAGCAAGGTGATGCATATATTAAAGGGCAAACAGAAACTATCATACCAAAGCAGAGATTTGGTAAATACACCTTAATTGGAAAGTTTGCAATAAACACAAAGAAAGAACCCAGGTGGCAGCAGGCCTCCGAGATACACATGGAGGAATAAGCTGAACTAAACACCACCATTACTCAGTTGGTAATACTACGGGAAGTCTAGCATTAATGAAATTATTTAAATCACTAGGATCAGAAAAAATATACTTAACACCCTCAATAAGCACCAAACATCTGCAGGGAAGCCGAAGAAAAAAACTTTCCAATTAAGGTGTATTTACCAAATCTCTGCTTTGGTATGATAGTTTCTTCTCCTCTTCCTCTCTTCATTGTGGACTATAACAGCGTTTGACTATTGTATACTTATAATAATTTGTTTTCCTTTGCTTACTTATCTGTCAGATTTGCTGTATTCATTGTAAGAAATCTATTTTCTTGCTGTTTTTTGTTAAAATTCATAAATAAATAATTTTAAAAAATAAATAAATAAATAAAGGGCAAACAGCCTTATTAAGGCAGGTGAGTTGCCAAGTTACGCAGTTCCAGGAATGAGACTTTCTGCAAGTTCTGGTTTTAAATTTACATTGCAGTGCACTATGGTATTTGTTGTCCTTCATTTTGCTCATTGAAATTAGTGCTGCAAGTCTCATAATACAGCATTATGAGATTGTCAGAAATCCAGGACTGCCTTAAAATCTTATTCCTGGAACTGCATAACTTGGCAACTCTGAGATAGACATTAAAAGGACTCTGGTATGTTAGTAGAGGAGTCGAGCACCTTGTGGGACTGTTGTGCAGTGGCTGAATGGTCAAGAACAAGTTCATTGTGTGATCTCCTTGTTTAAGTAAACCATTAAAATAAAGATATGGAATTCAAAGCTACCCACATGCTATTGCTGATTTTCTTGGTGTGAGAGGAGGAAAGAGTCCAAGAGACCCTGCGAAGGGCTGGTAGTCGCTGGTGGTGCCCTCTAGCTGTGACAACATGTAGAGATGATTGTAAAGTAAGGGCATTGCTTTTTGAGAGTGAGGGCTGCTGGCAGTGTGCTATATAGTAGGGGTAGTTATTTTCTAGCTTAGCAGTGGAAGGCATTTTCTAGCAAAAGTTTCTGAATTAGTTTTAAGAAATTCTTACAGGCTTAATTCATACCAAATCAGGACTGTAAAAATAATTCTTGGAATAAAAATCTGCTGATTCAAATGAATAAAATGACTATTAGCCTATTTTGAAAATGACAGCATACAGGGGTTGGATGTTTTGGAGAAGCTGAATAACCCAGTTATACCCGTTTGTATGTTAATCCCCACTCTTTAGTAGATGATGATATTATTATCTTCATCACATTATATGTTAGTCACTTTATACCTTACTGGTGCCTGATGACAATAGCATCATGAGCAAAGTAAAGGAGACGGGGAGTATGAATGAAACACAATGTTAGCACAAACTAATAACAAGGAATCAAAAACATTTCTGCACACATCATTCACCACAGTAAGAGAGTCCTTTTGTGAAACCTTTATGCCAAATGCAAGAGTAGAAACTGTATATCGTATGTTTCTATGTTTAGGATAAGGATATTGAAGCTCTTTTATAAAGAGGAGTAACATGCTCTTATCCAGACCATCAAGTAAGCAACTATCTGTCTTATAAAGGATCCTTTTATGGGAAGGGAATGGGTGCGCAATGGACAGGATGAAGAGGAAGGGACATATAACTGATTTTATAATGTAAATACCGGCCTATATGACAGAGAATAGGTGCAGACATAAACACCTGGTATCAATGTGTCATAAGTCTTCAAAAATGTCTTTTGTGACCTGGTACATAAATTATTGTTGGTGCTGGAAATTAGCTTGAAAGAGAGAGAAAGTGGGCAGTCAATATTCCTCTTTATATTTCTTTGTCCTCTCCTTTTTCCCACCTTCCTTTTCTCTTACAGTAGGATCACTGAGCAGAAGCCTTGATTTCAGTGAAATAATAACCTGCTAAGAATGCAGTAAGCAGCTCTGCTTATATAGCCCATCCCTTGGTTATTGCAGTGAAGTGTCAGAGAGATCTTAAGGCCTGAGGCTACCAGTAGCTGGAGGACATGTTGCACCTTGGTGATTGTGAGACAGAGGCCTTCACTCAGGGAGGGGAGGAAATGTGCATAACTAGAGGTTGCTTGGCTTGCTAGAAAACATCATGGCGTTGCAGGAGGACTCACCTAGGAGAGTGGGACATGGACCAGTATTCATACAGTAGAGCAAAAGTTATCCAACTGGCTGTCCTCAGAGGCTGACATCATCCAAATTGGACAAGATCTAGGACTCGATCATGAAAAAAGAAGGGCTGTTGCAAGGCCCTTCTTTCAATGTAGCTCTTTGTTTATCCTTGCCTTTCTTTTTGTTGTTGTTAAGTGTCATCGAGTCTGCATCGACACATGGCAACTCTCTGGATAGTTGCCTAAATTGTGTTCGGTCTTCAGTCAAGCGGCTTGTTGTTGACAGACTAGCACCTGTAGCTGCTGTTATTGTATCAATCCATCTCATTGCTGGCCTTCCTCTTTTGCGTTAACCTTCTACCTTGCCAAACATGATGTCTTTCTCTAATGATCTCTCTCTCTTCACATGATGTGTCCAAAGTATGAAAGTTGAAGTCTTGTCCTCTGAACTTCTAAAGAAAGCTTAGGTTTGATCTCCTCTAGTACTGACCGGTTTGTTCTTTGGGCAGCCCATGGTATACACAGTATTCGTCGCCAGCACCATAATTCAAAGGCATCAATTTTCTTCCTGTCTTTCTTTTTCACTGTCCAACTTTCACATCCGTATGATGTTAATGAAAATGCTATGGCTTGAATGAGTCAAATCTTTATATGGAGAGAGACATCTCTGCCCTTGAGAATATTGTCAAGGTCCTTCAAAGTCATTCTGCCAAAAGCAATGCATCATCAGATTTCTTGACTGCTTGTTGCTTCCTTATTGATAGTTGATTCAAGTAGGTTTAAGTTCTCCACAATTTCAATTTCTTCTCCATGAATGATGAATTTATTGATTTTGACAGTCGGCATCATTTTTGTCTTCTTTTCATTAAGGCGCAGGCCCATTTTAAGACAGTGTTCCTTGATCTTGAGAAGCAAATGTTTCAGATCATCTTCAATTTCAGCCAGTAATGTGGTATCATCAGCATAGCGAAGGTTGTTGATGAGTATTCCACCAATCTTCACACCTCTGTTGTCTTCATATAATCCTGCTTCTCTGATGATTTGTTCTACCTATAGATTAAACAGGTAGGGGAAAAGTATGCAGTCTTGTCGTACACCTTTGCTGATTTTATACCATTCTGTTTCTCCTTGTTCCATTCATACTGTTGCTTCTTGATCAATGCACAGATTGTGCAAGAGAACGATCAGGTGTTCTGGTATACTCATGCTTCTTAATGTGGTCCAGAGTTTCTCATAGTTGATGCAGTCAAAATCCTTGCTATAGTCAAGAAAATACAAATATATATCCTGAACCCTGCTTGCACTTCAGGTAGTTCTTGTTCCAAGTATGGTTGTAGTCTCTGTTGAATAATCTTCAGTAGAATCTTGCTGGAATGTGGGATCAGTGTGATTGTGCAATAATTTCCATAGTCAGTTGGATCACCTTTCTTTAGTATTGGTATAAACGCAGATCTTTTTCAGTCAGTTGGCCATGATGATGTCTTCCAAATTCTCTGGCAGAACCTTGTAAGTATGGTAACAGCTGCATAAGATTGTTGTAATATTTCTATGGGAATGCCATCAATGCCTGGTGCTTCGACTTCTTCTTTGATCACCAATAGTTCTGTGTCATAAGAAACAGCTGTTGGTCCACTTGACCTTTATCATATAAAAACTCTGTACATTCTTTCCACCTTTTCTTGATCTTCTCAGCATCATTCAACATAGATCTTTGAGCATCTTGTAATATTCCACTTTGAGGCTGGAATTTGTTCTTTAACTCTCATAGCTTTAGGAAAGTCGATCTTGTACTTCCTCTAATAGTTTCTGCTTCTATTTCCTTGCAACTCAAAAAATGTCCCAATGAAGGTGAAACTATAAACCCAAAATATCACAATCACCCAAAAAAACAAAATTAGATGCCTTTTTGATATGTCGGAGTACACCAAGGGAAGGCCGTATTTATTAACGGTCCACAACCAGTAGGTGAACTCCTTTTTAATAATTCCTGTAAATCAGGCAGAGAGGAACACCATAAAAAGAATATATCATCTAGGAAACACCTCCAAAAAGGGATATGTTCAAAATAAACCGATCCATACAAATACTGCTTCTCAAAATCAGCTAAATACAGGGTGGCAGTAGATGGGGCCGCTGTTGCCCCCATTACGATGCCAAAGATTTGTTGATAATACTGGCCCTCCGAAACAAAATAATTGTGTGTGAGAACAAGTTTTAAAAGATCTAAGAAAAAAGACCTAGGAAGACGTTCAGGAGCAAACACAAAAGAGTTTGTCAGAAGGGTCATTGCTTCCTTCTGATTAATATTTGTATAAAGCGCTGCCACTTCAAGAGTGACCAGAAAACAATCCCTAGTGCTGTCCGGAATCCTAGATAAATGTTGTATGAATCACCTGATTAACATCACTTCTTCTCTTGATTAAATAATTTAAAATCCAATATTTCTTTCACAGTTCATGTGGACCAACAAAGAATTGAATTTTTGGGTATGCTGGTCTTTATAGATGAAGGTGTTTTGAAAAGCACTTTATTTCGGAAGAAAGTGCAATGAAATAGTTTATTAAATTTTCGTAGTTTTCATCCGGGTCCCCTCTGTCGACAGCTACGTTTTGGTCAGTTTCTTAGACTACGTAGGCTATGTTCCTCTATGGATGAATTTAAAAAGCATGCCGTTGATTTGAAACAACGTCTATTGCATAAAGGTTATCCGGTTAAGGTGATTGACATAGCCTACCGTCGTGCTTATCACATCCATCGTGACTGGCTGTTAGACGAAGAGTTCACATCAACCATGGAGAAGTCTGAAGCTATTGTTGGATGTATTCCATTTATGCATTTTAGTACCAATATAGTTAAAAATCCTTAAAAAGCATTGGCCAGTGTTATCCTTACATAAATGCTTTCAAAGATCCCTCATGATTGCGTTTACCAGAGGCCCTAATTTGAAGGATTTGCTGGTTCGATCTACTTCTCCGATTGACAGGACTCAGGTTCCTGTAAGCAATGGTAGGGGTCATTTTTCATGTGAATTGTGTGTGCATCGCTCCACATCTTTAACGGGTTTGGTGTGGCATCACCCTCAATCAGGTAGGCGTTTTGGACGCAGATGGCTCACTACTTGTAGATCTATGTTTGTGGTCTATATGATACATGGTCTGTGATTGACCATGCACCTTTGGATCCCCGTGGAGGGGATCGAGTAGCCCATTTACAATGGCAAGAACAGCGGTGGATTTATAAACTCAACACGGTCCATCACTTTTGATTAAACAAGGAGATCGACTGGCCTAGCCTATTCTGAGGTCATCCCTTTGAAGCAAGGGGTTCCCCTGGGTTTGATGGAGTTTCCCTTCTTCATTGGAGGTTCTATTTTGAGTGATTGGAGACAGCAGCCAATTGGAAGAGAGTATTCCTTCTAAAATGTGACGTCTCAGTAATTAGCGTCTGATGGCGGTTTGGCCATAGCAAAAGACTCTAGCACTTCATACAGGGAAGGAAATCCCGAAGCATGCACGTCGTGCTCAATTGATAAGTTTTTCAAGTTATCTACCAAGTTTTGATTCTGGTAGTTTGGCGATTCATTGAGCTTCATATCAAGTTGGATTCTGGTGGATTTCCAGACTAAAAGAAGCTAAGTGCCATTCTCGTTACTTTTGACAAACATAGTTAAGAAGATTTCATAGGAATTATTAAAAAGGAGTTCACCTATTGGTTGTGGACCATTAATAAATACAGCCTTCCCTCGGTGTATTCCGACATATCAAAAAGGCATCTAATTTTGTTTTTTTTGTGGGGTGGGGGGGTTTGGGTGATTGTGATATTTTGCAATTGCCTCTCTTTCTCCTCTGGCTTTTGCTTCTCTACGTTTCTATAGGGAGGGACTTGGGGAGTTTCTGTCCATGTTTACAGTCGCCACTTGTGTTGCTGGAAGAAGGTATATGAGATGAATAGAACGTTGGTCTTGCAGAATTCTATCAGTCTTTCTCCAGCTTCATTTCTGTTGCCAAGTCTGTGTTTTCCAACCCTTTTGCCTTCTTTATTGCCAGCATTTGTGTTCCAGTCACCCATGAACTATCAGGATATCCTGTTTGCATGTTCTGTCAATTTCAGCTTTTACTTGTTCAAAGAAATCATCAATTACATCCTCTTCTGCAGCTGTTGTTGGGGCATATACTTGAATTATAGTTGTATTGATAGGTATTCCTCATAGACAAATAGAGATTAAGCATTCACTGACTGCATTATATTTCATTACTGTTCTTGCAAGTTTCTTCTTAATTATAAATGCAGCACCATTTCTTCTTTGTCTTTCATTTCCAGCATAGTAGATCATGTGATCATCTGATGCAAAGTGCCCGATGCCAGTCCATTTCAGTTTACTGACACCCAATAGATCAAGTTGTACACGTTCCATTTCATTCTTGACCACCTCCAACTTCCCTTCTTCTTTTACATTGAAGTTTTGCACTTTACCAGCAATGAATGGACCTGAAGCAGGGTTATGCAATAATCTGAAATAACCCAAAACGTGTGGCACGCCGTCATTTCGGTATATCTGGCAAGAGCTTTTCAAGCTGATTTTGTTTTTCTAATGAAATCATCAACAAAGCTAAGTTACACTTTGGCAAAACTTATGATATAAATTCTTTAATTCAAAATTCTTTGATTAAAAGGAGAGGTCGCAGTGGTGCATGGAGAATTTCTTTGCACTGTGTCGACTAGCTCCGACAAAAAATACATAAAGTTACAAGGGAATGCTTGTTGTCAGAATTTTTTTGCTTTATGGACCTGCTTAAACAGACAAATTTTCCTTTTAGCCATTCTTTTGTACTTTTGGATGCTTTGGGTCATTGTCCTGCTGGAGGACCCATGACTTTCGACTCAGACCTAGCTTTTTGACACTAGTTAGCACATTTTGATCCAAAAGATCTTAGGAGTCCTTTGAAGTAGTGGGGTCTTCCCTGGACATTAAGGCGTTGAACTGCAAGAGTGTCAATAATGTTGACCACAACTGTACACACTAGACTGAAGTAAAGTACTGCACCTACTTTTGGAAGTAAGCACACAAATTATAGTACTTTTATAATCAATGCACATAATTCTGGAATCACCCCTCTTAAGCATAACACCAGTACTCCGACAGCTGCACTGGCTACCCTTAATGGCACAGGCAAAATTCAAGGCAACACTAATCATCTTCAAGACCATACACCACTGCTCAGCAGAAATTATACAGACCACAATAACTAAAGACACAAGCAGCAGGCCCAGGTGAACCCAAGACACCAACAGACTCCCCACCCCGGCCAGATACCACAAAACAAAGCAATCGACTTCCAGAAGAGCCTTTTCACTCTCGACGCTAGACCTATGGAACTCGCTCCCAGAGGAACTAAGAGCACAAAAGGACCTCAGGGACTCCCACAAAGCACTCAAAACCCACCTGTTCATGGCCTCATATGAACAAGAACCTTAACCAACAATCCACGCAGCCTCGCCGATACAGCCACCATACACCAATACTACAGACCTGGTACTCAATCTCCAGGAATATATGTATGTCTTGTCACCTATGTTTAATGTAGACCCCTCGTTATATTCCTAACCACTTTGACTGAAGAATAAGGTGGTATACAAAACTGGCTAAATAAATAAATAAACCAAACTCTAACCTTTTTGCCATCCACAGTGCAAGTACATATGATGCAAGCAATGTGCATATTTACCCTTTAGTCAGTATTTTAGGAGAGATTATCAATGAGCGCAATTGGCACTTACCCACCTAAATGACTAAAATGCCAGCATTTATGCATGATCTTGCAGCCAGAATCTAAATTAACTTCCATAGGTACAAAATGTGTGTTTCTGTGTATTTTGTTCCATGTAGTAGGAAATGCATTTCCTTATCTTTCTTCAATATACCACTGCTCATAAAGTCTGATTTACTGAATTTTCTGTTTCATTTTTTTTTTTTGCACGTATGCGGTTCTAAGTTTCAGTTTCTTTGGTTTGTGTTTTCTATGTGTAGCCATGGTAAGGAATTCTGTTAACAAATAGGTTCTATGTAGGAATCTAGAGTACCACAGCTTATTTTCGTTTCCCAACTAGAAGTATACTTATGCGCTAGAATAGTTGTAGTACTGTCCTTTTATAGGTGTGGTTTCTACCATTTGAGTTCTTGGATTTGCTGCACATGTGTTACAGTAAGGTCTGAATATCTATTTGCAAGTTTTCTTACCTCACATAGGGTCCTGTTTACTAAAGGTCTTCTCTCATTTTCTGTCTTTGAGAAAAATGTTTAGTAAACAGGGCCCTGGTGCTGGCAGCAAAAGGAGTTTGAGTTGCTGTCATTGATGTGGCACTAGAATTTAAATAGAATCCCTTTTGCATATTGAGTTGTAAAGTGAACAGACAAAAAGTGGAAAAGGTCAGCTAAACATATGCAAAAAAGAGTGAACCATTTTTTTCTTTTTTCCATTCAATGCAATTAACAATTAAACATTCTGTCACCATTCAGTATTTCACAAACATAAATGTGAATTAAATTATTTGTATATACTTATAAAAAAAAGAGGTCCTTTATTTCTTAAAAAAAAATACAAATTTAAAAAGCAGATATCACACATTGCTAACATAGGTGCTCATAAATAAAGCCCCATGGCAGTAATTGTATAATGCCTTTTTCACACCTATATGCTAGTATACATGCACATTAAAGGTCTCTTATACAACTACTCCTGGTGTAAAAGTCCTTGTAATGACATGTTTAGGGTAGACACATGACACCCATATTATTCTGTGTTTTTACCCAGGTCCCTGCTGCAGTCATGTATGACCAAAATCCCATTGCTGCTGACCCTGCCAAGGTGAGAAGGGAAGGAGAGGGTACCTGCGAAAAACCCTAAATACCGGCGTGGGCTCCTCTCCCCTCCTCCCCCCCTGCAGCCTCCAATGCACGGGCCAATGAAATACTGCTCCTGCGTGCCAGGGCCAGAGTTTCAAATCACACACATCCTGGCATCCACTAATGGTTACCTTGCATCTCTTCCCTCTCTCCCCCTCCCCCCTCCTATAGCTGACTGGTTAGAAACTTGTTGAGTGGGAGGTGACAAAGGGTACTGGGAAATGGAGTTCACTGCTAAGATAATGATGCTATTGATGGTGAGCCATGGAGATCTTCCTTGGTCTGTTTTTTTTAACAATTTTGTAAGTATATTACAGAAGGACTGTTGGGTAAGTTTTGCCTCTTTGTGGGTGACACCAACATATTGTATTCAACAGGGTATCACCCACAAAATTGTAGATAACATAAAGAAGGGTCTAGCAAAGCTTGAAGAATGATGGAGAAGTTGGTAGCTGAAATGTAATGCTAAAAAATGCAACATCATGCATTTGGGCTGCAAAAGTCCAAGGGAGTGGTTCTGTATAGAAGGTAAAGTACCTTTCTCCACAAAAGAAGCGCAAAACTTGGGGGGTGATTATATCTGTTGATCTTAAGGTGGTCAAATAAGTAAAATTGGTGAAAGCCAGAAGGGTGCATTGTGAAAGGAATGAGCGGCAGGAAGAAAGAGGTGATAGTGTTGGAGTACTGTGTGCATCTCCTTGGGATCACATCAGTCCAGAATTACTAAAATGATCAGTGGTCTTCTTCCTAAAGCATATGGGGACAGACTCACATATCTCAATATATATATACAGTAATTTGGAAGAAAGGCAGAAGAAGGGAAATATGACATTTAAATAAGTCTGTGGCGTAAATGCACAGGAGGAAAGCCTCTTTCAACGGAAAGCTCTAGATTGAAGGGCCATAGGATGAAGGTGGAAGGGGCTAGATTGAGGAGTAATCTAAGGAAATGTTTCTTTATGGAAAGGTTGGTGAATGCGTAGAATAGCTTTCCAGCAGAGGTGGCAGAGGCAGGAACTGTGTCTAAATTCAAGAAAGCATGGGGCAAGCTCAAAGGATCTCAAAGAGAAAGAAGGTGATTGTACAGCTTAGCAGTTGGTATGGATCGGCAGACTGGATATGCTGTATGATGTTTATCTACTGTCATTTTTCTAGGCTTCCGTATTTAACTGAAAGGTATGTCCACTTAGGAGGAATGCAGCATACTGTTTCTATTAAGTTGTAAAATGTTTGAAGGAACAAGTATTCACTTTAAGAGATCCAGAGGACTGCATCCTGTAGGATTTCTTTCTGCTGTAAATAAAGAGGCCTCTGTTGTAGCCACACATATTGTCTATTTTTGCCTTTTTGTACCATTCATTTGGTTTACAGTGTTACAGTGTTAGCATGAGATTGGGGGGGGGGGCGTCCCTAAGTATATGCTGAGTCTGTATTTGAAGGTAGCCATTAATACCATCTAGCAAGGAATCTATTTAGCCTTGTGTGACAAATGAATCATCCCAATATGCACTACTCCATGGGTTCGACCATGACCATTTGTTTTACCCTGTCAGGTGTTTGAAAATTATTCAGTTTTCTAATAAAAAAAGATCAGACAAACATGATATGCTTAATCAATCTTGTATTCATAGGCCAAGGGAATTGTATTTAATGAGCAAATGAATTTTGATGGTATAACAATGTTTGGAATTAACATGATAAGATTACTCTTTTGATATCAGCAAAATCATCAATTTAAGCAAAGAGGTTAGTGTGCAGGGTCAGTGTCATGATTGTGGAAAGTGGATTTTCAGTATTTCTTTGCTCCTCCGGTACATTGGTTCTGCTGGTCGGTGTACTGACTTCCACCTGGAACAAGAACCACAGAATTAGTTGAAGTTTACCAGATACATTTTCTCAGTCTTCCCTGAACACTTGAATTTCTTCTCTGTATGAGACTTAAATCTCAATATTTTCTGGTAATTTATTTTAGATTATAGCATATAATGGAATTCATTCATTTATCATATCTATTGTAAACATAAAAAGAAATGGTGATTTCATAAGAGGCATTTTAAGTACAAATACGGACATATAAGCTCATTCCGAGCCGCGTATAGCAGGGATGGACGTGCCCCTTCCTGCCGGCGTCTAACTTCCCTGCTAGTTGTATGGGGAAGTGAGACGGGGGTGGGAAAGGAGAAGATCAGGGGAGGAAAGGGGAGGAAGCCCGATGGTTCACCCCCCACCTCCAGAAGCTAAAAACCAAACTCAGAAGAGCGGAAAGAAAATGGAGAAAAACCAGAAAAGAAGATGACAAAACAAACTACATGTACGAACTAGACATGTACCATGCAAAACAGACAAAGCAAAAAAGACTTACAATTCGAAAATCATAAACACATCAATAAACAAACCAAGAGAACTCTTTGAAATTGTCAAAAAACTGACAAAAGCGCCCAACCACTCCGACCAACTACCAAACATCCGACCAGATTTACTAGCACAGCAATCCAAACAGCTACAAAAACCACAATTGAACGCAGACACAACAACAACAAACCACACCACCACCATAAACAAAGAATGGAGTGAATTCGAAGTAATCACAAAAGAGGAAATATCATCCACCATCTCCCATCTGAATACCACCACCTCTCCGCTGGACCCCTGCTCTACAGAATGGATAAAGAAAACCAAGGAAGACCTGAGCACACCATTGGCCTGCATGATTAATGAATCCCTCAGCCAAGGACGCATGCCAGACCTCCTCAAAACCTCAATCATACGGCCAACCCTAAAAAAACACAACCTGGATCCCATGGACCCTGCATCCTACAGACCTATAGCAAGCCTCCCATTCGCCGCCAAAATCATAGAGAAGGTAGTTCAACAACAGCTCCAAGAACATTTAGATACCAACAACATACTGGACCCGCAACAACACGGCTTCCGCCCACTCCACGGAGTCGAGACCCTCATGACATCACTAATGAACACCCTCGTCATAGGGACCCAAGCCAAACACTCTGGATACGCCATGATCTTCCTAGACATATCAGCAGCCTTCGACACCATCTCCCACAACATCCTCCTACACAGACTACAAGCAATTGGCATCAAGGATACCGTACTTCAATGGTTCCACTCCTACCTAACCAATAGATAACAACTGATCCGCACAAACATATCAACATCGCCCCCCTTCCAACAACACCAAGGAGTACCACAAGGATCCACACTGTCAGCCATGCTCTTCAACATCTACCTGCAACCACTCTGCTCTATCATGCATGCTCACAACATCAACTATCACATCTATGCACATGACATAATGCTCTATGCCCCAATCACAACCTCTAACCCAACAAATAAACACCTATCCCAATGCTTCACAGAAGTATCCAGCTGGCTACAAAAAAACAACCTATCCATAAACATAAAGAAAACAGAAGCCCTCATAGTAACAAAGGACCCAGATTTTACACCACCTACACACCTCAACATTGGAAACACAAATACAAATACAACCATACATAAAATATCTGGGAATCATCATAGACCAAGCACTCACACTCAAGCAACAAATCAAAAAAAAACAAACACCGAAACAATATTCCACAAGGCTAAAACAGTACAACGCCTCAGACCTCTCCTTGAACCACAAGACTTCAGAACAGTAATGTAAGCCATGACACTCCCACACCTGGACTACTGCAATATAATCTACCATGGACTACCAGCCACTTACACCAACCCACTTCGAACTGCCTTGAATACAACAGCAAGGATTATTCAGAAAGCAAAAAAACAAGACTGCATCACCCCAATCCTGAGGGAGCTACACATACTCCCCCTCGAAGCACGAATCAAATACAAATCCGCCCTACTTACACACAAAGCTCTCTACCAAACGCAGACTTCCCAGATCCACACACTACTGCACCGTCCAGCCCACAACAGAACAACCAGACAAACCACCAACAACTCCCTCACCATACCCCATAAACGAACCAAATGCAATCAACGAACCTGCAACAGAGCCTTTGAACTATACGCACCATCCCTCAACCAGAAGTCTTTTGCCTGCCACGGCGGCATTTTGAATACTGGCATGTAATCATGTATAAATTGTATATATTGGACCCCTCCCACACTCTTGCAATCAAATGTATACCCAGAACTGTGTGCCCCAACCAAAGGATATTGTATCCCATTGATTCTCCTGTTTTATGTAAATCATTGCCTAATCGAAATGTAAATCTAAAAATCACTGTATTGTACGATACACTATGATTCTGTAAAGTAAACCGCTGCTGATCGTAGGAAGCAGCGGTATACAAATGTTTACTAAATAAATAAATAAATAAATCCCTCTGGAACTATCTACCAAGCCACATCAGAAATAACAGAGACCCTCTATCATTCAGGAAACAACTAAAAACCGCCTTATTCCAGGAACACCTCGCAACTGAAACAACCACCAGCCACTGACTACCGCCCCCCCCCCTCCAACTCCCCCCCGGAACATATGTTCCAAAGAGCCTGTAATACAATGTCTATGTCCCAATTATTTGCTGAAATCATTAATGTTGGCCCCCTGGTGACAGCCCCTACCCCTGAGTTTGATCACTCGATTGTTGCCCCCCCCCAGTGTTACACCGCTTTGACCCGGTGAAAAGCAGGATATAAATACAGCTAAATAAATAAATAAATAAATCAGGGGCAGCTTTAGGGTGGGCAGTAGGTGGTCGCTGGCCCTGGACGTATAGGGCCGATTTAATGTCGGCTCTGTACGTCCGGGGCTGGCAACGTGAATGGGGAAGTTATTCCACCACCAAAGTGGAATAACTTCCCTGATTCTATAGGATCAGTGGGCCCAGGGCTGGGAAGGGATGGCAGGAGACAGAGGGTATTCTCCATAGCCTGACCCTGACCCTGACCCTAGCCCTTGGAGGCCGGATCGGAGGTCGGGCTGCGGGGAATTAGCTGCAAGATCTAGCAGCTGAGGATCGCGGCTTATAAATGGAGCTGCGGTGCCATGCCAAGCAGATGCCATGGTGCTGCGGCTCCATTTAAAAGAACTGACTGAGTTAGTCGGGCAAGGCCTATACATGCTGGGCTGAATTACAGTCCCGTCCTACACGTATAGGCCTGATCGTGATTCTGATCCTGCGGGACTAGACATGCCCCGTGGGATCTGAATTGCAACGCCCTCTGTACGTCCGGTTCAGACTGGGCAAACAGTGGGCATGTACGTCTGGGACAGAATCACGCTGATACTCTATATATCAAAAAATCCTTCATACAATAACTCGCATAATGGATAGTCATATAATAGCATTATAATGATGCCAGATAAATGCCAAAATGGTCCATCCATTTTGGCCAGGTGAAATTCATACTCTAGGAACATATTTGCTATGAATTTCCCTGCTTTGCACTAACTCTCTATTTTAATAAATGCTGTTGGGCTTGGAAAGTCAATCTATCTGACTCATAACACCTATCTAATATTTTGCATTTCCTATATAGCTTTTATTATACCAGTTATGATGGGTTCATTATTCTTGGTAGATGTCATCTAGAAAGATGTTAATAAAAAGTGATTCAAATATGTTTTTAAAACCATCATTACTGTGGAAATAATCTAGCTAAGAACAAAAGGTGTGGATTAACTGCACGATTAGCCACAAAACTAACATGCGGTAAGTTCAACTATCGTGCACTGCCAGGGGGTGCCCAGAAAGGCCCCAGAATTTACCACATGATCACATTCCCAAAATGCGCAGCCCGATTAACATGCATAAACCTGATGAAACCTAAGGACTCTCCGTTATGTGCACTCATGCTAATGGCCAAATTACCAGTGAGTGTGAAGCAATTATCCTCATGCTAAAGTCAATGTGCTCTTCATGCTCACACTCCATCCCTAACCCACTCACTCCCATCTTAGTGCATGATGGCCACTTAATGTGCATTTTAGTGGCCAGTAGTTGGCATTCCACGCATTAGAATTCTCAGCTGTGAGTTACCACACACTAGAGCGCATGTTACCCAGTTAGTGTTCTTCAATAAAAGGACCTCTAAGTTTGTTGTTGTTAAGTGCTGTTGAGTTGGTGTCAACTCATGACGAACCTCTGGATAGTTGACCTAAACTGTGTTTGCTTTTCAGTCAGGTGACTCATTGTTGATAGAGTGGCGCCCATAGCTGTTTTCTTGTATCGATCCATCTCATTGCCAGCCTTCCTCTTTTGCACTGATCTTCTACATTGCCAAGCATTATGTCTTTCTCTAACGATCTCTCTCTTTGCAAGACGTGTCCAAAATATGAAAGTCAAAGTCTTGTCTGAGCTTCTAAGGAAAACTTAGGTTTGATCTTGAGAATCTTGTCTAGGTCCTTCATAGCAATTCTGCCAAGAGCAATGCGTCATTGGATTTCTTGCAAGTTGTCAGGATCTCTGCCTTCTTAACATTAAGGTGCAGGCCCATTTTAAGACTATGTTCCTTGATCCTGAGAAGCAAATGTTTCAGATCATCTGCATTTTCAGCCAATAATGTGGCATCATGAGCATAGCGAAGGTTGTTGATGAGTCTTCCACCAATCTTCACACCTCGGTTGTCTTCATACAGTCCTGCTTCTCTGATGATTTGTTTTGCATATAAATTAAAGAGGTAGGGAGAAAGTATGCAGCCTTGTCATACATCTTTGCTAATTTTAAACCATTCTGTTTCTCTAAGTTCCGTTCAAACTGTTGCTTCTTGATCAATGTTAAGGTTGTGCAAGAGAACTATCAGGTGTTCTGGTATACCCATGCTTCTTAATGTGGCCCAGAGTTTCTCATGATTTACAAAATCAAAAGCCTAACTGTAGTCCATAAAACACATTTGAATATCCTTTTGGTCATTTTTCTTTCTTTTCAAGGATCCATCTCACATCCACAATGATGTTTCTCGTTCCTTGTCCTTCTCTGAACCCTGCTTGCACTTCTTACAGTTCTCTTTCTAGATATGGTTGTAGTCTCTGCTGAATAACTTTGAGTAGAATGTTGTTGACATGTGGAATCAGAGCGACTGTGCAATAATTTCCACAGTCATTCGGATCACCTTTCTTCGGTATTGATATAAACACAGATATTTTCCAATCAGTTGGGCATGAATTCTATTCTGGCACATTTGTCGTGCAAAAATTAAACTATTTATGTGTTTGAGAGGCCAACATAAGTTTTCAATTTCATAACACAAAAAAGCTTCGTTGATACATGGATGTGTTTTTGGGACACTGGCTTAGATTTTCAATCATTTATTACTTTCGTAAAAATAGAGTTAAACTGTGTACCGCAGTGATGTGCATCTGAACAGATGTTTAGCTCCAGGCAGTAGGAATGTACTATGACAGGAGAAACCTTTGTAAGCAACTTGAGCACGAAGATCAGCGCATTAGGTGTTTCCCATCATGCTAACTGCATGAGGTCTTGCAGGGGTGTTCTACAGCTAACAGGGATTGACCACATGTTCCACACTAAATTTTGCACTAAACACATACTAAGATGCTGATTATTATCTTGGTGTAATAAAAAAAAGATAGTTAAATCAAACCAAATCAGCCATGTTTCTGAAAAAGGGTTCTTTATGACCTCATCTAATTTTCACTGAACGTTTCTCTTACAAAATGTTTTTCTTCATGTTTTCCTCTGTAAAAAAGATTGCTATGTCTGATATAGCACAGAATGGGAAGGTTATCATTAAAAATAAAGCTAAATATGTGAACTCAGCTGGTTCAGGGCCAATGTGCTGAAATTATAATGTTATTAATAAGAAATCAGAGTACAAATAATGTGACACATCCATAACTTTAAACATTTCAAAAAATGTATAGCAATATTTAGCCTGTTACTAAAAACGTAGAGGGTCTTTTACAACGGGCACTACCTGGCTGTACGTGTTCTGGCACATGCTAAAGGCACTCTGAGATGCATGTAGGATTTTGGTGCTAACTGCACATCCCTCATTAGAAGGGTGACTGGCTGGGGTGGGGGCAGCGAGTGGGTGTGGTGAGATTGCCACTGCGCGCTGTGTGAATGTAGCTCTAACTTCATTAGTGTGGGTTTCACATATGGAGCTATGGCACAGGGATCCATATTAACTGCCAGGGAGCTGCTTTCATGCCCCTGACAGTTAACACATAACGCGCCATGGTTTTGGTGTTAATCACATGTTATGTGCAACAACTTAGTGCAGCTAGTAAAAGGGCCTCTTAAGATCATTACCTTGGCTTTTCTTTTGGGATGAGTCATCCACTCCACCCTGTGAGCACTGTGATATCTGACCACACTGTCCTCCAACACTGCCACTCTTGGAAGATGTGCTTGACTCTAGTCATGCAGAACACAACAGAAAAGGAAATGTGATTTTGTGATACTTTAGCCTTGTCTTCATCAACAAATCATGAAATTTCATTCACAACTATCTTGACAGTTTTAATCTTCTCTCAAGTAGAGCAGCCATTGCAGTAAAAGAAAAGTGCCAATGTTGATGTAATTTAAACTTTTTTTTTTTTACTTTTTTCAATGCCAAATTGCAAACACAGCAATTTATTGAGAATTTCTAATGAAAAATAGTTGATTGAAATACAAGTATGGCCATGGCCTTGACCTTTCTTTTGGCAGGGGTCACCAATAGGATTCTGTGAGCACTGTGTGTTCTGATTCCCACAGTCACTGCCCTTTCCAGTTGTTACTGTTTCTGAGGAATCAGAGGGGAGCAGAATAAGAAAAGTATTCTGAAAAGGTCTAGAATTGTGTGCTTGAAAATGTCATAAATATTTACTCAGAACTTACACAAACCTGCCCCCCATTTTAACTTATTTTCTATAGCCAAGACAGTTTTTTCAGCCACTCAACGTCCATGCACCCTGAATCTTGCCAGTAAGTCTCTCTTCCTCCCTGGGACTGTAAACATTACCTCTGCAGAGTCTGTCTAGGGGAGCTGAATCTATGGTTATGAATTACACCCCGGTTTCTCACTTAGTAGTATGAGTTCATGAGAATGGATCATTATGGCAATCATGGATCATGAAATACAGTATCAATAATAGAAGCATTTCTCTTGTTTAAAAAAAAAATCTGTGTTTATGAAAGCTAACATTTGGAACCAACAGTTTCCATTGAAAAATTATAATAATGAAGTAAAACTTACGACCAGAGACTTGACCTTTCTGTTGGCATGAGTTATTCACTACACCCTGAGAGCTCTGTGAGCCCTGAGTCCACTGTCCTCCACAGTCACCGCCCTTGTCAGTTGTGGATGTTTCTGTTGTTTTAGAAATTGCAAAGAGCAGGATGTTATTTCTGTTTAACTTTGCTATTGTATGTTGAACATGCCACAAAACATCATTTGCATGTACCTAGAGAGTTTCTTACATTTTAACTTGTTCTTATCTATATAAGAATTGTAGCAACAGTTCTTGGTCAAAAAACATAGGCCACAGTTCTCTCCACACCTAGTATACCAGTGCCCTGCATCGATGTGAGTGATGGTCTTGGTTTCCTCCTTTTCAGAGACTCAACACTCCAGCTATAGCATTTAACCTTTCCAGTTCATGCTGTAAGAACAGCTAACGCTGATCTTAGAAAATGAGCACAGGGCTCTTTCATAGCAGTGTCTCACCCTGCCACTGGGTCATTGGACTAACCTTGAAGCAGTAAATATATCATTAAAAATAAAATATACCACTACATCTTGAGTACTATTTAGTACTCAAGATGTTAGAGGTCAATAGCAGAATTAACTTTTAGTATATTAAACAGTATCGATTTTTATGAGTTCGAACATCCCTAATATTATGCAGCAGTTTTAAACACTTTCTAAGGAGAAATTATTATAATGAATTGAAACTTACGACCAGAGTCTTGACCTTTCTGCTGGCATGAGTTATTCACTACACCCTGAGAGCTCTGTGAGCTCTGACTCCACTGTCCTCCACAGTCACCGCCCTTGCCACTTGTAGATGTTTCTGTTGATTTAGAAATTGCATGAACAGCATGAACATATCATGAAACTCCATTTGCAAATACCTAGGATTTGCCCACATTGTTTAACTTCTTCCTTTCTAGCCAAGACATTGTAGCAACAGTCCTTGGTTAGAAACCACAAACCATAGTTCTCTCCAAAGACTAGTTGCAAGCATTCTAAATCGATCTGAGTGATGGCTGTGGCTTCCTTCCTCTCAGGGGCTCCATCTGTAGTTTTTAACATATCCAGTTTATGCTGTACAGAAAAGCTAAAACTGAGCTGGGAAAATGAAGCCAGGGCTCCTTCATAGCATTGTGGCACCTGCCATTGGTTGATTGGACCAACCATAGGTCTTGAATTTTCAAAAGGCATTTGCATGGTTTACAACCCAGTAAACCATGTAAATACTTTAAATCAGGATATTCAATAGCACTTATACAGTTAATGCCATTGAATATCACCTTCTAACTTCCCTACACGCTCCGATGCTTTCCAGTTATCATCAGGGTGTGTCGGGGCGTTCTGGGGTGGAGCGGAAGTGGTGACAAGAGAGAACAAAGCAGCAGCGATTTTGCTTGCTGCCCAGTTAGAGATCTGAGCCAAAAATATAGGCAACAAAAGCCCTTGCCTATCCATAAGGCACAGGAGCTAACCAGGCAGCATGCAATATCGCTTTGGCAGCTTCCAATATGCATGGAGATCCCCAGATGTTCAATGCTATTGCCTTGGCATTGAATATCTTTGTTTGGAGAGGGCTATGTGCTGATGAGGTGCATAGCCCTTCAAAAATGAGCCTAGCTCAGTATCAAGCCCTATATCATTAAAGGTAAAATATAACGCCTTCATCTTGAGTACTATATAGTAAAATCATGATGTCAAAAGCAGAAACATCGTTTAGGGGGTTATTTTGTAAATGCTCTTTCTGATTTGAATGCCTATTCAGACATCCAAAATACAAAGATTCACTTCCTCGCCATTTTAGAAAGCTGGGTCTAAAGACATCCTTGTCATTCGCCCTTCCAGGGAGACTGGGGGCATGGCAGAAGCGTGACCTGAGTGGTACAAAAGAGATGCATATTGCCATGCAATATCAGAACACGGCATGCATGACTGTGTCTGCTCTCACGTCTATGCTATACCTGCTCCTGACCACAACTAAGTTCCAAAAAAGTGCCTGTTTTATGGCAGCAACACTCGCAGTGGGTAGAGAGAAATCTGCTCTCACTGCTAGAGTAGTTTTTATTGAGAAACAAACACGTGCTGGTTTAGTCCTTCATTACCCCCCGCCCCCACTCTCCCCACTGTTGCACGTATATAGATCTAAGATCAGGGTGAAGGGCGTGCATATCTCTTACATAGATGTCCCTGTACTGAAATCCAGTGCTAGGTATTTCCATGTTCCCTTTTCTACAGAAGTTCATTTTGGGGAATAGCCTGCAAACATGTATGTACCAGCTATACCATATTCACATTTCCCAGAACTATTTGCAAGGACAGCAGGGATGGAGTGATTTCAGATGGATTTCTTCACTGCTGTCCCTCCCCTGGATTTTTGCACATTTTAATCTGGATGTCACAGATTCATCCTGAAAGATCCTTCTAAAATGCCACAAGAGAGCTAAAAGGAAAACCACTCAAAATATGCTAACTATACCAATTGAAAAAACAAAGAGTAGTCAATTGGTTTGCACTAGAGCATTGTCTATCTATGCTCTGGGAGTCTGGAAGATGCCATGTGACAATATACGAATAACCACCAAACTATCAACATTCTGCAAAGAATTTAAAACAGACCTATTGCTAGAGAACTGCGGAGATAAAAGCTAGACATGCAGACCGATGACACAAAACCGCTTGTCCAATTGATAAGCAATGATAAAGGCAACCACAGTTAAGAACGTAACTCCTCTACCTAAGAAATCTGTAGAAACTCTCCTATGTAAATACCACGGACAGTATAATACTTCTGGTCTAACCTATCATCAGATCCTCACTGAACACATACAGACAAACACATTTATCTAAATACTAAGGACAGATTAATATCTTTGGTTCAGCTTTATGGACTTATACCGTTACCTCCCCTATAATATCATTTACATAGTTCAATATAAGTTGCTTCCTGTTAGTCTGTTCACAGTTCAATGTAAAATGCAATTGTTATTGTTAATTCTGAACTGCTCTGATTTGAAGAAGAGTGGTTTAGAAGATTAGTCAAATAACTAAATACATATTAAACAGTATAAATTTTTATGAAGTCTAACATCCCTAAATATTGCAATTTTTAAATATTTTTGAATGAGAAATTATTATAATGAAAAGAAACTTACGACCAGAGACTTGACCTTTCTCTTGGCATGAGCTCTTCACTACACCCTGAGAGCTCTGTGAGCTCTGATTCCACTGTCCTCCACAGTCACCGCCCTTGCCACTTGTAGAGGTTTCTGTTGATTTAAAAATAAGAAAAAGCAGATGTTATTTCTGTGTAACTTTCATATTGTCTGCGTGAACGTATCATGAAGCTTCATTAGCAAGTACCTGCAGATTTACCTACATTTTACCTTATTCTTGGAAAATGAACCCAGGACTCATTCTTCGCCGTGTGCCAGCCAGTCACTGGGTTATTGGGCCATCCTTAGACCAGTAATTACAGTATATCATTAAAAGTAAAAAATAACTCCTCCACCTCAGCTAAAATTTAATAAATCTATGATGCAGATTCAACTTTTAGCATATTAAAAAGTATCCATTTTTATGACTGCTAAGATCTTCAAATATTACACAGCAGTTTTTAAACACTTTCTAAGGAGAAATTATAATAATGAAATGAAACTTACGACCGGAGACTTGACCTTTCTCTTGGCATGAGTTCTTCACTACACCCTGAGAGCTCTGTGAGCTCTGACTCCACTGTCCTCCACAGTCACCGCCCTTGCCACTTGTAGATGTTTCTGATGATAAAGAATAGAATAAGATTTGTAATTTAGTTTAATCTGCAGGCGGGTTCATTCATAAATAAATGCTTACACACACACACACACACACACACACACACACTCATTCATTCACACTCATTTTCAATGTTGCTAAACCCTGATAGCTACAATCCATAGCCAGAACCTAGAGAATATCACTTTTCCTGGATCCTAATGTGGTATATATACACCCTGAATCTATCACAGTGTCAGAACTATTTATGCCTTTATCATAACATCCATAAATTCTCTGAGCTTGCGAAATGAAGCCAGGTTTCCCACATCATAGCTTCACATTCTGTCACAGAGTCATTGATTGAAGATCTTGTCAGTAAGGATTCATAATAATGAAATAGAACTTACGATCATAGCTTTGTTCTTTCTTTTGGCAGGGGTTATTGCCTTGATTCTGTTGGCATGTTGTCTGCTGATTGCACTGTCCTCCGCTGCTACCTCCTTTGGCAGACATGTTTCTCCCTGTCGGTCTAGAGTAACACAGAAGTAGAAGAGTGATTCTGTGAGGCTTTGGTCTGGTCCTCATGAACATGCCATATATATATATACACAAAAAGTGTTCCACCCTGTACCTCATGACTATCATGTATGCATTGGTGGAGTCCTTGATGAACAAATAGGAATTTAGCACAATCTAATAATTTTCTGGCCTAAAGGTAAGGTGGATAGAAGGTAGTGACTTTTTTATTTTGATTATTTAACATGATATAGTGGCATGTTAAATATGTAAATTGTTCCTCATCATTTTTTGAGGGATTTATATTCCAAATTTAGCTTAGCAAATGGATTAGCAAATGCATTTATATAGTTTAAATGGCAAATAAACATAATTAAGAACATGCCTTTTTTACAATCATTAGATATGTGTCATATTTAACAATTAGGTATGCTTGGGAGAAGAGGAAGATTAGAGGTGGAATTGCAAGACTCAAAAGTGCAGAGAACAGATTCGTGGAAAGTGATATTGAAAAAGCAAAAATGCTAAACATATACTTCTGTTCTGCATTCACTAAAGAAAATCCTGGATAAAACCATGTATGATTGACAAATATACAAATGGGAATGGAGTAGGTACCACACCATTCACAGAAGAGGATGTGTTTGAACAGTTTCAAAAAATGAAAGTGGACAAAGCCAAGGGACCAGATGGGATACATCCCAGGATACTGATAGAGCTCAGAGAGGTTCTAGCAGGACCTTTAAAATATGTTTTTAATAGATCCTTGGAGATGTGAGAGGTTCCATAGGACTGGAGAAGAGCTTATGTGGTACCTCTTCACAAAAGTGGTAATAGGAAAGAAGTGATAAACTATAGGCCTGTAAGCCTTACCTCGGTGGCAGTAAAAGTAATAGAGGTGCTCCTGAAAGAGAGAATAGTGGACTTACTAGAAACCAATCGGTTGCATGATCGGAAGCAATATGGTTTTCTCAAAGGATGATCATGCCAAACAAAATTAACATAAGAACATAAGAAATGCCATCTTGGGTCAGACCAAGGTCCATCAAGCCCAGCATCCTGTTTCCAACAGTGGCCAATCCAGGTCACGAATACTTGGCAGGTTCACAAAGGCCACAGGTTCCACAATGCTCTTCCTGTGGTAAGCAGTGGATTTCCCTGTGTCCTCTTTAATAATGGTTTTTGGACCTTTCCTCCAGGAATTTGTCCAAACCTTTTTCTATACCCAGCTACATGAACAGCTCCGGTAATGAATTCCAGAGTTTGATTACGCATTGAGTGAAAAAATATTTTCTCTTATTAGTCTTAAATGAGTTGCATTGTAGTTTTGTTGCATGTACTCTAGTCTCTTTACTTTTTGATTGCATAAATAACTGATCTACGTTAACCCATTCCACTCCATTCATTAATTTATAGACCTGTATCAGCCCTTCAATCTTCTCTTTTCCAAGTTGAGGAGTCCTAACTTTTTAATCCTTTCCTCATAGGGGTATCATTCCATCCATTCAATTTGATTGAGTTCTTTGTCTTGGTGACTAGAGAACTAGATCAAGGGCATATGATGGATGTGATCTACCTAGATTTCAGCAAAACCTTTGATACTGTTTCTCATAAGAGACTTATCAATAAACTGAGCAGCCTGGGGCTGAGTCCCAAGGTCATGAACTGTATCAGAATTTGATTGACTGACAATGACAGAAGGGGGTGGTAAAGGGAACTTACATTGAAAAAGGAAAGTGAGTAGTGGTGTGTCCCAGGGATCGATCCTGGGACCAGTACTGTTCATGTATTTGTTAGTGGTATTGCTGAAGGATTGAAGGGAAAAGTCTGTATTTTTGCAGATGACATGAAAATTTGCAACAGAGTGGACTCCTCTGAGGAAGTGGACAACATGAGGATAGACCATTCTTCCAGTTTTTGTAGATCTTATCGTGGCAGTTAAGATTTAATGTGAAGAAGTGCAGTCATGCACTTGGATTGCAGAAATCTAAGGGAAATGCATGCGATGGGGAATGGGAGGTTGGTGTGCATGGACCTCAGAGTGATTGTTTCTGAGGATCTCAAGGTGAGAAAACAGTGCAACAAAGCGGTGGCCAAAGCTGGGTTGCATACAGAGAGAGAGAGAACCAGCAGAAAGCAGGAGGTATTAATGCTCCTGTACAAGTCACTGGTGAGGCCTCACTTGGAATATTGTGTTCAGTTTTTGAGATCATATCTCACAAAGGATAACAAAAGACTTGAAATGGTTCAGAGGATGGTGACCAAAATGATTTGGCGCCTGTACCAGAAGATGCATGAGAAGAGACTTGAAGACCTAAATATGTATACCTTAGAGGAGAGGAGGGACAGGGTTGATATAATATAGATGTTTAAATACTTAAAAGGCATAGATTAACAAACAAACCTTTTTCAAAGAAGGGGTAGCTGTAAAACTAGAGGGCATAAAATGAAACTGCAATGTGGTAAACCTAAAAGCAACTTCAGGAAATACTTCTTCACTGAAAGGGTAAATGCCCTCCCGATGGAGGTGGTGGGGGCGAATATAGTGACTGAATTCAAAATGGCATGGGACAGACACAAAGGATCTTTTTATTGCAAGAGGATAAAATCAAAATAAATTTAACTATTTCTTATACCTCAACAAATAGCGAAGGGCACAACGCTAAACAAAGGCATAGAGGTGGGTGACCTGCACGGAGCGGCAGGTACACCTATTCTAGCCATCTTACCGGGCAGACTAGATGGGCCATAGTGGTCCTTGTCTGCCATCATATACTATGTTACTATATTGATTAATCCTTTGGCTCACAAAATTTAGGGCCACGTTTACTAAAGCTTAGCCCCTAGTAATGGACATTAGAATAAAATTGGCATCTGGTGACAGATGACATATATTGATGGCCCTATACTTTAATTAATAATCATGGCCTTTAGATTTTTTTAAACATTTACAAATTCAAGGCAAAATATCAAAAAAATATGAATAATCATTCAAATCAGCTCATAGCAGTTTATATGATGGCAGATAAAGACCATCATGTTCCATTTAGTCTGGAGAAAGTGCCCCAGTTCTACAATAGAAAATCTTACAACCATCAGATTCCACAAATATCATATATTGAGGCTCTTTTACTAAACCTTAGTATCCATCATCTAGTCACCTCACTTACCTCATGCCCAATCCTCAATCACTGGCTCTATATACAGAATCAGACAGAAGACACATTGTTTCATGAAAGCTAGATAACAATTTTATTCAGCAGGTTTCTGTGGATACATATGGCTGCTGCATATATGTGCTACTTTGAATGATGTTATATAGAATGCTGAATAAACAAAACAACTTTATTGTTTTGTTTATTCAACGTCTGGCTGGCCATGGTTTCTGCCCTCCGCTGTACCTTCAAATCAAATCTGCGGAAGGCCTCTTTCTCCTGTTTTCTTGATGTTATATAGAAGGCAAAACATATTCCAGTTAATGTAAGTGAACTAACATTGCACACTAACTTTACAGAATGGGTATGGCTTGGAGGTCGCACAACTAAGGCATCATAATAACTTCATACCCAGCATGGGTGGTATATGGAAGTAGTTGGTCTGTATAAGTCTTACCCCTAGGTTTCTCCACCATTTAGAAACAGTTTACACCAGATTCGCATAAGGTCTACTCATAATGTCTGAACTTAACTGATGTCTGTACCTAGTGCTCACACTCCCATGCAATTTAATTCCCACTCTTTTACCCTTCCATCAAAGCCTAGTAACAATAGCCAACAATGGTCAAGCTGTTGTTCCACCACTTGATGCTGTCTTACAAGACAGTATATCACCTTAACAAATGCTTTTCATTACCATATGTATGATATGTGGCTCACCTGAGATCATCTTTTTGCCACAGACCTTGCTGTGGACATCTTGTATTTGGCTCCTATGCTGTCGCCATATTACCTAGTATAATCTATATCTTTTCCTAAAAATCACTTGTGAAACTATTGAGGCTGACATCCAACAAATTGGTGCCATCCAGCCCATACAACCTACTGTAGGGCCGTTCTTGACCAGGAGGTCATGCACCATAAAACATCCACTTATTTGAATCTGAATTTAAACATCCATCTGTTCAGCTTCTTCCTGACCATTTCAACTGCCATGTATAACACAGGTACACTACCAAAAAACTGCCTCCAGTTTTGCAACTGATTCCTATAGATTTTGGGGTGCTGAATCCAGGAAAAATAGCCAAAATGTTCCATCACGTCACGTTTTCTTGCAAAATTAGATTTCTTACCCATATAAGGAATGTTCACATAATTTCTTTTTAGCCGACTGCAGTTTATTTTCTTGGCCCAAAATAGAGGTTGTAATGGTTAACTAACTAGAAACACTCCCTCATGATATTTTAGAGTGTTTTGTATTCATTTTATACATTAACAGGACAATTGGGAGGCGGGGGGCTAAATCCAGTACTCGCGCTGGCGCATGTTCTTTCCTGTTCGCCTCGCCTCGTTCGCTCGCTCAAACACGGTGGTTGCGACATGAACGTTCCTGTCAAATTTCAGTTTCTTGCAAGTTCATTATTACCTTTTGTTTGCTCAGTCGTAATCCAGCTTTATTCCGAAGTGGTTCACTACAGTTGTAGTTTGCAGTGCTGTGTATTTGTGATGGCTCACAGAGCCAGAGGTTGCGTCAACTCTCCGGACAGTTTTTGTTTTATTTGTGGGGAATATACCGTGAAAAAGCGGCAGAGGAACATTTCTGCATTTATTAAAAAAGTATATTTCGCCTATTTCGGTTTGAAGTTAGGCGATCAAGACAAACCGTGGGCTCCTCACAAAGTGTGCAAGACATGTGAGGAAGATCTACGCTTATGGATGAAAGGTAAAAAACAAGCATTTCATTTCGGAATACCTATGATGTGGCATGAACAAAAAGACCACAGCAGTGACTGCTATTTTTGCTCTTGCATTGTGAAGGGATACAACTTAAAAAATAAGAACGTAATAAGTTACCCCAACCTTCCCTCAGCAATTAGGCCTATGCCTCATAGCAACGAAGTACCTGTGCCTGAACCACCAAAATCTTTGGATCATATTTGTGTGGACGGTTCTGATCATGATGAGACTCATCAGATGGCTTTTCCCGATGAGTCCAGTACTTCCGAGTCTGAAACTGAACCAGATCCGAAACCTGATCTTTTCTCTCAAGCTGAATTGAATGATTTAGTCCGGGATTTAGGACTCCCAAAAGATGCTGCCCAACTGCTAGGTTCTCGGCTTAAACAGAAAAATCTATTGTCACCAGGAACAACTTTTTATTGGTACCGCAACCGCGAGACACAATTTTTGAAGTATTTCAGCAAAGAGGAAGATTTGGTATTTTGCAACGATATATACGGAGTGATGGAAAAGTTTAAACTCAAGTATGATCCTGCTGAATGGCGGCTGTTCATTGATTCGTCAAAAGACAGCATAAAAGGTGTTCTTCTTCATAATGGCAACACATTCGCTTCAGTTCCTATTGCTCACTCTGTTATTCTCCAAGAAAAATACGAGAATTTGGCCCCGATTCTTCAGAAGATTCGTTATGATGAGCATAAGTGGATGATTTGTGGAGACTTTAAAATTCTATCCATGCTATTAGGGCAGCAATCCGGTTTCACCAAATATCCCTGCTTCCTTTGCTTGTGGGATAGCCGGGCCCGCGACCTACACTGGGGAAAAAAGACTGGCCAATTCGGGAGTATTTGAGACCCGGTGAGAAAAATGTTCTTCATGAGAGCTTGGTACCTCGTGATAAAATTCTATTACCACCTCTCCACATTAAGTTGGGTCTCATTAAGCAATTCATCAAGTCCCTTCCAAAAGATGGTGAGTGCTTTCGGTACCTTTGCTCAAAGTTCCCCCGACTTTCTGAAGCAAAGCTAAAGGAAGGAGTGTTTGTTGGCCCTGATATAAGGAAACTCATTTCAGATGGAGCATTCGCTGAAACGATGTCTGAGAAGGAAAAAGAAGCCTGGGATTCCTTCAAGGATGTTGTTCTCAAATTCTTGGGGAACAGGCGGGATGAGAACTATAAGGATATTGTTGCCAGGATGCTCAATGCCTTCAAAGAACAAGGCTGTAACATGAGACTGAAAGTCCATTTCTTGCACTCCCATGTGAACTACTTTCCCGAAAACTTGGGGGCGTACAGTGAAGAACAAGGTGAAAGGTTTCACCAGGACATCAAGGACGCAGAGAGAAGGTACCAAGGAAGATGGAACACCACTATGATGGCTGATTTCTGCTGGTTGCTGCTGCGGGAAACCCCAGATGAAAAATGCGCCAAGCAGCGCACCAAGAGAAGCATTCAGGGGAAGAAGAAACGGGCCCACCAGGAGATTGATTGACCCAAGAATGACTTTAAAATCTAAACTGTGTTGACAAATATCGTGTTTTTACTAAACTTTGAAATAAAAATTTGCTAGTTATTACCACAGTGTCGGATCTCATTTATTAGAATTTTATTTTCACACCATCGGGTGTTTGTCTTCATGTATTGCAATGGTGCGGTTTGCGTTTTCTATTCTTACATACATACCTGTACAACATTTTTTGCACATTTCTTTGCTTTGCTTTGTGTCTAACCTCGCTCTTATATGCTCAATGTTTGTGCACATGTATGTGGCTATTTTAAGTGCAGACAATTTTGCTACCATCACAGTGTGTTTTGTTGACATTATTCTTATGTGCTGCCTTGTTACAATTTTCTTTATTCTTATTTGAATAACTACTAAACAATTAGTATAAAGAATTCATCCAAGAAACTTTTATCTCGATCGCACTCAATCTGAAACGTTCACCTCAAACTGCTAACCCAATGTAGCAAAAAATCTGTACGTGATGGAGCAAATTGGTTACCAGATTTGGATTCAGCGCACCAAAAAACGTAAATATCAATCGAAACATTAGAGGGAGTTTAAAAAAAATTTTTTTAGTGTACCTGTGTAATCTTTCACTCTGCCATACTCTTCTAGGAATGATTACAGACCAGATAGCACCAGGAGGCCCTATAACAACCAGGCAGTCATGCTATATCATTTGGATAAGTTCAGCACTATGAGTGGACAGAACATCATTACCTCACAAGTGCCGGAGTAGCACCAGCGATGGGAGTTCCACTTTACTGGTTTCCCATGAAGTAGGCATTCTCTGGTCCCGCCTCATTCTTGGTAGCCTCAGCCACAGGACTCTAACGTGCTGTTAGCCCAGCCAAGCCATTCTCTAGTTGACCTGCCTAAGGTTCTCCTGTGTGCTCAGTATAAAAAAAATGCACAATTGAAGTGATCAGATACTACAGCAATGTTCAATATTAAACATTTGGGCAAATGTAAAGTTGAAAACGATGTGAGTGCTAGTGGCCTATGGCCATAAATTTCAATGCGGCAGTCCTATGGGTGCTGCTGTCATCACTGTCTCTATATGCAATGAGTGGAAGAAGAAGTAGCATGGATCAGTAAGTATGTGCTGGAGTGGTTCATAGGGTTATGCTTGCTTGCCAAAAGATGTAGGCAGACTTGAATACCTTTCAGTACTTTCATCACTAGGTATAACATCTGTTGCAATACTGAGAGAAGTTAGTATGGAACTTCCCAAGCAGCAAACAAGACAGAAAAAAAGGAATAAAGTGGATCCAAACTAGATATTTTACAGCAGCTGGATTACAGACCTGCAGAAAGAGTCTTCCAGGCACTGATATCAATAATGCAAACAAAAACGTAATAGGCTTCCTGAACTGCATTAGGAGCCTTCCCGGGCAGGTCCTGGACTGGTCTAGCTGAAGTCACAGAAATTAACAGTGGATAGACATGATAGCATGCCTAGGGAGAAAGCCTTCATTACTGTGGAACCCTGTGCTTTACGTATGTGTTGAGATAGGTCATGAAGGGAGTGTGATCCCAATAGGGAGGTATGAACTTGGAGTGGAGAAACAATCATCTACAGAGATGGTGACCTAGATGGGAGTACCAAAAGAAAGGTATACATAGAAAAGAAAAGAGCATTTGAAGTGGAGATGGAGCTTGGAGATATGGAACTGCAGGAGAATGAGATGAAAATGAAGGAATGGTCAAGAAATAAACTGAAAAGGATGAAGAATGGGAGAAGAAAGACCCAGAGGTAGAGGAATTATGTGGAAAAAATGAATATGCTGGTTTCTAGGTGAGAAAGGTTAACAAAATCAAATTTATTTATTTATTTATTTATTCGAGTGCTTTTTATACTGCCATTTCTGGTAATCATAGCGGTTTACTTACAGAACAACTAAGATACATTGAATATTATAGCAATATAACAGGTGCAGGAACAAGGCCATAGCCTTTAAATCAAATAGAATATTTTACATCTAAAATATTACTGAATGAAAACTACCAACTAAAATGCAAGGTGGAGTGGAGGAGTGGCCTAGTGATTGGGGCAAGATACTTCAGGCCAGAAGGTCAGGGATTCAAATCCCACTAGAGGACAGCAACCTTGGGCCGGAAGGACTGGGCTTTCCAGTCCCACAGGTGCTCCTTGTGGTCTTGGGCAAGCCACTTAACCCTCCATAGCCCATGTTCCCTGTAAAATAGTTATCTCCAAGTTATAATGCCCTGTTCAATGTAATTTCAGTTTGTTCAATGTAAACCACACTGATGCAGAATAGCACGGTATCTAAGAGAATGTAAATAAATAAATAAATAAGATCAGAAGCAAAAAAATAAATAAAATTTCCTCTCTGGAAAAAGCACATTGAAGGAAAAATAAAATCACTACATAGATAGATATCTAAAAGGATTAAGATCATCAAAGATACTGTAGAAGATCAAAAACATCAAACCTAAACACACTGTATTAACCCTTTAAGGACCAGGGGACCATATTTGTCCCATAAGTTTTAAAACTCATAAAACATGCAATTTTTATTTAAAATCCATTTTAATTTCTGTTCACATCAAGACAAAACCTTATTCTGTCAAATGATTCTGTTTAATGACCAATTCATGTAACATTTATTTTCTACAAAGCACTTCATAATTTACCAATATGGAAATAGGAATTTGTGTTCTTTTGGTGTTCCATAGAAAATGATGTAAGTAGCCGGATGTTATGTGAACTTTCATATTTAATTATGAGCATGTCTTTGACAAAATTGAAGTTTTCTTTAGAGAAATTGCTATTTTTATCAATTTTAGTGAGTTTTATTGCTCTGGGACACATTTGTCCCTGTGGTCTATAACTGAAAAAATATAGTACTACTTTTGTCACATGCTAACAGTTAGTTATCATTCGTCAATTCGTAGAAAACCATACTTCAAAAAAAGATGTGTGACTGTTTGTTTAGAATACGTGAAGCAGATATACAACTCTTGTTTGCTGAGAGCAGCGATTCTGATGATGATGATTTGCTTTTTGATGACGAAGATCAAAATTTCTTGCTTGAAGATGTCGACAATGTTGACAAGGAAGTGGTCATAGAACATCCTGATTCTTTGACAATTGAAACTACTAATCCTAGTAGTAGTACAAATCTAGCCAGTGGAGCTTCAACATTCATATCTGTGACATTCTATGGTAAACCTAAACGTAAATGGACCAACAAGACTCCATCTCCATCAGTAGTCTCCGGAGCAAAAGAACAGTCGATGCAGGTGCAGCCAGCTACATCAAATTCTAGAAAGAATTCAACAAACGAAAAAAGACAAATGATGCCAATCATCCTGATGATATTAAAAAACAAGCAACACAACCAATGGATGAAGGCTTGCCCCCAACGACTAAATCACAAGCAAGTGGAAGGTCAGTGCAAACTACAGTACACTTCAAATGGGGAAGGAAGCCGGTGAAAGACAACTCCAAGACAATTGACTATGATTATGGAAAAGTAAATCTGAAGTTTGATGATTCTGAAGACAGTAGTGCAGTTTCTGTTTTTGAACAAGTGTCTGATTTCATCTCCTTAGTCTCACTAATCGCAGAACAGAGTGAACTATATATGAAGCAAAGAGGCATTCCATTTCTCACTGATGCAGATGAGCTCTGAGCCTTCCTTGGGATGCGTCTGGTCATGGGTTACCATGTTCTGCCCACAATTAGAGATTATTGGTCTACTCAACCAGATCTGCAGGTTCCATTCATTGCAAATGCAATGACTCGGACGCGATTTGAAACAATTCGCTATGCCTTGCATTTTTCAAATAATGATGATATGCTACCGAGAACTCACCCACAGTGTGATCGGGCTTTCAAGGTTCGCCCATTGATCAACCACTTCAATCGATGCTTCCAGGCAGCTAGAAATGCAAGCAAGCAGCAGTCAATTGATGAGCACATGATAAAATGCAAAGGCCAAAATATCATGAAGCAGTACATGAGGAACAAGCCTGTGAAGTGGGGATTTAAACTGTGGTGCAGATGTGATGCGATCTCAGGCTATTTTTACCAGTTTGACCTGTATACTGGATGAAAAATGGAGACAGAGTATGGGCTTGGGGAGGGGGTGGTCATAATGCTGTCAAAAGCACTCGAACAGCTATGTTGCCACGTTTTTATTGACAATTTTTTCAACTCGCCAATGTTGCAATTTCAGATGCTACAAAAAAAGATTTACCTATGTGGCACAGTTTGTGTAGACCGGAAGCACATGCCAAAGAACTTGAAATCAGATAAGGAAATGAAACGTGGTGACATGGATTATATGACAGCAAATGGTGTTACTTGTGTGAAATGGTTGGACAACAGGTCAGTGATTCTATTATCAAATTTCCTACCATGTTCAAAGGATGATGTCACTTATGTGCTAAGAAGGCAAGCAGGATCTGCAGATAAGCTGCGTGTTTCATGTCCTTCCATTGTTACAACTTACAACAAATACATGGGTGGTGTGGACCTCATGGACCAAAAAAAGGTTTTGTACAAGACTGACTCAAAGTCAAAAATTAAGTATTACTTGAAAATCTTCTTTGATCTTCTTGATATTGCTGTCAACAATAGTCATTGCATATATGTTCAACTGCAACAAGAGAGAGACCCTCATTATAAGTCAATAACACCACTGGAATATCGTCAGATGATAGCAAGGGGTCTTATTGGACGGTATTCCAAACGTCAAAGAAATGCACCATCAGCACCAGTTAGAAGTTCACAGTGTGTTCTTCCAGCATCAAAACCAGAACATTCCCTGACAAGAAGTGATCGACACAGACGATGTGCTCAGTGTGCCAAATCTGGAGTTGAAAATCATACAGACAGCTTCTGTGACACATGTAGCATTCACTTGTGCTACATTAAGACACGTAACTGCTTTGCTGATTTTCATAGCCTGAACTGTTTGTCAGAAAATTAGGCTTTTGCTTACTATTTACTATATTAATGTCTAATTGCCTATTTTCAAATATAATAAATCTTTTTGATTTCATGCTGATGCTCACTCTAAGCCAGAAGCTTGATATACTAAGGTTTTGCAAGCTTAACGTTTTTGCGCTTCTATTTTCTAAATAAATTTTGCTCAAGTTGCTCAAGAAACAGAAATATATGAAAAATTACATGATTACCCTTAATTAAAAACAAATATAAACATGAATTTTTAATATAACTGAGATGTTATGTGTAAATTAACACACGGGACAAATATGTCCCATTATTCTCTTGACAACCATAGGGACAAATATGTCCCTTTTTATAGCGCCACCCTCCACAGTGTCACATGTTTGAAATGTTTGTATTTGTTGTTCAAAAGTATTGTTGAATCTAACATGTCACTTTCATACATCTCATCAATCTAGAAACCTTGCTGTCTTCAAAGGGTTAATAGAAGACCTTAAATTTAAGTTCCAATGATAAATTGAAAGTAGCAGCAGAAGCACAAAAATTGTAAAGATATGAAGAAAACAAAACAGAAAGATATCAAAATAAACTAGAAAGAACCCAAAACAGTTCTACAGGGAATTGGGAAAGAGCATTAATATGGTAAAAACCCACCAACCAAAGAATCCTTCTGGATGAAGCTATCAGAAGACCTCATAGAGCATAATCATGAAGCAGAATGGTTATCCTATATATGGCAGCATTTAGAAAAAGTAAACATCAAATCTATGGAATGGCCTGCAGTAACAACTAAAGATATGGAAGACAGGTTAATACAAGCCCCAAACTGGAACAGCCCTGGCCCAGATGGAGTGACCAACTTCTGGCTTGGTTAACATACTCTACCAAGACCTGGCAAACAGCAAAACCAATTGACCGAGCAGCCAGACAACACTGCAATGGCTTTTAGCAGGAAGAAACATTCTCCTCCAAAAGGGGGACCCAAGTAACATTCTCAAAAGTTACAGAACAATAACTTGTTTACCTCCAATCTATAAGCTGTTCACTGCAATAGGTGCAGACAGAACATATGATTATATCAAATCCAACAACATCACAGAAAAAGGGCAATAAGGGCGGAGCATATGGAACCAAAGACTAGTTTAATGTTGAATAAGGCCATGAGGGCCAGTGCTAAGAAAAGCCAAAATCTCACTATATCATTATATGAAAGCTTTTGACAGTGCCCAACATTATTGGAAAATAAATTGCCTTAAAATGTATAAAATAAATCCTGGCTTGACAGAGTATATCACCATGACAATATGGTAAACCACACTCTTTTTGAAGTATAAAGATGGTCAGTACATCATTTTTAATATCAAGATCCGGTGAAGAATATTTCAGGGAGATTTCCTGTCACCACTTCTGTTTTGTATAGCGCTTAATCCAATGAGTACTTTCATTAGCTATTCGGGATATGGATTTAGCCTGAATCCTAAAGAAGGCAACAACCCAGAGGTAATATCACATTATTTGTGGACTATTTGTGACCAACAATTAGCAGAGCAACTCCGTGTAGTGAAAAGCTTCTTGGATGACATCAGGATGGCAATGTGCTAAGGAAAACATCTCCCAGGATGAGGGCTGTGACATCAAGGAACTTGAACAGGAAGGCATATATAAATATCTAGGAGTAGAAGAACAACAACATTCAAGCAGAAATTGAGAGAAAAGATCAGAAAAGAATACTACAGGAGTTTAAAATCATTATTGAAAGGTACTTTAACATCAAGTCATCAATCAGCTGGCATATCCTGTACTCTCATACAGCTTTGGGATTGTGGACTGGCTTCTTAAAGATCTAGAAAAACTGGATGTGCAAACAAAACAAATCCTCCATGCCAGTGGAGTAATTTATAAGAATCCGTGTATGCTGAGACTGTACATTCCTACAGCTGAAGGAAGGCTAGGCCTCATAGAAGTTGATTACACCTACAGAGCTACTATCATAGGCCTATTGAACATCATTATTAATTCCAAATAGGCAAAAAGTGTTGAAATATGAAGTAAACATCTAGAATCTGTCTCCATTATCAAACTTGGGCAAGTTTTTCTGATGAATGAATGAGAATCTCAAGCACACACAGAGAAGAAAGCAGTTTCTGGGCAATAGAATTTGCAAAACAAGGGAAAAGAACTTTTCAAAGAATTGGATCAGCAAACAAGGAAAAACAAGTGTAAAATATACAAATGCAGTGGGAAATACAAAGTGTTCCTCTAGGAACCCTTTGCCATTAAGACAGGATACCTGAATTGTTACATTGAGGTGAACTGAAACTGAAGGATGAAAGGTTGATAATTGCATCCTATAATAGTGGCTTATGGATGAGATGGTTTACAGTGAGCATTGAAAAAACTAACAAAATAGACATATGTAGGTTTTGTAAGAAAGAGCTGGAAACAGTAACTAATCTCATAGCTGTTTGTGCAGTTCTGATAGCAGAACATTTCTATACAGAAAGGCAAAACAAAGTAGCATATGCTATCCACTGGAAACTCTGTAAACACTAGAGGCCCAATATTTCAAGGCATTTACATGGTTTACAGAGATGTAAACCATGCAAATGCCACTGAACGAGATATTCGATGTCACTAACACAGTTAGTGCCATCGAATATCCCCAACTAATGCTTAGCATCGGGGCATGCCGTGGGCATTCTGGGGCGTGTCGTGGGCAGTGACAGAAGATAACCAGGTAGCAGTTATATTGTATCATTACGTGGTTAGCTACTGCAGTTAAAAGATAGGTCAACCTTTGCTGTACTTTTATCCATGGGAGCTAACTGGGCAGTGGTGCAATATCACCACTACCTGGCTAGCTTCTCTGGCTGTGGAGGCTATGTGGTGATCCTGGATATTCCAGGAAAAAGATTTAGGCATCATTGTGGATAACATGTTAAAACCCTAGGCCCAGTGTGCAGCAGCAGCCAAGAGAGCAAATAGAATGCTTGGTATCATAAGGAAAGGAATGGAAAAAAACCCAAAAGATATTATCTATATCGTTCCATGGTGAGACCGCACCTTGAATATTGTGTGCAATTCTGGTCGCTGTATCTTAAAAAGGATATAGCGTTATTAGAAAAGGTTCAGAGAAGAGCCACCAAAATGGTAAAGGGGCTGGAAGGATACTCCTATGAAGAAAGGCTAAAAAGGTTAGGGCTCTTTAACCTGGAAAAGAGACGGCTGAGGGGAGATATGATAGAAGTCTATAAATTAATGAACGGAGTGAAAAGGGTAAACGTAGATCGATTGTTTACGTTATCAGAATATAGAAAGACTAGGGGACATGCAATGAAGCTACAGAGTAAACTAAAACTAATAAAAGAAAATATTTCTTCACTCAACGTGTAATCAAACTCTGGAATTTGTTACCGGAGGATGTAGTAAAGGCTGTTAGTGTAGCTGGGTTTAAAAAAGGTTTGGACAAGTTCCTGGAGGAAAGGTCCATAAACCATTATTAAGAAGGGACCCAGGATATCAATGCTTGACCCAGTACAAGCATTGCGGAACCTGTGTCTTTTGGGAAACTGCTAGGTACGTATGACCTAGATTGGCCACTGTTGGAAACAGGATACTGGGCTTGATGGACCTTGGTCTGACCCAGTATGGCATATCTTATGTTATGTTCTTATGTTGTTAGGTCTGCATATGACCCCAGCATTGGATATCTGGGTTTAAGGTACAGCGATAATGGCTAGGCACTGTACTCGTGCCTAGCCACCAGCATTGAATATCGGATCTTACATCATTACTGTGTCTGAAAAGCACTGGGATCATGACCCTAAGAGAATTATGGAGCATGAAGAGGTTATGATCACTTGGGGTATTCCCTGAGGGAGAGAGAGTTGCAGTGTGTGCTGGCCAGGTTGAAAAAAAAAAGGTTATAAATAGCAGGGGGGGAGGGAAGACTGAAAGGGAGGAGGTGGGCTGGAGAAGAACGTAGAAGGGGGAAGGGCAGAGGAGATGGAGGAGACAGGGATATCCCTCCCTAACCCCACACCCCGCCCATCTGCACACATCCATCCACACATTCTCTCTTTCTCACACTCTCTCTCTCTCACACACATACACACACACCTACTGCCATCCATCAGACACACACACACACTCCCTTACCCCCTCACTCATTCACACACGCACACTCACATATGCACACTCTCACACACTCCCTACACCCATCCTTACTCACTCACAACATACTCCTCATCCCTACCTTCATTCACTCACATGCACTCCTTACCTGCAGCCTTTATCTCCTCCCACACCTTACTCCTTCCTACCCCTAAATAAACCCCTTATTCATACCCCTTTGTTATGCTCACCCACCTCCAAATAAGATACAAATAAAAACATAGGAACACTCCTATTATAGGCCTCCCATGCAAACACACTCAACCCAACTGGTGAGCCACCGTTGATGCACATTTTTGTATGTCTCTTCCCACTGATTCCCCCATCCAGAAAAACATTAATTTGCAAATAGATGTAGGGGAAATGTACATTTGTGTTACACTGTAAGTGGCACTTTTTGACTTGTTTATGTACTACTGAAAGAGTATCCCAGGACATTGTACTTAAATCTTCGGACATCGAGCTGCAAAACTGGGGAAATGACTTAATTCACTAGAAAACTTTTCACTGTGTGACCTTGAGCAGATCATTTAACATCCATTTGCTCAAACATGTGAGGAATAAATTTATTACAGAGTGCCTAGAGAAAACAGATAACAATATGACTATTGTATACCTAGCGTATTTAAGGCTGTCACCAAAAAGGAAATCAGAAAAACTCCATAAAACAATCAGATATTACATAAGGTGTTGGTATTCAGTACCGTTGAGTACCCCCTCAAAAAAACCCTGGGAATGTCCAAGCATTTTTATAATTATCACAGCAATCATATCTGTCTTAGGCAGAAATCTGCCCCCAAAAATCTGGTGTCTATAATGGAGCTCAAAGGCATCAACCAACCCTGTTACAATGCGTCATCTTATGCCCTAGGTTTGCAAAAATGTGTTCTTGTCAGCATGCAGATCTATGTGGATATCTACAGCCACAAGATTTTGTGGCAGCCATTTCACTGGTCAACATTGAAATCGTTACTGACTTTAGAAGGCCTAATCTGTAGTATCTTGGTGAGCTGAACATGAATATAACATTAAAAAAAATTTATTGGCTCTCGTTTTAAAGATATTGCATGTAGTTCATTTTTGATGTTTCACCGTGTAAATTTATCCAGTAGGACATCAACAACATCCCAAATAAGCCTTGAATGATGTAATATTGCATCACATTGAATAATACCAGCATGCACACATCATCCAGAGTTGATTGCGTCATTTTCTAATGCAATGCAATACTACTGCCAGACGGCTGCTGAAGCCATCTGACGTCAGCAGTGTACTATACGCAGTTGGAAAGGTTGAGCATTTAAAATATTTCAGACTGTGTGCGAGACAGTTTAAGCTACTGTTACATGTAACTTTTATTAATCATATAATTTTAGCCATTTAGGTACAATACAGAACAGTAATGCTGTGAAAGTGCGTTAATACCATTGACAATTTCTGCTACATTTGTGGGGAAGTGACATTTGCCAACCAGGAGAAAAGTATCACTTCTCAACTGAAGAAGGCATATCATCTTTACTTCGGATGCAAGATTGGTGACCAAGACAAGCCTTGGGCCCCGCATATATGCTGCGCTACATGTACAACACAGCTTTCACAGTGGTTGAATTGCAAAAGACCATCAATGCCGTTTGCAGTCCCCATGGTGTGGAGAGAGCCAAGCAACCACATAAATGACTGTTATTTCTGCTTGGTTCCTCCTCTTTCCAGCGGAATAACGAAGCAAAAGAAGTCGGGCATAGTCTACCCAAACATTCCATCTGCATTGAGACCAGTTCCACATGGTGAGGGACTTCCTATTCCAGAACCTCCATCAGAATATTCTCTTGATTCATCTGATGAGGACAAGGGTGAGCCGACCTGTTCTTCTCCTGGTCCGTCAGCATGCAGTAACCCAGATTTTCACTGGGATGCATTATCAACTCCACACAGAATAACACAGGAAGAACTAAATGACCTGGTTCGTGATTTGGACTTATCCAAGAACAAGGCAGAATTGCTAGGATCAAGACTCCAACAATGGAATCTTCTAGAAAGAAATGTCAACATTACTCCATATCGAAAGCGCCACCAGCAGTTGGAGCCTTTCTTCAGAAAGGAAAGTAGTCTGGTATTCTGTTCCGATATTGAAAGCCTAATGAATGCCTTAAAAATCACTTATGACCCACAAGACTGGAGACTATTTGTAGACTTTTCGAAACTGAGTCTGAAGGTTGTGCTTTTGAACAATGGAAACAGTCTTCCATTATTCCAGTAGTGCATGTCGTCCACATGAAAGAGACATACGATAACTTAAAGCATCTACTGACTTCCATTAACTATAACAAGTACAGCTGGCACCTCTGTGGTGACTTGAAGGTAGCTGCCCTTTTAATGGGACTGCAGCAGGGATATATAAAATAGATGTGTTTCTTATGTGAGTGAGATAGCCAAGCAAGGGATTGGCACTACTTGTTGAAGGAATGGAATTGCAGACAAAATGTAACAGTTGGAGAGAAGAATATCCAGCACCCAGCTCTGGTTGAGTTTCACAAAATCCTGCTACCACCCCTTCCCATCAAACTAGGTTTGATGAAAAACTTCGTGAAAGCCATGGACCGCACTTCGCCAGCTTTCCGATACCTGCATGAAAAATTCCCTCGACTCAGCGAAGCAAAGATTAAAGAGGGAGTTTTTGTGGGTCCTCAGATTCGAGAGCTCTTCAAAGATGACCGGTTCAACAACTTGCTGCAGAGTGATGCGAAACAAGCATGGAATGCTTTTCGCCTAGTGTCAACAAACTTTCTCAGGAATGTTAGGGCAGAAAACTACAAGGAACTAGAAGAAGACATGCTGATGCAGTATCAGAAACTTGGCTGCAATATGTCTCTAAAGATCCATTTCCTTGATTCCCATCTCGATTTCTTTCCTGACAACTGTGGTATGGTTAGTGATGAACAGGGCAAATGTATTCACCAGGCTATCGCAACAATGGAGCAAAGATACCAGGGAAAATGGTCCACTACAATGCTGGCTGACTACTGCTGGACACTCCCCAGAGAAGCTCCCGAACAGCTGTACAAGAGACAGGCGAAAAAAATCTAAGAAGTAGTCTATGACTTGTTTTTTTACAGGTATTAACCGAAGGCCTATTATATTTACTATTGACATGCATTTTGTGATGTAAACATCAATTCTTGTAGATTACAACAGCTAGAGTCAACTTTGCAATTTCACTGTCATATTCATGTTCAGCATATTAAGATTGCTAAGAAATGACTATTTGACTTTTGTAAAAATTTGTTGACCAGTGTTTTCCAGGTCTATAAAACAAATTTACTCCACTAAGCCTTTCTACCATATATTGGAAATCAAAAGAAAATGACAAAAGTGCAGGCTTTCTATATTGTGCAACACAGAGGTTCACCAACCTCCGAGCTTATGCCCAAGTCTGTATTACAATAAAATCATATGCAATAATATTCTCTCTTTTAATGCTTCTCCTGATGACGCTTTCCACACTTTTTGTCACAAAATTGTCAGGATTTAGAGTAAGCTTTTCTTCACAGTAGGACATAGCATCTCTCTTACTAGGATCTATATGTGAAGCACCGTTTTACATAATATATTGAGATGGGAATTGAGAAGCTCAGGTCAGGATTGTGATATACTGAAGGGGAGAAGGGAGCTGTGACCCCTGGGCATTGGCCTGAGGGGGAGTGTTGGAGATCCAAGCATGAGCCTTACCATCTGCCCCTCCCTTCCTCCTGGTTCAGCTCCTTCAACGGGCTGTGCCCATGGCAGGTCCATTGACAGAGACAGAAGCAGTGAAGCAGCAAAAATACAAGGAAAGCAAGCAATGAAGAGAATTTGTGCTGGCGCCCACCAAAACCCGACCGCATGCTACTCACTTCTGTTACTATGGGGGCGGGATGTGGTTAAGCCTTCCAGAGCACAGGGACATCAAACATCTGCCACACTTGTTTTCTTTGTGTTTTTGCAGTTTCCATGTTTTTGTCTCCGTCACTTTCATTGTCTCTGACCCAGTCAGTTGAAAGGGCTGTAGCAGAAGGAAGAGAGGTAGGATAGAGGAAAATTCTGGACAGGAGGGAGGAATAGGGAGGGTAGGGAGAGGCTATGGGAGATACTGGACTATGGGGAGGGGGGCATAAGGAAAGGAGTGGGGGGAAGAAAGAGAAAGGGGATATGTTGAATAATGGGAAGGGGAGAGGAAAGAAACACAGGGGATGTTGGACAATCAGGTGGAGGGGAAATGGAAGAGAGAGGGAAGATGCTGGGTCTTGAAAGGAGTGGGAAAAAAGAAAGGGGAAATAATGGACCATGGGAGGCAGAGGTGAGAGTAAGGGGGATACTAGACCATACACTAGGGAAAGAGAACAGACAGATGCTGGACAACTGAGTGGAGTGAGAGTTCAGGTGGAGATGGAAGAGAATGGGGAGATGTAGGGGGAACAAATAAAAGCAGAGACCTCTGGGTACTGGACACCCACCGTTTGCCACTGAGTCAGGGTATGCACAGTTCCCCTGGTATTTTAAAAATGTTTCAGGCAAACATGGAGCCTTTTGTGAAATACCTAGAAGAATATATAGGAGTACAAGTCCATTAGACAGCACATCCAACAGTAGCAGCAATTTTAGAAAGCTGTTAATGGGAAAAGAGTATCTTGCTCTCTCAAAATATACATGTCTATAACTTTTTAAATTGATGCTCCCACGACCAAGAATCCCTTCTAAACTCTGGATCTCATCCCTGTGACAACCAAGAATCACACCCACCATTCCCCTGATCTCACTGCCACACCAGGCAAGAAACCCCATAACCCCTGATCTCAAGATCACGACAGGCAATTACCCACAGTCCCCTCATCCAAACTCCCACCAGGCAAGAATCCTGCCCGCTCATCATCTAAACTCATCTCCCACCAGGCAAGAACTGTATCCCCCAATCCTCAATCCCACCAAGCCAAGAAACTCCTAATCCCACTCCCTACAATGCAAGAACTCCCCTCGTCCTCTGCAAAGCATGTCCCCTTAACCTCTTGAAGATCCCAACTCCCCAACCATAGGACCCTCCAGGCCCACCTCTGCAATCGCTGGTGTCTAGTGGTATGGGAAATGGAGATGGTCACTTCTGCCCTGCCAGGTGCCAGTTTTAAAATGGCACCAGTTGACCTCTAATGATAGTCTTGCTAACTACAGCCAGGGGTCAAGTTCCAAATAAGGAGCATGAGTCCTTATTTGTCAGCTTGACCACTAGTGCTAATTAGGAGTGGCTGGCACCATATTCAACCTGGTGCCTGACAGGAAAGGAGTGATTAGCAATTTCTCTTTCCATATAACACTAATGCGGGCATTGCAGAGGTAGACTCAGGGGGGCCTACAGGGGGTAGGGATCTTTAGGGGATGAGAGGTTTTCTTAAGCAGGGAATAAAGCTCTTTCCTGGCATTAGGGGGATTGGGGAGTCTTGCTTGTTGTGATCAGTAATTGCTAGGTTTTGATTCTTGCCTGGCCAGGGAATGAGATTGAGGGATCAGGATGTTTTTTGCTTGATGAGGGGGTGAGATCAAGGGGATTCTTTGCTGTCAAGTGACTGGGTAGTGAGGGATGAGGGAATTGAGATGTTGGGGAGTCAGAGGTGGGTAACTTTTGCAATTATCCCTTTATTGGCACTCGTGACAGGTGTAAAAGCCATCATGGAAATTTCTTGTATACATTGTATTGTCCTTGTAAAACGGGGAATACACTTCTATATATCTGCTTACCTACTTCATGCCATTCTCATGGCCAAACCACATCTCCTTGTATTCTTTACATGATATGAATCTCCATGGATAAACAGGGACTTTTTAAAATCACGATTTGCATGTGTGTCTGATCCACAAGTATGTGCTCCTATTCACATTGTGATGTGCAGATAAGCACACACAGATATTTTTGCCCACCAAGAGCTAGGGAGAGCTCCAACAAGAAGCCAGGGGTTTCCACATTGAGCACAGGGGACACAGACAGTGAGGGACTCCTTAAGACCTGGAATGCAATATTCCTGGTTAGCTAGGAGGGCATAGACCTGTCTTTCGTCCAGAAAAAAAAATGTGGAGAGCCAGAGAATGGGGAAGAAAGGATTGCAGCCTTCAGATCAGTGACTGGGTGTGGACTAGGGTTGCCAACTGGCTCCAGATGCGCCCGACAGGGTCAATCCAGTCCTGGGTTTACCCCATTTCATGCAGGGATATGTAGTTCTAATTTCTCCATTGCACTCCATAAGAAATGGAAAACTACAAGTCACTGCATGCAATGGGGTAAACCCAGGACTGGATCAAGTCTGTCGGGCACATCTGGAGCCAGTTGGCAACCCTAGTGTGGACAGGTAGCCCCATTGCTTAGCATGAGATTGAATTTCTCCAAGTCTGAAGCGGAGGGAAGGAAGACCTTACAACCTTGGTGAAAAAGGGAAGAGCAGGTAAGAAACTTCTCACAAATGGTCAGAGGGAGGGTATTGCTCACAAGGCCTGAGGTAGAGGTAGAGCTATGAGGAAAGCAGGGAACCACTGGTAAAGATATGTGAAAGTTTCCAGAAGTAAAAGCAGGAGCAGCACAAACTGTCCAGGTTACAAGGAAGAAGGCAGAGTGTGTCCACTTGCAGGCAGAGTGCTTGGAAGGTCAGTGAAACTTAGGGAAAGAGTCGGGGCAAAATGGGAAGTTTTTCTAACTTGCCTGTCTGAGGAGGTACAGAACAGGGTTTGTGAGGAGAACAAACAATCTGGGGAAAAGGGATAAGAGTACTGTGCTGGATTGTTATAAACAATTTTAAGCTTGTGGAAGTGTTTATAAACAATTGTGTACTGTATTATTTTACTAGTAATTGCTGGTAGGGCACTGGGAAATGTTGCCTATTGCAGTCTAAATAAAGACACACTGGACCTGATATAAAGTGGCAGCGGCGGCAAAATTCAAACTCTGATATCCAATGTCTGGGTGATATACTGCCCCATATATCTGCATTTGCAGGAACTGGCAATATTCAGCCTCTTCCCAGTTAGCTTCTGTGATGAAAGTTAGGCCAGCCTTTTCTGCACCTTGCTTTCACACGTAGCCATAACCAGGCAGTGGCTCAATATGGCTGCCCCCAGAAGGCTTTGATGTTAACAGGTTAGCATAGGGGTGTGCAGCGGTGGCACCTGCAGATAGTTTGGCGCCACTAACCCTCATAGTGTCTCTGAATATCCCAGATACAAAAAGCAATACGGTTAGCAGATCTGCTAACTGTGTTATTCCCTTTGAATATCGGGTCCGCTGTTTCTGCTGATTAAAGGTACAGGGTTGGTGGCTGTAGCCTGCCAGAGGGGAAAGGGGAAAGCCTGGGTTGGATCACGTTGTTGCATACACTTTAGTGAATCTGCTTAAGTGTCTAAGAGAACTTGCGTCAGGATAGCAAGGTGATGCATATATTAAAGGGCAAACTGCCTTATTAAGGCAGCAGAGTTGCCAAGTTACCCATTTCAGGAATGAGACTTTCTGCCAGTTCTGGTTTTAAATTTACATTGCAGTGCACTGTGGTATTTGTTGTCCTTCATTTTGCTCATTGAAATCAGTGCTGCAAGTCTCCTAATACAGCATTATGAGATTGTCAGAAATCCAGGACTGCCTTAAAATCTTATTCCTGGAACTGCATAACTTGGCAACTCTGAGATAGACATTAAAAGGACTCTGGTATGTTAGTAGAGGAGTCGAGCACCTTGTGGGACTGTTGTGCAATGGCTGAATGGTGATCGTCTTGTTTAAGTAAACCATTAAAATAAAGATATGGAATTCAAAGCTACCCACATGCTATTGTGTTTTTTCTTGGTGTGGGAGGAGAAAAGAGTCCAAGAGACCCTGCAAAGGACTGGTAGTTGCTGGTGGTGCCCTCTAGCTGTGACAACATGTAGAGATGATTGTAAAGTAAGGGCATTGCTTTTTGAGAGTGAGGGCTGCTGGCAGTGTGCTGTAGTAGGGTTAGTCATTTTCTAGCTCAGCAGCAGAAGGCATTTTCTAGAAAAAGTTTCTGAACTAGTTGAAGAAATTCTTACAGGCTTAATTCATAACCAAATCAGGACTGTAAAAATAATTATTGGATTAAAAATCTGCTGATTCAAATGAATAAAATTACTTTTAGCCTACTTTGAAAATGACAGCATACAGGGGTTGGATGTTTTGGAGAAGCTGAATAACCCAGTTATACCCGTTTGTATGTTAATCCCCACTCTTTAGTAGATGATGATATTATTATCTTCATCACATCATATGTTAGTCACTTTCTGCCTTACTGGGACCTGATGACAATAGCATCATGAGCAAAGTAAAGGAGACGGGGAGTATGAATGAAACACAATGTTAGCACAAACTAATAACAAGGAATCAAAAATATTTCTGCACACATCAGTCACCACAGTAAGAGGGTCCTTTTGTGAAACTTTTTTGCCAAATGCAAGAGTAGAGACTGCATATCGTATGAGTCTATATTTAGGATAAGGATGTTGACACTCTTTAATAAAGAGGAGTAGCATGCTCTTATCCAGACCATCAAGTAAGCAACTATCTGTCTTATAAAGGATCCTTTTATGGGAAGGGAATGGATGTGCAATGGACAGGATGCAGACGAAGGGACATATAACTTATTTTATAGTGTAAATACCAGCCTATATGACAGAGAATAAATAGGTTCAGACGTAAACACCTGCTATCAATGTTTCATATGTCTTTAAAAATGTCTTTTGCGAATTGGTGCATGAATTCTTGTTGGTGCTGGAAATTAGCTTGAGAGAGAGAGAGAATGGGCAGTCAATATTCCTCTTTATATTTCTTTGTCCTCTCCGTTTTCCCACCTTCCTTTTTTATTTACTGTCCTTCCCTCTTTTTCAGTCCATTGGCATCTTTCTTGCCTCTCTGTCCATCTTGTATTTCTGTGACCCAGTCTGCCTCCATATCCTTTCTGTATTTGTCTGGTCCTCCTTTCATCTGAAGGTGGAAATTCGGAGAACTCTAATAGCTAAAGCATGTACATAAAGAAGGATCACTGAGCAGAAACATTGATTTCAGTGAAATAATAACCTGCTAAGAATGCAGTAAGCAGCTCTGCTTATACAGCGCATCCCTTGGTCAATCTTTCTCTTGCAGTGAAGTGTCAGAGAGATCTTAAGGCCTGAGGCTACCAGTAGCTGGAGGACATGTTGCACCTTAGTGATTGTGAGACAGAGGCCTTCACTCAGGGAGGCGAGGAAATGTGCATAACTAGAGTTTGCTTGGCTTGCTAAAAAACATCATGGCGTTACAGGAGGACTCACCTAGGAGAATTGGACATGGATACCTTCTTCTCTACTGTATGAATACTGGTCCAACTGGCTGTCCTCAGTGACTATGATATCATCCAGATTGGACAAGATCTAGCACTCGATCATGAAAAAAGGGAGGGCTGTTGGAAGGCCCTTCTTTCAATGTGGCTCTTTGTCTATCCTTGGCTTTCTTCTTAAGGTGTCTGTATTTCTTCTATAAGACCTCATTGCAAAGATTGTAGAAGATTGCATTCAGTTTGTTCAAATCCCCCTGCTGCACTTTTTATTTCTGTTATGCTGTGACCTTTGAAGGAGATAGACCCCCTAAAAATCTTATTTAAAAAATTGAATCAGATTCTTCACTAAGAGGACAGTCTTGCCAGGACAAAATTGACCTTTCTGATTAGTGTTCCTCTCTTGGTATCCACTGTGCATGTATTCGATAGCAAGTACACACGTGCTTATAAAATAGGAGAGTACAAGCCTGTGCTCTATTATATCGCACTTAGTTTTCCTACATACAGTGTATAAAATATGTTTACAATTTATATAGAACACTAGCCTGCACTTATGTTTGCACAACTGGAGGATACATTTAACATGAGGGGATATGACACACATATGATAATACTTACAGGAACATGGGCAATGGAGGGTTAAGTGGCTTGCCCAAGACCACAATGAGTGCCTATAGGACTAGAAATCCCAATCCCTCTGGCCTGAGATTGTTGTCCCCAGGTGGGACTTGAACCCCCAGCCCTCTGGCTTGAAGTACCTTGTCCTAACCACTAGACCACTCCTCCCAATAGCATTATCAATACTATTCTGGCGTTCTTCTCCTTTACCACTATGTCAGGTTTCCTCACATCCAGCCCCTCCTCTATGGGGCTATTGCATATGATGCAATGGTGTTCCATCTGGCGACGAATGAGGTAAGGTCAGTTATACCTGCATTAAGTCGTGGTATGATATAATCTAGCAGGGCTTGTTTATTGAATTTCTTGCATCTGCGGGATGTTTGGGTTTCAGATTGTTTGGCAGTGTTGTAGTTGAACAGAGGTAGGTCAAAGGTAATTGCATGGTGGTCTGACCTGGTAAGTGATGGTAGGCATGACTGATTGGATCCTGTCAGATATGAACAATAAATACAATGTGTTACCTCTCTTGTGGGTAGGTACATTTATGATTTGTGAAAGGTACATGACTTCAATGAATGAGATGACTTGTAGTGTTGGTGCTGAGTTGAGGTTGAAGTCACCCAGCATTATAAACGGCTTGTCTTTGGTGTGAGTGCATGCTGTGTCAAGAAGTGCTGAGGGGTCATCTGCATCTGTGTTAAGAGCTCTGTATGCAAGACATAAGGATAATTATAATTGCTTGTTTTCCACTACCAGAACGTTTGTTGAGTCAGTTGTGGTGGATGTAGCAAGCTTGGTATCAAGGTGTTTGCAAGGATGAAGACACCCCTGCCTCTTCTGTTAAGTCTTGGGCAGTTGTGGAGGATCAATGCAGGTATAATGAGCTTGTTTGCTAGGACATTATCAGTGTCGGTAAGCCATGATTCAGTTACGAACAGTATATTGATGTTCTGTTCCTTCTTGTAGTCTAAGATGATGTGGGTTTTGTTCCATACTGAGTGAGCATTGTCCAGAGCACATTTACTGAATTGGGTATGCTCTGTGTGCAACTGTTGAGGTTTGTCAGAGGGTGTCTGCTTGATTCTGATGAGTCAGTGAAGTCGTCTATGAATTTGTGAATATGCAGGGGGCACTGGTAAAAGATCTCATAGAATATGATTGGTATCAGTCCACTCTGGATAGTTGTGATAGTTGTGGAATATCGTAGAAGTGTGAGTAGGAGTAGTACAAGTATTCCAGTGGAAATCCACATCATTTTCATTTGCTTGGTGTATGTGTATTTTGTGCTGGGCTAGTCTTTCAGAGTTTAGGGTGATGGTGTGGAGGCTGGAGATAGGGGAGATGTGTTGGTGGGCACTGGAGAGTCCTTGACCTATAGGTTCAGGATTGTTTGACTTTGAATGATGCAGTAGTGGATGATGATGCTCAGGTAAGCAGAGGTCAGCGTTTACATGTGTCTTGTGTGCCAAGAAAGGGTCCGTGGACTGTCTGCTCAAGGGCCATGAGTCAGGTGGAATGGAGTTTCATGCTGTGGGCCGGTTCTGGTGCTGTGCTCACCTTGTGCAGCTGATGGTGGTGAGAACTGTGTCCCAGTAGCTGATTGGGCAAGATCGGGAGTGCTGATTGTAGCTGCAGGTACCTTTGTGATGATTACATGGATGGCTCAGTATCTGCAGGCCTGCTGAGTTGTCAGAGATTTCTTGTGGCGCTGATCTGTAGGTTTTTTGTGTGATGACGCGTAGCATAGACAAAGCTTATTGGTGTCTTTGTGCTGTGGGCAAGCAGGGTTTCATTTGTAGATTGCTGTGCCATGAGCCAGAGTGGGGGTGAGCAGGCTTCCTTGTTTACGGTCAAGTTGGTAACAATCACAGATGTTGGTTGCAGTCTGTCACTGGCACCTTCAAAAGGCTATAAAGAGGATGGAGTCCATACAGAGGGTGGCTACTAAAATGGTTAGTGGTCTTCATTATAAAGCATATGAGGACAGACTTAAGGATCTTAATATGTACATCTTAGAGTAGGGGTACTCAAATCCAGTCCTGGAGGGCCATGAACCAGTCAGGTTTTTGGGATATCCCTAATGAATATGCATGAGATATATTTGCATGCACTGCCTCCATTGTATTTGACTCTATCTCATGCATATTCATTAGGGATATCCTGAAAACCTGACTGGTTTGTGGCCCTCCAGGACTGGATTTGAGTACCCCTGCCTTAGAGGAAAGGCGGGATAGAGGTGATATGATTGAGATGTTTAAATACCTCCGTGGCATAAATGTACAGGGGGAGAGCCTCTTTCAATTGAAAGCAAATTCTGCTACAAGGGGACAGGGAATGAGGGTGAAGAGGGATAGATTCAGGAATGATATGTGGAAATATTTCTTTATGGAAAGAGTGGTGGATCCGTGGAATGGTCTCCCAGTGGAGGTGGTAGAAATGAGATATTTATATATACCTTTCTGTTCAAGGTCCTTGATATCACAGCTCTCAGCCAGGGAGATATTTTCCATTTTACTCAATTTTCCTCTTAAAAAAAAAAAAAGTTGCCTAAGCACACTTGTCAAGGCCAAAATTCATCCTGATGTCATCATAAAAGCTTTTCACCACACGGAGCTGCTCTACTAATTGTTGGTAGATAGAACTGTAGAGCTACAGATCGTCCACATATAATAGATGGAATATTGTCTCTGGGTTGCTTCCATCTTTAGGATTTAGGCTAAATCTGTATCCCAGAGAGTTGACAAGAATACTCGCTAGATTAAGCGCCACACAACAGAAGTGGTGACAGGAAATCTTCCTGAAATCTTCCTTGCTGGGTCTTAATGTTAGAAATGATATATTGACCATCTTCATATCTCAAAAAGAGTGTGGTTTGCCATATTGTCATAGTGAACTTAATATATTCTATCAAATCAGTATTTATTTTATATATTTCAAGGCAATTTATTATCCAAGAGTGTAGGACATTGTCTAAAGCTTTCTTATAATCAACCCATGCTATACTGAGATTTCTGCCTTTCTTAGCACTGGCCATGATGGCCTTATTCAACATTAACTGTTCCTTGGTTTCATATGCTACCCTAATTGCCCTTTTGTTTTATTGCCACGATGTTATTGAACTTGAGATGATCATATATTTTATCTGTGTCTATTATAGTGAAAAGCTTATAGACTGTAGTTAGACAAGTTATTGGTCTGTAACACTCCCAAAAGTTATAGACCAATAACTTGCCTACCTACAGTCTATAAGCTCTTTACTGCAATAGATGAGGGCAGACTATATGATCATCTAGAGTTCAGTTAGAAGGTATTGCTAACCAACTAAACTCCTTTGAATATTCCCCCTATATGTAGAAGTATAGATATAGGTATACATAAAATATCTGGATAGTGCGGTTTATGTGTATAAGTTGTATACTTGGCTCGGATGACCCAACTTAAACCTGGTTTTCCCACATATCAACCAAATCTATAATCTCACATCTATAGGGGCTGAATATCAGTGGCTATACGTATAAAGGGTAATTCTAAAAGGGTCGACTAATTTAACCCGCACTACTGTACATGAATTAGGTGGTTGTTGTTAAGCGCCGTCAAGTCGGTGTCGACTCATGGCGACCCTCTGGATAGTTGTCCTAAATTGTATTCAGTCTTCAGTCAGGCGGCTCATTGTCGACAAACTGGCACCCGTAGCTGCTGATGTTGTATCGATCCATCTCATTGCTGGCCTTCCTCTTTTGCATTGACCTTCTACCTTGCCAAGCATGATGTCTTTCTCTAATGATCTCTCTCTTTGCATGATGTGTTCAAAGTATGAAATTCAAGTCTCACCATCTGAGCTTCTAAAGAAAGCTTAGGTTTGACCTCCTCTAGTACTGACTGGTTTGTTCTTCGGCAGTCCATGGTATACACTGTATTTGTCGCCAGTACCGTAATTCAAAGGCATCAATTTTTTTTCTGTCTATCTTTTTCACTGTCCAACTTTTGCATCCATATGACTTTATTAAAAATGCCATGGCTTGAATAAGTCGAATCTTTGTATGGAGAGAGACATCCCTGCTAAACCATATGATTATCAGATGCAAAGTGCCCAAAGCCAGTGCATTTCAGTTCACTGCCACTGCCACTAGTATAATGATCTTTGCAACATGGTGGTAGAAGCCTTGGTTCCAATTGTTAAGAAGCAGCATGACCCAGAAAATTGCAAAGATCAAAATAGTTAACTTGTGATTTAGTGCATGCGAACAACCCATGTTACTATCTACCATGTACTAAAAGCAGTCAGTGCAGTAAAAATGCCATGCTAAAAGCTTAGAGCATGATGGTACATGGACTGGTGGGTGGAGAGTGGGTGTAGAATGCACATTGTGGTCATGGCATGGTACTACCTGCACACTTAACTGCTAATTTTACAGTTAAAGAGGATGCACTTAATTCCTTCTCAAAAGGAGGCATTTGATGCATCTAAGAAAGTTAACGTGCATTACAAAACTTCAGTGTGGTAACTGTAAACGACATGTTGCCACACCCCCAGCAGTTAGTGCATAGTCTTTGTACTTACCGGCCATTAGTATTCACTTTTAAGTGCAAAAGTTTAGCACGTTTAAGTAATCATGCCCCTAAATGATAGGGTTACTTTTCAGATATCCTGCATAGTTGTGAAGAACATGGGTGCTCTTAGAGAAGTTTTAGGGCTTTGCACCTGCTGTCTTGTGCAGGAGGCCAAAGAAGGTAAAACAGCTCACTAAAAGTTAGCATTACTAATATACACTACCTCATTACTAGTGATGATACTATTAATGAGCGTTACTAGTAGGTAACTGTGTCCCATTAGATGAAATGGGATGTGTATTAAAATAATGCATGTTATCAGTGATAGTCAATCTGAAACATCTGCTTATCAAAATCAAAGAACATAGGGGGAATGTTCAAAGGCAATTTTCACGGTTTACAGACTTGTATCCATATAAATGCCACTTAAAGGGATATTCAGTGGCACCAACATGTTTAGTGCCACTGAATATCCCTGAATAACACCGTTACATTCTCCAATGCTAACCACAGAGCATCAGGGCATGTCATAGGCATTCCGAAGCAGAGTGAAGGTGGCACTTGTCACTAACTGGGCACTGGCAATATTGAACCACTACCGAATTGGTGACCCATGGGTAAAGATACGTGTGGCAAAAGCTGATCTATCTTTATCTGTGGGAGCTAACTGGGCAGTGGCTCAATATTGCTGCTGCCTGGTTAGCTTCTGCATGTGTGGCGCCATGTGGCAGACCCAGATATTCAATGCCGGTGGCCAGATAATGCCCTGGCATTGACTATCCGGGGTTAAGGTTCAGCAACGACGGCTATACGCTGTAGAAGCGATAGCTGCCATCACTGAATATTCCCCCCATAGTCTTAAAATGGGTCTGCACCTTGACACGAAGAAGACAAAGATCCTGGGAACTGGCAACATCAACCACTTCATCCTTGATGGAGAAGAAACAGAAACAGTTGGAATTTTAACCTGCTTGGATCAATAATCAATAATGAAATGATTAGAAGCCATGAAATCTAATGATGCTTTGCTCTTAACAGAACAGTTATGCAGAAGCTGGACAAGATTCTCAAATGCTGAGATATACCTCTGCATACAACGTTTCGACTCATCCAAGCCATAGTCTTTTAAATAATGTCACATGGATGCAAATGTTGGACAGCAAAGAAGAAAGACAGGAAGAAAATTGATGCCTTTGAATTACAGCACTGGTGAAAAATACTGTGTATACCATAGAATGCCTAAAGAACCAAAAGGTTTGGTACTAGAGGTAATCAAACCAAAGCTTTCTTTAGAAGCTCAAATGACAAGACCTTGACTTTTAGACTTTGGACTCTTCATATGAAGAGAAAAATCAGTACAGAGAGAAATCATGCTTAGCAAGGCTGAAGATCAATGCAAATGAGGAAGGCCAACAATGTGACTGACAGATTTAATAATAGTAACTATGGATGCCACCTTATCAACAAATAGCCATCTTACTGAAGACCGATCGCAGTTCAGGTCAGCTATCCGCAAGGTCTCCATGAGTCAACATCAACTTGATGAAACTTAACAATACTAGTGTTAGAGAATGCTAGTGTTGTCACACTTGTTTAATAACTCCATCTTTTACTAGTTTTTCTAGCATGTATATGCCTTTTATGCCTCGATGATCTAAAAGTGCCTCCAGGAGCATTGCATAGGTCATTTAAGGGTTATATACTATGGAAGACCATCGGCATTTTTAGCAGATTAGAGGGGTAAATTCTTTGATGACATAATCTATTCATATTCATTTTTTTCATGGGGGCTTAAATTCCCTGTGATATCATAATCTTCAGTCCCTTTAATATGGTCTTTGAGTCATGATTCTTCAATAAACTCATTTGCCATATATTGGAAATTTTTAAAAGAAAATGACAAAAAGTTCCAACTTTCTAAATTATGTATCAGAAGTTATTTCTTTAAGGAGTTCACTACCTCAACTAACCTCTGAGCTTCTGCATTTCACAAGTTTAAATTGCAATAGAATTATATATAATAGTCTCTGTTTCAGTTTGTATTCTGATGATGTGTTCCACATGTTCCATCAACTGGTTTGTTGGGACTCACAGTAATGACTGTTTCATAGCAGGAAATTGCATCATTCCAATTAAAAGATTTATTTTGTGAGTGAGGCTTGATGGCAGCATGTTAACTAGGCTGGTAATTTTCCATCTCAAAAGCAGATAGAGTCTCTTAGCAAAGGAATCTGAACTAGTTTAAGAAATCCCTACAGGCTTAATTCACGTTATATTAGGACTTTAAAAAAATATTGGGAATAATTATTAATTGTCTCAAGTGGATAAAACTATTTGTAGCCTACATTTGAAAATGGTAGCAGAGCAGGTGTATTGGAGATGCTGAATAACTTCCACTACACCAATTTCAGGCTACTCCCCACGTTTTAGTGCATAATACATTACATTTAGTCATGTTCTCATTTTTTGGACCCACCTGATGACAATAACATCATGAACAGAGTGGAAGTACAAAGAGTATGAATGAGACTTGATGTCAACACAAATTTATAGCAGAAGAAAAAATAATTTATTCACACTTAAGAACATAGTAAAATAAGATATGACATACTGGGTCAGACCAAGGGTCCATCAAGCCCGATATCCTGTTTCCAACGCATCCAATTCAGATCACAAGTACCTGTCAGGATTCTGAAGAGTAGAGGCACTAATACTCGCAAGCCACACAACACCAAACAGAAAGTGAATATCAAAATACCAGCTTTATTAAGAAACAGGACAATGCCAAGGAAACAAGTCAACAAAAGAACAATGCCCATTGTACCTTTTCTAATTCTGCTATATCTTTTTTAAGATATGGTGACCAGAATTGCACACAATATTCAAGGTGTTGTCGCATCATGGAATGATAGAGAGGCATTATAATATTTTTCCCTGTTCCTTTCCTTATGATTCCTAGCATTCTCTTTACTTTCTTGGCTGCTACTGCACAAAGGGCAGAGGGTTTCAATATGTTATCCATAATGATGCTTAGATCCTTTTCCTGGGTGATGACTCCTAATGTGCAACCTGCATCGTGTAACCGTAGTATGGGTTACCCTTCCTAACTTTGCGCTTGTCCACATTAAATTTCGTCTGTCATTTGGACTAGCCTCCCAATTTCTCAGGGTCCTCTTGTAATTTTTCACAATCCTCTTGCATTTTAATTACTTTGAATAATTTTGTGTCATCTGCAAATTTGATCACTTCGCTCGTTATTCCCATATCCAGGTCATTTATAAATTTGTTAAAAAGCAGCAGGCCCAGCACAGTTCCCTGGGGCGCTCCATTATTTACTTTTATTCATTGAGAGAATTGGCTATTTAGCCCTACTTTCTGTTTTCTAACATTTTAGCAGTTCGTAATCCACAATAGCACACTACCTCCTGTCCCATAACTTCTAAATTTCACCAAAAATCTTTCTATCAAAGACTTTCTGAAGATCCAGATAAACTATATCAACCAACTCGCCTTTATCTGTTTATTCGCACCTTCAAAAGAATGTAAGAGAATAGCAAGACAAGGCTTTCCTTAGCTTCAACCATCTTGGTTTTCTATCATTAAACCATGATTATCTACATGTTCAGTAATTTTGTTCTTTATAATTGTTTCTACCATTTTGCTCAGTACAGATATCGAGCTCACTGGTCTGTTTTTTCCTGGGTCATCCCTGGAATCCTTTTTAAAAATTAGCATTACATTAGTCATTCTCCAGTCTCCAGATACTAGATGATTTTAATGATAGTTCAGAGATTACTAATAGTAAGTCTAAAATCTCATATTTTAGTTCATTAAGCACGTGGGGATATATGCCATCTCGTCCAGGTAATTTGCTGCTCTTTAATTTATCAATTAACTGTATTGCATCTTCCCAGTTTATGGAAATTTGTTTGTTCATTTTGATACTTCACCTTTAAATATAATTTACGGCATGGCTAAGTTTCCTACATCATGTTTAGTATAAAGACTGAAGCAAATAACACAGGTACACTACCAAAAAACTGCCTCCAGTTTTGCAACTGATTCCTATAGATTTTGGGGTGCTGAATCCAGGAAAAATAGCCAAAATGTTCCATCACGTCACGTTTTCTTGCAAAATTAGATTTCTTACCCATATAAGGAATGTTCACATAATTTCTTTTTAGCCGACTGCAGTTTATTTTCTTGGCCCAAAATAGAGGTTGTAATGGTTAACTAACTAGAAACACTCCCTCATGATATTTTAGAGTGTTTTGTATTCATTTTATACATTAACAGGACAATTGGGAGGCGGGGGGCTAAATCCAGTACTCGCGCTGGCGCATGTTCTTTCCTGTTCGCCTCGCCTCGTTCGCTCGCTCAAACACGGTGGTTGCGACATGAACGTTCCTGTCAAATTTCAGTTTCTTGCAAGTTCATTATTACCTTTTGTTTGCTCAGTCGTAATCCAGCTTTATTCCGAAGTGGTTCACTACAGTTGTAGTTTGCAGTGCTGTGTATTTGTGATGGCTCACAGAGCCAGAGGTTGCGTCAACTCTCCGGACAGTTTTTGTTTTATTTGTGGGGAATATACCGTGAAAAAGCGGCAGAGGAACATTTCTGCATTTATTAAAAAGTATATTTCGCCTATTTCGGTTTGAAGTTAGGCGATCAAGACAAACCGTGGGCTCCTCACAAAGTGTGCAAGACATGTGAGGAAGATCTACGCTTATGGATGAAAGGTAAAAAACAAGCATTTCGTTTCGGAATACCTATGATGTGGCGTGAACAAAGAGACCACAGCAGTGACTGCTATTTTTGCTCTTGCATTGTGAAGGGATACAACTTAAAAAATAAGAACGTAATAAGTTACCCCAACCTTCCCTCAGCAATTAGGCCTATGCCTCATAGCAACGAAGTACCTGTGCCTGAACCACCAAAATCTTTGGATCATATTTGTGTGGACGGTTCTGATCATGATGAGACTCATCAGATGGCTTTTCCCGATGAGTCCAGTACTTCCGAGTTTGAAACTGAACCAGATCCGAAACCTGAACTTTTCTCTCAAGCTGAATTGAATGATTTAGTCCGGGATTTAGGACTCCCAAAAGATGCTGCCCAACTGCTAGGTTCTCGGCTTAAACAGAAAAATCTATTGTCACCAGGAACAACTTTTTATTGGTACCGCAACCGCGAGACACAATTTTTGAAGTATTTCAGCAAAGAGGAAGATTTGGTATTTTGCAACGATATATACGGAGTGATGGAAAAGTTTAAACTCAAGTATGATCCTGCTGAATGGCGGCTGTTCATTGATTCGTCAAAAGACAGCATAAAAGGTGTTCTTCTTCATAATGGCAACACATTCGCTTCAGTTCCTATTGCTCACTCTGTTATTCTCCAAGAAAAATACGAGAATTTGGCCCTGATTCTTCAGAAGATTCGTTATGATGAGCATAAGTGGATGATTTGTGGAGACTTTAAAATTCTATCCATGCTATTAGGGCAGCAATCCGGTTTCACCAAATATCCCTGCTTCCTTTGCTTGTGGGATAGCCGGGCCCGCGACCTACACTGGGGGAAAAAAGACTGGCCAATTCGGGAGTATTTGAGACCCGGTGAGAAAAATGTTCTTCATGAGAGCTTGGTACCTCGTGATAAAATTCTATTACCACCTCTCCACATTAAGTTGGGTCTCATTAAGCAATTCATCAAGTCCCTTCCAAAAGATGGTGAGTGCTTTCGGTACCTTTGCTCAAAGTTCCCCCGACTTTCTGAAGCAAAGCTAAAGGAAGGAGTGTTTGTTGGCCCTGATATAAGGAAACTCATTTCAGATGGAGCATTCGCTGAAACGATGTCTGAGAAGGAAAAAGAAGCCTGGGATTCCTTCAAGGATGTTGTTCTCAAATTCTTGGGGAACAGGCGGGATGAGAACTATAAGGATATTGTTGCCAGGATGCTCAATGCCTTCAAAGAACAAGGCTGTAACATGAGCCTGAAAGTTCATTTCTTGCACTCCCATGTGAACTACTTTCCCGAAAACCTGGGGGCGTACAGTGAAGAACAAGGTGAAAGGTTTCACCAGGACATCAAGGACGCAGAGAGAAGGTACCAAGGAAGATGGAACACCACTATGATGGCTGATTTCTGCTGGTTGCTGCTGCGGGAAACCCCAGATGAAAAATACGCCAAGCAGCGCACCAAGAGAAGCATTCGGGGGAAGAAGAAACGGGCCCACCAGGAGATTGATTGACCCAAGAATGACTTTAAAATCTAAACTGTGTTGACAAATATCGTGTTTTTACTAAACTTTGAAATAAAAATTTGCTAGTTATTACCACAGTGTCGGATCTCATTTATTAGAATTTTATTTTCACACCATCGGGTGTTTGTCTTCATGTATTGCAATGGTGCGGTTTGCGTTTTCTATTCTTACATACATACCTGTACAACATTTTTTGCACATTTCTTTGCTTTGCTTTGTGTCTAACCTCGCTCTTATATGCTCAATGTTTGTGCACATGTATGTGGCTGTTTTAAGTGCAGACAATTTTGCTACCATCACAGTGTGTTTTGTTGACATTACTCTATTCTTATGTGCTGCCTTGTTACAATTTTCTTTATTCTTATTTGAATAACTACTAAACAATTAGTATAAAGAATTCATCCAAGAAACTTTTATCTCGATCGCACTCAATCTGAAACGTTCACCTCAAACGGCTAACCCAATGTAGCAAAAAATCTGTACGTGATGGAGCAAATTGGTTACCAGATTTGGATTCAGCGCACCAAAAAACGTAAAAATCAATCGAAACATTAGAGGCAGTTTAAAAAAAATTTTTTTAGTGTACCTGTGTAATTTATTCAGTCTCTCTGCTAGGGCCTTGTCCTATCTTAGTGTCCCTTTTACCTCTCTATCATCTAATGGTCCAACTCACTCTCTCACAGGTGTTTTGCTATAAATGTACTTGAAAAGGTTTTTGTTATGTGCTTTTGCTTCCTTGGAAAACTTCTTTTCAAATTATCTTTGCCTCGTTATCAATGCCTTGTGTTTCACTTGCCAGTACTTATGATATTTCTTCTTTTTATCCCTCATACCCTCATAAAAAACTCCTCTTATTATACTTTTTATTCAATTTTATAATTTTTAATATAATAGATCTAAATAATTTCATATTTAAATCTCAAATTCCAATTCCACTAAGTATGGCAACACTGGTTCTGCTTAGCTCTGCCAGGAACAACCAGCTCTCTACAGGCTCCGTTCCTAAAAATAAAGCATATAGAAAACTCTGCTAGAGCTTATCTTAACATCGCCAATCCAAGAATGCCAAATATCCACTAAGCTTCGTAGCTTTCAACATCCCTCAGAGGAGGTTTTTCAGTGATTAGCTCTATAAATATCTTTGTTTCGCAAGCCACTTCCTCAGGGGCTAGCCAAAATGTTTTCTATATGATCACAATGTATTTCTCAGAGAATCGGTGAGCTCTAGCTGGATATTTGTCATTCTTGGATTGGTAATGTTTCCAGTGCTACATAGATGGATATTGACTATGGAATGAGGTTGTCTTCTTTTCTAATTGTATTGCCTACAGAGTGTTTCAACGTCCCTGAGAGGAAATCAAAGTTGATATTAAAGGGGCCCCAGCTCCTGCCCTCCGGGTGAAAGGGGAGTGGAGCTGATAACCAGGCTGAGTCCCCCCATTCATTCACCTGGAGGTGGTGGGAGGGGGAATATGAGTTGGCGGGAAGGAGAGGAGAATGGACATGAGGAGTATGAGTCAGCGCAGGCTCACAAGGCAGTACCTGACGTTGTCTGGATTCTGTGGGGAAGAGACATGAGGAGCAGGCTTGGCACCGTTGCCCACCCTGCCCTCTCTCAGGTGGGATGTGGGGGGCTGGAGGAGAATAGGGGGGGAAAGAAAAAACCCCAAAACAAGCAGAACAAATGGGGTTGGGGTGGTTGGGTGGGCCGTTTGGTGGGGGAGGGGTTCGGGTGGGGATGTTTGTCACAGCTTCAGGGGCAGGTTAGATGGAATATAGAGGTGGTTAACCTCTCCCCCAGGGTTAATTCCTGCCCCTCACCCATCAAAAGGGCAGGGAAGAAGACAGGAATGGGAGCACTGGGAATTTACTGCAGCATGGGCGTCACCGCCATGTGCGGTCCCAGTTATATTAGATCTCCAGAGGGTGAAGCAAGTCTCAACCTGGCATCACCGCAGGCTGAGGAGGGTGGGGGTGGGGTTGGTGAGAGATGAGAGTACAGGAATATGGAATAGAGAGGGGCTAGGACGACACCGGCTAGTCCTACCCATTTGGTGGAATTTGATATCAATTGTTTTGAGATGTTATTGTTAAGAATATAAGAACATAAGTTTTGCCATGCTGGATCAGACCAAGGTCCATCAAGCCCAGTATCCTGTTTCCATCAGTAGCCAATCTAGGTCACAGGTATCTAGCAGTTTCCCCAAAAGACACAGGTTCTACAATGCTTGTATTGGTGCAAGCACTGGATATCCCAGGTTCTTTTTAATAATTGTTTATGCACCTTTTCTCCAGGAACTTGTCCAAACCTTTTTTAAACCTGGCTACACTAACAGCTTTTACTACATCCTCTAATAATTTATTTTTATTTTTTTTATTTAGTTTAAACTTATATACCGCTACTTCCAGCGATCAGTAGCGGTTTGATTACAAATTTGGGAGCTGTCATATCAGGACAGAAAAATTGGAATAATATACATAGATTTGGGGTCTGGCACACCACGCAGGGTTAGGCACTTCTAGGTTAGGTTTACATATGTACATATTTACAGTTTATACAATAATTACGATTATACAGATCGGCTTCATGATTTCACATTGGTTAACATCATGGATCCATTTTGGTTTACAACTGGCTATAATAATGATTTCCAGAATTTGATTACATGTTGAGTGAAAAAATATTTTCTCTTATTAGTCTTAAATAGGTTATCCTGTAGCTTCATTGCATGTCCCCTAGTCTTTCTATATTTTGATGGCATAAACAATTGATCTGTGTTTATCCATTCCACTCCATTCATTAATTTATAGACCTCTATCATATCTCCCCTCAGCTGTCTCTTTTCCAGGATGAAGAGCCCTAACCTTTTTAGCCTCCCTTCACAGGGGTATCCTTCCTTCCCCTTTACCATTTTGGTGGCTCTTCTCTGTAACTTTTCTAATTTTGCTAAGATATGGTAACCAGAATTGCACACAATATTCAAGGTGTAGTCACACCATGGAATAATACAGATTATAATATCCTTTGTTTTATTCTCAATTCCTTTCCTTATGACTGCTAATCAAAGTGGTTTACATTGTAACTTAAACTTGGTAATGTATATTAAACAGGGACATTGATAACTTGGAATTTTCTGAGCCAATGGAGGGTTAAGTGACTTGCCCAAGGCCACAAGGAGTGCTAGTGGGAATTGAACCTTGGTCTCTTGGCTCCCAAGCCAGTGCTCTAACCATTGGGCTACTCCTCCACTTCATTCCAAACCATACGCTCTTGGGCAACTGTCTGCTTTCCCCTATTATCTAGTTTAAAAGCTGTTCTATCTCCTTTTTAAAGGTTAATGCCAGCAGCCTGGTTCCATCCCGATTAAGGTGGAGCCCATCCCTTTGGAAAAGCCATACCTTTCCCCAGAATGTTCCCTAGTTCCTAACAAATCCCAAATCCTCTTCCTTGCCCCATTGTCTCATCCATGCATTGAGACTCTGGAGATCTGCCTGCCTTTTGGGTCCTGCGCATGGAAGGGGAAGTATTTTGGAGAATGCTACCCTGGAAGTTCTGGATTTTAACTTCCTACCTAAAAGCCTAAATTTAGCCTCCAGAACCTCCCTACCACACTTTCCTATGTCATTGGTACCGACATGTACTAAGACAGCAGACTCCTCCCCAGCACCATCTAAGACCTTGTCTAGGTGGCACATGAGGTCCGCTACCTTCGCACCAGGTAGGCATGTTACCAGGCGATCCTTACATCCACCAGTCACCCAGCTACCTACATGCCTAATGATCAAATTACCAGCTATAACCGCTGTCCTAACCCTTCCCTCATGGGCACATGGCCCTAGAGAAATCTCCTCAGTGTGAGAGGGTTTTACATCACCTGGAGGACAGGTTCTAGCTACAGGATCACTTCCTGCCACACCAGGGTGATGCTCTCCTGCCACGTGACCTCTCTCCTCCATGGCAACAGTTGATGTTCCCTAAGGGTCTTACCTGGTCCCACTCTTCACTCATCTCCTCACATGGCTTTCAGTACTACTTTTATGCTGATGACTCCAGATCTATCTTTGTACACCTGATATCTCTCCGACAATCCAGGCCCAAATCTCTACCTGACTTTCTGATATCGCTGCCTGGATGTCCCACCATCATTTGAAATTGAAAATGGACAACAACTAGCTTCTTATTTTCCTCCCTAAACCCACTTCTCCCTTTCCTCCCTCTCAATCTCTGTTGAAAACACTCTTCTACTCCCTGTTTCCTCAGCCCACAACCTTGGGGTCATCTTTGACTCTTCCCTCTCCTTCTCCACACACACATCCAACTGATATCTAAAACTTGCCGTTTCTTTCCCTATAACATCGGCAAAATGTGCTCCTTCCTTTCTGAACAAATTACTAAGACACTTATCCACTCTTTGGTCATCTCCTGTCTTGACTATTGCAATTTCCTCTTTGCAGGTCTCCCCCTGAATCATCTCTCTTCCCTTCAATCTGTTCAAAACTCAGCTGCATGGCTAATCTTCCACCAGCCCCAACATACTCATATAACCCCTCTTCTCAAATCACTTCATTGGCTCTACTTCCATTTCCTTATCCAATTCAAACTTCTCCTGAGCTATAAATGCATTCATGCTGCTACTCCTCACTACCTTTCCTCTCTCATCTCTCCCTTCACCTCTCCTTGTGAACTCCGCTGCTCTGGTGGATCGCTTCTTTTTATCACCTTTTCTTCTACTGCCAACTCCAGGCTCTGATCATTTTACCTTGCTGCTCCTTATGCCTGGAACAAACTACCTGAGTCTGTGCACCAAGCTTCATCTCTCTCCCTTTTCAAATCCATGCTAAAGGCTCACCTCTTTGAGGCTGCTTTTGGATCCTGTTCCGCTTAGTCTCCTATAAGTCTCTTTATCTTCCCTAGTTGTATCTTTGTCCTCACCTGTTGTATTATCAGTCTTAACTAGATTGTAAGCTCTGATGAGCAGGGAGTGTCTTTTATATATGTTTTTGTACAGCGCTACATATACCTTGTAGCACAATATAAATGTATGGCCTATGTCTGGTATGGGTTTACAAGATAGTATTTTTAAATAATGCTGAGGCCTGATGTAAACTTTTAACCTTTGCAGGTGCTCCTTTTAGTTTTTTCTTAACCATTTTCTTCATTTTATCATAGTTCCCTTTTTTAATGTTAAATGCTAGTGCAGTGAATATCCGTATTTATCCTCCCTCCATTTATTAAATCAAAGGTGATAATGTTATGATCACCATTGCTACACGGCCCCAACACTGATATTTCTCACACTAGATCCTACGTGCCACTGAGGATTAGGTCTAAAATAGTTTCTCTTCATGTCAATTCTTGAACCAGTTGTTCCATGAAGCAGTCATTTATTTCATCTAGAAACTTTATCTCCCTAGCATTGCGTGATGTAATATTGACCCAGTCAATACTGGGGTAATTGAAATGCAATGTGTGCCTTCGTGTCAGTCCTGACTACCCAGAAGCTCCTGGATTTTCTTGGTAGTGTCACTGGAAGTAGATTGCCAGGCCTTTCTTCCAAGGCAATGGAGGGTTAAGTGACCTGCCCCAAGGCATGCTAGTGGGAATTGAACCCTGGTTGCTTGGTTACCAAGCCAGTGTTCTAACCACTAGGCTACTTCTCCACTCTGGGGTAATTGAAATCTCCCATTATTTCTGTGTTGTAAAATTTCTAGCTTACCTAATTTCTGTTAGCATTACATCATCTGTCTGATCATTCTGGCCAGGTGGATGGTAGTATACCCCCACTGCCATTCCCTTTCCCCTTTCCCTTTTTACATTGAATTTCCATAGAGGGTCTATAGTGCATTTTCCTGCGAAACCTTTATTCTATTTGATTTAATGCACTCTTTTAACACACAGCGTCACCCTCCAATAATGTGATCTACCATATCATTGCAGTATAGTTTGTAGCCTGGTATCAGTGTTATCCTACTTCCACCAGATCTCTGAAATGCCCATTATATCTAAACTTTCATTCAGTGCTATATATTCTAATTCTCCCATCTTATTGTTTAGACTTCTAGAATTTTCATAAGGCATTTCAGAGTTTGTTTTTTCTTCATGTTAACAGTCTGGCTATCAGGTGACAGGGACAATTTGGAGTTTTTCAAGTCTGTTGATTTTTACTTAAAGGCACCTGCATTACTCTTACCTTTATTGGAATCTCTCTATCAGGATTCCCTAACTTCCCTGTTTTGCTAGTATCCTTCAAAGGCACATCATTCTGAACTATACTCTTTTGGGTGACTGTTAGCTTTTTCCCCATTATCTAGTTTAAAAGCTTCTCTATCTCCTTTCTTTAAAGGTCAATGCCAGGAGCCTAGTTCTACCCTGGTTAAGGTGGAAGCCATCCTTTTGTAAAAGCTCCACCTTCCCTAGAATGTTGCCCAGTTAATAACAAATCCAAAACCCTCTTCCTTGCATCATGTCATCTATGCATTGAGACTGTGGAGCTCTGCTTTCCTCTTGGGTACTGGGTATGGAACAGGAAACATCTCTAAGAATGCTACCCTGGACATTCTGGATTTCAGCTTTCTACCTAAAAGCATAAATTTAGCTTCCAGAACCTCCTCTCACACTTTTTCCTATGCCATTGGTACTAACAAGACAGCAGGCTCCTCCCTAGCACTATATAAAATCTTATCTAGGTGATGCATGAAATCCACTACCTTTGTAGCAGGCAGACAGGTAACCAGGCAATCCTTATGACCACCAACCACCCAGATATCTACATGCCTAATGATCAAATCGCCAAATATAATGGCCATCCTAACCCTTCCCTCAAAGGCACATAACTCTGGAGATACATCCTTGGTGTGATAGGGTATCCTTGGTGTAGAGGACAGGTCCTAGCTACATGATTACTTCCTCCCACACAGAGGTTATTTTCTCCTTTCATGTGACCTCTCTCCTCGATGTGCCAGACTGGAAGTGGGACTTCTCTACTACATTCCGATAGGCCTTATCTATATACCTCTGTGGCTGCCTCAGCTGCTCAAAGTTTGCTACTCTAGTGTCCAGAGATTGGACTCGTTCCCCGAGAGAAAAGAGCTCTTTGCAATTAGTGCACACCTAAGACCTCTTACCAAATGGGAGAAAATCATTCATGTAACACTCCATGAAAAAGACTGGATAGCTCCCATCTTGCTGATTTGAAGGTTTCTTATAACTATTTAAAGTTGTTCAGTTGTTTAAGGTTGCTAGAGGAATAGCGATACTTGAACCAATATAATTAAACCTAATAACTATAAGGGACCTTTAGTTTATACCTCAAGGTGAACTGCAAGAACTTAATTAATCTATTCATAAGACCTAATAACTTGCTGATTAAGATAAGCAGTTGAACCTAAGAGTGAGGAAGATCATTTCTTTCTCCTCATCTGGATGCTGTGAATCAAGGATTATGCCTGGGGTGGATAGGAACCAGGATGGGTGGGAGGGAATTACTAACTGAAAGCTGTTTTATACTATAATAGTATGCCCTAACTGATGTTAATATAAATGAAAGCTGTCTTGTAATAGCATGCCCTAACTGACTTAACAAAAACACTGAATTATAAAATACACAAATGCTCTTTCAGTCCTAACATAGTGCTTTTTTATGAAAGCAAGGCTCCAGATGGATAGAGCAGCTAATAGATCAGAGCTTAGTCTGGTTGGCACTGGAGGAGAACTTAGTAGCCCCCATCCCTATGAAGCTTCTCCCCGGTATGCTTCTACCAAGTAGGGGTGCCCCTCTGATGGTATTGGACACACAGAAGACCTTTCTAACCTTAACACACACTCTTGACTATGGGGAAAAATTCTCCAGACTTTTTCCCTTGTGGTATAATCCCTTCTTTAAGATTCAGCGGAAAGTGTTCTCCTGGAGTCAATGGCATTCTAGAGGAATGTGGTCTATTGGGCAACTAATAGAGGGCGGCACTTGGAAAAAATTTGATAGCCTGCAACAGGAATTTAACCTCCTGGGATCACTCTGTTTCCAATGGTTACAACTTAGACACTGCGTTGAGAAATCAGAGGTGGACATCAGGCTTTTATAGGAGTAAGGGGGGATTGTCCCCATGATTCAGAAAGCCACACAGGCAGCAGGAATCACCTCCTAAAAAATAATGACCTGAAATATTCACCTACAGATACGTGGACTGCAACGAGTCTGGGAACACGATACAGGGGTTATCCTCCCCTTACAGAAATGGTAAAAATTTTGGGCAAAACAAACTAGAATATCTAAGTCTGCTTCTATCACTCAGACTCTGTTTTTCTTCGCCCATAGAGCTTACTTTACCCCAGTTAGAATGGCCAAGTGGGATGAAACTGCTAGTAACAAATGTTGGTCTTGCCAGAAGAATATAGGCACATTAGATCATATAGTTTTTAGCTGCCCCTTTGTGCAAATGTTTTGGTCTCAGGTGTGGGAACAGATACAAATAATTTTGGGGTTCAGAGCTGCTCTCACTTGGGCAATTTTGGGATTTCGATCAGCTACGGAAATCCCATTCCTTAAAAAAAATGCTCTTTTCTATTTGATTTCATGCTAGGGGCAGCCATACACTTAATAGTTTTCAATTCGAAGCATGCTTCTGCTATTAATTGCAAGCATGGTGGAATCAAGTATGCATATATAGTAAATTCGAGCAAATGCCCAGCAAAGGCACATCACAAGGTCATACAAACCAACTTAAGTGGAAGGCTCTCACAGATTTTGTGGCTGTAGCACAATGGGATAATCTGTAAAAGCAGTCAAAACTATTGTTCTGCACTTATGCTTTGCACTTAACTGCTGGCTATCAGATATACATGGGTGTGCCGAAGGACTCTGGAGGGTAGTGGGGGTGGGAGTTGGGTTGTTGGGGAATGGTATGTACTATGGTACATCAGTGTTATATTACATTTATGTATTAATGTTGATAAGTTAAATAAAGATTTAAAAAAATACACAAATACTATCAGCTTTAACCCAAAGAATTCCCCTTTCCCCAAGATTTAGAGAATTTATCAGCAGCTAAATAATTACAAGTGTAGATTCCTTTCCAGCAGTAGTAGTCCCTCTTGGTAGTCCTTCAAAATTTAAATCACCTCAATGCGAGTCATTTTATAAAGCCTATGCACCAAGTATATGTGTATAAACGATATATACGTGTGTATATTTAGGATTATGAGTTTGTTCTATTTTATAAAAAGGAGCAAATTACACACATGTAGGTAGTCAAGCACACAATTATACATCTACAAATGTATGGAAATGAATGTGTATTGGTTGGGCATGATGTGAAAGAAGGTACATGCATTATATTTTATAATGTGCTTATATATGTGATGATATTACAGAAAATGTATGCATACCTTTTATACCTGCTATCAATGATGCAAAGTGTCAAACAATTTGTGTTTGAGACCTGATGTATTGATTACTGATTGGTGCTGGTGTTTAGCTTGGGTAGATAATGGGATGAATGAATAGGGGGAGGACCGCTGTATTTATGCTCTGTTGATTTTCTGATTGGTTGGGTCTAGTGACTGTTGATTGGTTGGAGTTTTTGTGAATGACATTGTGGATGGGTTTATAAATGCTGGGTCTGATTTTTGATTGGTCCAATGACGTAGTAGTTTAGCAAGAATACTTGCTATATAGCAAACAGGAGGACAGCAACTGATTCTGGTGTGGGAGTTTTGAGGATTGGTGTATGAGGGTGCTAGTTGTGCCCAGGTTCTCGTTGCAATTGGGGCTACTGTAATGTTTAATGAAGAGTAGAGTCTTTAATTTGTTTCTAAAGGTTTGGAGGTCTTTGATCGTAATGTGTTTGGGACGGTGTTCCATAAAGTGGGGGCTACATATGTGAATGCTCTGCTTGTTTTTTGCTTAGTCTTGCGGATGGATGTTGGTACTATAAGGACATTCTGATTGCTTTTTCTTCTGGCTCTGGTGTTTGTTTGGGTGCGTATTAAAGATGCAATGTTGTTAATTAACTTGAATGTGATTATTATTGTTTTATGTTTTATTCTATTTGATATCAGGAGTCAATGAAGATTATGTAAGATGGGTGTGATGTGATCTGTTAAGCATGCTTTTGAATATAGTTCTGGTCGTGACATTTTGAGCCATCTTAAGTATCTTTATGTTCTATTTGGGTGTTCTTGCAACAGGCTGATCTCCAGGAACAAGCAGGAATGTAGTCTTCACATATGGGTATCATCGGTACCGATGGCGCCTGCGCGGGAATGCTCCCCAGCGTCCAATAGGAACACTTTTGGGAGCATCCCTCAGCACATGCGCACTGCCTTCCCGCCTTTCCAACTGTCCCTCTTCAGTTATTCATTTTCCGCGGAGCCAACAGGATCTATTCCCTGTCACCGCAGAAAATTCCATCTTTAAACTTCTTTTCTTGTGGTCGCGCTTGCCTACCGCACGACGCCTACTGGTACCGCCGGTTCTTTTCTTTTCTTTTCATACAAAAAAACCCCCAAAAAACCTTAGACATAGACTTTTTCTTTTCAGAAACTTTTCTCTTGGTGCTAGGCGCCATTTTGGACACTAGGCCCCATATTTCTAAATCATGGAAAAGCCAACTAGTGGTTTTAAGAAATGTACTTAGTGTGGTGGTACCATTTCCGTCACTGACACCCATGATTGGTGTCTGAAATGCTTAGGACCTGAACATTCTTCAACTGAATGTCTCTCCTGCATAGGGATGACTAAAAGAGGAAGACAGAACCGGGTTGCAAAGCTCGATACCCTCTTTTCTTCAGATGCCAGATCCATTGCATCGACATCGTCAAGGGACTCTTCTTCCTCCCATGGATCTCAGGTAACTAAACATAAAAGCCGGTCCTCAAAGGGTAGCTCTCCTGCTAAGCATCGAGAGGCCATTGGCATTGCCCTTGAGGGAACCACACCGGCAAAACAGCCCCGGCTGGAGGCTTCGGCTTCCAAAGCATCGATGGGGCTTCAGGATGATCTCGAGGCCTCAACCTCGCAAGAACTACCTGTGCCATGCTCAGTGGGTTCCGGCCGTCCTTACCGGTACTGACACCCAGGCATTGGCAGCGTCGATAGACCAGAGGTTCCTCGCTATTGAGCGCAGCATCGCAGCTCTCCTTTCAGCTGCGGTACCGGTGGTCCAACGGGCACCGGTACCGACATCGACACCAATGCCGGTACCGGTACCGGTACCGACTCCGGTACAGACACCAGTACCAACACCGACGATTCCGGTACCGATGGTACCAGCCCTGGTGGGAACTCTTCCCATGCCATCTCTGGCTGTAATTGACAAAGCGGTACCAGCTGAGTTCGGTACCGACTTCGATCGGTACCGGGATTGCGCTTTGCAAGAGCATCGGGGTCAGGAATACTTCGATTTCTCCGATTCCGAAGACTCTGACAATTCTGCTGGCACTAGAGGGTTTCTCCTTGAAGACCCCTCTTCTCCTCAACGCAGAATGTCACCTCCAGAGGACATGTCATTTCAGGATTTCATCCGTGATATGGCCAAAGGTCTCTCAATCACAGTAGCTTCTGAAGACGAACCCAGAGCAAAGGAATTTGAAATTCTCCAATATCCTAAAGCTCCTAAGGAGGCAGCCACTCTGCCTATCCATGAAATTCTGCATAGCTTGATGCTCAGAATGTGGGAGACACCTCTGACTACTTCTCCTCACTCTAGGAGACTTGATACTATGTATCGAGTTCCACCATGTCTTGGATTTCAGAAAACTCAGCTGCAACACCATTCAATGGTAGTGGAATCAGCCATGTGTAGGATGAAGAGTCAAAAAGGCATGCATCCAATCCTCCAGGTCGTGAATGCAGGACTCTGGATGCTTTTGGACGCAGGACTTTTCAAGCTTCTATGCTTTCAGCTAGGATCAGTTCATATATACTATATATGGGAATGTTCCTCAAGGAAGTCACAGGAGACTTGGAACTTATGAGCCCTTTTCTCCCAGATGATAAGAGACAAGATTTTCTTGCTCTAGTTAAGCATGCTCAAGATGTCTCCAAGTTTGTCAATCGTGCAGCCTTTGACTGCTTCGAATGCATCAACAGAACCTCTGCTATTGCCATTGGTGCACGACGGATTGCCTAGCTACAGGCATCAGACTTGGAGACTTGGGTACAGGACAAGTTAGGCAACATTTCTTGCATGGGGGAAAATCTCTTCAGCAAGAACTGGCAGGAAAAGGCTAACGAGTAAGATGCTGACAATTCTGCCTTAGATTGTCAAAGTCTACAGCCACTCCAGCCAAAAGGAAGCCTTATAAAAATACCCTCTTTTAGCAAAAAGAGGAAGTTTTATCCTTCCTATGCCCAGCAGAGTCAAACTCCAGGTCAGGTTACCCAAAATGGACAACCTAAACAGCAAAAGAAGCCGAAAGGCCCGAGAGCCCAACCAGCTCTCCAGGTTCAGCCCCCTCAAGGGCTTTGACTCCTTCCTAGATAGCTTTGCCTCCCTGCCTCTGAGGGGTCCCCAACCTCTCAATATTCCGGGCAGGTTATGCCACTTTGTCAACAGATGGCATCAGATAACAGCAGAAGATTGGACTTTGTCCATTGTAGGAGAGGGGTACAAGCTTCATTTTCACAGCATGCCCCCTCCTACAATTCTAAAGCAATTCAATTCACAAACCTCTGCAGACCATCTGCTAGAACACGAGGTCTCCACACTGCTTACCCAAGGGGCAATAGAGGAAGTACCCATTCTTCAACAGGATACAGGGTTCTACTCCCCCTATTTTCTTATTCCAAAGAAAACAGGAGGACACAGACCCATTCTAGACCTCAGAGAATTGAACAAATATCTGTTTTGAGAGAAATTCAAAATGATTTCTCTAGGAACTCTTCTGCCATACCTTCAAAGAAAGGATTGGCTTTGCTCTCTAGATTTAAAGGATGCATACACTCACATTCTCATCCATCCAGATCACAGGAAATTCTTATGTTTCCTTTTCAGGGGAAAACATTTCCAGTACAGGGTTCTTCCCTTTGGTCTGGCTTCAGCACCAAGGGTATTCACGAAATGCATGGCAGTAGTAGCTGCATTTCTACGAACCCTGGGGATTTTCGTCTTTTCTTACTTAGACGACTGGCTCATTCAAGCCCCTACAGTTGCAGAGGCCAGCAATGCACTGTCCCATACAATGAGAATCCTCCAATACTTGGGATTGGTAATAAACTTCCCAAAATCTCAACTAGTTCCTTCCCAATGCCTAGAATTCATAGGAGCCTGTCTGGATACCAGACAGGCAAGGGCTTTCCTTCCACAAGCCCGGTGTCTTTGCATAATGCAACTAGCTTCTCAAGCAGCAGGCAAATCCTCCCTCACTGCTCGAGAGCTACTGCAGTTACTGGGACATATGGCATCCACAGTTCATGTAGTCCCATATGCTCGCCTCCACATGCGAGCAGCTCAGTGGACCCTTTCCACACAGTGGACACAGGCCACGGGTCATTTGTCGGACAAAATTACAATCTCTCAACGACTAGTTTTGTCCCTCCAATGGTAGCAATCACTAAAAAATCTGACAGTGGGGTCTCCTTTCCAGCAACCCCTCTTTCAGGCCACCCTAACGACAGATGCATCACATGTGGGTTAGGGAGCACACCTGAATCATCTCTCTACCCAGGGCACCTTGACTCCACAGGAGGTTGGTTTACACATAAACCTCCTGGAATTAAGAGCAATCTATTTAGCTCTTTGAGTGTTCCATGCCCAGCTCAGCTACAAGACAGTCCTAGTCCAGACGGACAATTAAGTAGCCATGTTCTATGTGAACAAGCAGGGCAGAACAGGCTCTCTGTCATTATGAAACAAAGCTTTACGACTGTGGGCCTTCGCTAGAGAGCATCAAATTCAGCTTCTAGTGGTATATCTTATTTATTTATTTTGTTTATTTATTTATTTACATTCTCTTATATACCGCGCTATTCTGCATCAGTGCGGTTTACATTGAACAAACTGAAATTACATTGAACAGGGCATTATAACTTGGAGATAACTATTTTACAGAGAACATGGGCTATGGAGGGTTAAGTGGCTTGCCCAAGACCATTCCAGGCATTCAAAACCTTTGGGAAGACAAATTCAGTCGAGTACTGCTGCCTCACGAGTGGTCCCTCCACCTGGACCAGGTGGCAAAGATATTTCATCTCTGGGGCACTCCAGACATAGACCTCTTTGCAAGTCCACTGAATGCCAAACTTCCCCGGTTCTGTTCCAGGATTCCGGCTCACAACTGTCAGGCAAGGGATGCTTTCCTCCTTCACTGGGGTCAGGACTTCCTTTATGCCTTCCCACCCATTCCCCCTCATCCCCAAAACACTCTTCAAGCTTCAGAGAGACAGGGGTCGCATGATTCTCATAGTGCCACGATGGCCACGTCAAACGTGGTATTCCCTGCTTCTACATCTCTCTCAAGCGGCACCTCTGGAGTTAGGGCATGCTCCAGACCTCCTTCCCAGGAGAACGGGACACTATGGCACCCGAATCCCCAGTCCCTGCACCTCATGGCCTGGTTGCTGAAGGCTTAGACCTCCAAGATTTCAACCTGTCCCAGCAGGTAAAGGATATCCTTCAGGCTTCTAGAAAATTTTCCACAAGAAGATCTTATACCTTCAAGTGGAAACATTTTACTATATGGTGCTCCAAGAAGGGATTAAACCCCCTGGTCATACCATTAGAATCGATACTAGAGTATCTCCTTCACTTATTGAATTGCAGCTTCTTATAAGCCTCTAAATGGACAACCAATTTCCTCTCATCCACTCCTATCAAGATTTATGAGAGGCCTTTTATTAACTAAACCTCCCATCAAGCCACCACTGGTGGCATGGGATCTAAATCTAGTTCTCGGGCAGCTCATGAAGCTGCCTTTTGAAACTTTGGCCACTACAGCCCTTACATTTTTGACCTGGAAGGTCATCTTCCTAATTGCAATCACTTCTGCTCGTCGCATTAGTGAATTGCAAGCTTTAGTGGCTGATCCTCCTTATACTAGGTTTTATCATGATAAGGATGTTCTTCGGACTCACCCACACTTTATGCCAAAGGTGGTTTCGCCTTTTCATTTAAACCAATCGATTTATCTTCCTGTATTTTTTCTGAGGCCTCATGCCTCTAATGCAGAAAGAAACCTTCATACTTTGGATTGTAAAAGGTTCTTAGCCTTTTACATACAAAGAGCACAACAACATAGAAAGTCCTCACAACTTTTTATAGCTTTTGACCCTAGTCATTTGGGGCTTCCAGTCTCCAAAAGAACTTTATCTAAATGGATTGCCCAATGCATATCCTTTACTTATGAGAGTAAGGGTCTTCATCTTCAGGACCATGTCACAGCTCATAATGTGAAAGCCATGGCAGCTTCTATGGCTAATCTCCACTCTGTGTCTATTTGATGACATTTGTCGAGCAGCTAACTGGGCCTCGGTACACACCTTCACAGCCCACTACTTCCTGGATAAAGCCTCCCATCGGGATGCCTTCTTTGGCCAAGCTGTTCTTCAAAATCTCTTTCAGAGCTAATTCAACTCCTACCCACCAACCCTGGTGGAATGCCAGAGATCCATGGAGGAAGGATGCTTACCTTTTTAGGGTGGCACATTCCTGGGGCTATCTCCCTGGCATCTTCAGCTAGTGAGTCCCCATATGTGAAGACTACATTCCTGCTTGTTCCTGGAGATAGCGTAGTTACTCACCTGTAACAGGTGATCTCCAGGAACAGCAGGAATTTAGTCTTCACAACCCACCCACCTCCCCTAGGAGTTGTCTTTCTCTCTCTCTCTCTCTCTCTCTCTCTCTCAGCTACAAACTTAGCTGAAGAGGGACAGTTGGGAAGGCAGCGCGCATGTGCTGAGGGATGCTCCCAAAAGTGTTCCTATTGGACGCTGGGGAGCGTTCCAGCGCAGGCTCTGTCGCTACCGACGATACCCATATGTGAAGACTAAATTCCTGCTGTTTCCGGAGATCACCTGTTACAGGTGAGTAACTATGCTTTACAGTATTCAAAGTGGGGCGTGATCAGGGCTTGAACTATTGATCTGAAATCATAGATGTCTAAGAGGTGTCTGAGGTGCTGTATAACTCTTAACTTGAAGAATATGGTCTTGGTTGTTTGTATGTATATGGGATGTCATATTTAGAAAACACAACATAGGATATCATATTTATGCAGATGATGATATGCTATACTCCTCTGTAGACATAATGAATCCCATCTACCACAACCTTTCAGCATGTATCAAGGAAGCCGTGTACTGGCTAAACTCAAAGAACCTCAACATTAACTTAAAAAAACAACAACAGAAGAACTATTCACCTCAAGAAACCAAAGCTTTATCCACCCCCTCAATCAATCTGCTTACATAACACCACACTCCCAGTAAAACAGAAAGTGAAATATCTAGGAGTCATATTAGTCATCTAGGAGTGGAGGAGTGGCCTAGTGGTTGGGGCAAGGTACTTCAGGCCAGAAGGTCAGGGGTTCAAATCCCACTAGAGGACAGCAACCTTGGGCCAGAAGGACTGGGGTTTCTAGTCCCAAGGGTGCTCCTTGTGGTCTTGGACAAGCCACTTAACCCTCCACAGCCCATGTTCCCTGTAAATTAGTTATCTCCAAGTTATAATGCCCTGTTCAATGTAATTTTAGTTTGTTCAATGTAAACCACACTGATGCAGAATAGTACGGTATATAAGAGAATATAAATAAATACTAGATAAATTCCTTAACATGAACCCTAATTAAGAGACTTTTTTAAGTTGTGAAAGGGCTTCTTTGTAGAGGAGCCTGCAATTATCCCTAAAGCCTTCAGCTTTTCTAATGGCTTTTCTCCCACCCTGAGGCTGTTTTTGTTGACTTGGGTCTTGGGCCCAAGTAAGGAATAGCAAAGCCATTCTGGACACCTTTCTGCAACCATTGTGCCTCCCCCATATAATAACCTGCTAATTTTTTCCCCCAAGCCATTTATCTTAAAGGGTGAAAGGACAACTAATGCATCCGGGTTCCCTATCCTCTCAAAATTTTTGCTTTTGATTATTCCCTTTTTTTAAATACTGAATTGGGGATGGTTTTCTGTGTATGTAGTACATAACTGTTTGAATTTACATTTGGTTCTGGAATCTGCAGACAACTTTCTTTGTCATCATGAACCTCTTTACTTCCTGTGGTTCTCACCAGTTTTCTTTTTTTGTCCCTAGTTCACTGTTGGGCCTAATCCCATACTGTATCTATTGACGTGGAAGCCCACACGTGCCCTTTCTACCTTTACTGTGTTGTGTCATGATGATGATGATCCTGAGATCAATGTTTTTCCTGTCTTGGCTTAAATTACTGTGAGATGCCATGTTCCCGCAGAACTTCTCATCATAATCTAACCAGGCTGTGCCCCATAGTTTTTGTATGCCTCACATATAGAATCCTGATAATTAAAGGGCTCCCTACATTTTTGGGGGGCTATCTACTGATTACACTCGCCAGCATCCTCAATGCCGTGTACCAGGTGGCTCTGCTTTTTATTATGGGGTCAGACTTTGTCATTGGCCTTATATTTTCCCTGGTGCTTAATACAGTCACGGGGTTTCTCAGATTCCTTTTTCAACAAGAAAAATATATCAACATACGTATTTTTCCTTATCTTCTCTTTTATGGGCAAGGGGGCATGGCTGTCAATAACACATGTGGCACCAATGTACTCTGCTGGTTTTGAGCTGCAAGGCTGATTATCGCCTATTTTCAAAACTTTATTCTCTTCCCACTGTTTTGTTTAAGTTTCACCCTTCTCACTCTGCAATAAAACCTCCAGTCTCCCTGGTCTTTGTATCAACCTGTCGCCCCTTTCACCCTCTCTCCCTTGTTGGACCCCTCAAACCTGTCCAGCTGCCTTGGTGGCCATTACCAAGTCTACCAGACTGTCATCTTTTGTCACATTTTGGTCCCCCTCCCAACACCAATTTAGTACTATCTGTGCCCATGTGTTGTTGTTTAAGTTGCTCACTGTACTCACCCAGCTGTTCAGCTGTTGTCCTATTCTGCTCCTCTGCAGTTGTTTGTTGTACTCCTTGGCTGCTGCTTGCCATCTACTGTTGCCTATCCATGTTGATCAGGTCATGAATGCCTTGGTTCTGAACTGCTGCTGTGTTGCCATCCACTCAATTGGACATAGCACTACGATGTTGTGCTGCTTGCAATAATGTCTCCATATGCACCATATAAGAACATAAGAACATAAGATATGCCATACTGGGTCAGACCAAGGTCCATCAAGCCCAGTATTCTGTTTCCAACAGTGGCCAATCTAGGTCATACATACCTAGCAGTTTCCCCAAAAGACACAGGTTCCACAATGCTTGTACTGGGTCAAGCATTGATATCCTGGGTCCCTTCATAATAATGGTTTATGGACCTTTCCTCCAGGAACTTGTCCAAACCTTTTTTAAACCCAGCTACACTAGCAGCCTTTACTACATCCTCAGGTAACAAATTCCAGAGTTTGATTACACGTTGAGTGAAAAAATATTTTCTTTTATTAGTCTTAGTTTACCCTGTAGCTTCATTGCATGTCCCCTAGTCTTTCTATATTCTGATAACGTAAACAATCGATCTACGTTTACCCGTTCCACTCCGTTCATTAATTTATAGACTTCTATCATATCTCCCCTCAGCCGTCTCTTTTCCAGGTTAAAGAGCCCTAACCTTTTTAGCCTTTCTTCATAGGAGTATCCTTCCATCCCCTTTACCATTTTGGTGGCTCTTCTCTGAACCTTTTCTAATAACACTATATCCTTTTTAAGATACGGTGACCAGAATTGCACACAATATTCAAGGTGCGGTCTCACCATGGAACGGTATAGAGGCATTATAATATCTTTTGTTTTATTTTCCATTCCTTTCCTTATGATACCTAGCATTCTATTTGCTCTCTTGGCTGCCACTGCACACTAGGCCGAGGGTTTTAACATGTTATCCACAATGACGCCTAAATCTTTTTCCTGGGTGGTGGTTCTTAATGTGGAACCTTGCATCGTGTAACCATAGTTTGGGTTGTTCTTCCCTAGGTGCATAACTTTGCACTTGTCCACATTAAATTTCATCTGCCATTTTGATGCCCAGTCTTCCAATTTATCAAGATCCTCTTGCAATTTTCCACAATCCTCTTGGTTTTTAACAACTTTAAATAGTTTTGTGTCATCTGCAAATTTGATAACCTCACTCGTTATTCCACTTTCCAGGTCATTTATGAATATGTCAAAAAGCAGCGGACCCAGCACAGATCCCTGGGGTACACCACTATTCACCTTTCTCCATTGGGAAAATTGGCCATTCAGCCCAACACTCTGCTTTCTATCTTTTAATCAGTTCCTGATCCACAGTAGTACACTGCCTCCTATTCCATGACTCTTTAGTTTTGCCAAAAAAAGAGTCTCTGATGAGAGACCTTGTCAAAGGCTTTCTGAAAGTCCAGATACACTATATCAACCGACTCACCTTTGTCCACCTGTTTATTCACAATTTCAAAAAAACATAACAGATTAGTAAGAAAGATCTTCCTTGTCTAAAGCCATGTTGGCTGTCTCCCATTAGGCCATGACTATCTACATGCTGAGTAATTTTATTCTTTTTGATGGTTTCTACCATTTTTCCCGGTACTGATGTGAGGCTCACCGGTCTGTAGTTTCCCGAATCACCCCTGGAACCCTTTTTAAAAATTGGTGTTACATTGGAGATCCTCCAATCTTCAGGTATTAGAGATGATTTTAATGACAGTTCACAGATTACGAATAGCAGGTCTGCAATCTCATATTTCAGTTCTTTCAACACCCTTGGATGTATACCATCCGGCCCAGGTGATTTGCTACTCTTCAGTTTATCTAATAGTTGTAATACATCTTCCCGATGTATCGATATTTCCTTCAATTCTTCTGCACCTTTAAATACCACTTCTGTCATGAGTAACATCCCTACATTTTTCTCAGTAAAGACTGAAGCAAAGAATTCATTCAGTCTCTCCGCTATCGCCTTGTCACCTCTTAGTGCCCCTTTAACTCCTCTATCATCTAATGGTCCAACTGACTCTCTAACAGGTTTTTTGCTACGAATGTACTTGAAAAAAATCTTTTTTTCGCGTTTTTGCTTCCACAGCAAACTTCTTCTCAAATTCTCCCTTTGCCTTCTTTATCAATGCCTTGCATTTGACTTGCCAGTGCTTGTGCTGTTTCCAGGTTTCGTCGTTTCGCTCTTTTTTCCATTTTCTGAAAGATGCTTTTTTGGCAACAACAGCCTCTCTGACCTCACCTTTAAACCATGCTGGCAGTTTTTTGGACTTCCTTCCATTTTTCTTAAAGCATGGAATACAGCTGGTCTGGGCTTCCAAGATAGTATTTTTCAACAACACCCATGCTTGATGTAAGTCTGTAACCTTTGCAACTGCTCCTTTTAGTTTTTTCTTAACTATTTTCCTCATTTTATCATAGTCTCCCTTTCGAAAGTTAAAAGGTAGTACTGTGGATTTCCGTACTATCCCTCCTCCACTAATTAAATCAAAGGCGATCATGCTATGATCACTATTGCCAAGTGGCCCACAACACCCTTATCTCTTGCACTAGATATGGTGTTCCACTAAGGACTAGTTCTAATATGGCTTTCCCTCTGGTCGGTTTATGAACCAGCTGCTCCAAGATGCAGTCATTTATGTCATCTAGGAACTTTATCTCCCTAGCATGTCCTGCCGTGACACTGAACCAGTCGATACCGGGGTAATTGAAATCACCCATTATTATTATCGAGCTGTAACTTTTGTTAGCTTCCTTGATTTCTTTGAGCATTTCATCATCCATTTGTTCATTCTGGCCAGGCGGTCGATAGTACACCCCCACTGCCATTGCCTTCCCCTTTTTACATGGAACTTCAATCCATAGAGATTCTACATCAAATTTTGTTTCCTGCAAAACTTTAATCCTTTCTGACTCAATGCCCTCTCTAACATAGAGCGCAACCCCTCCACCAATTTGATCAGCTCTATCATTACGATATAGTTTGTACCCAGGTATCACAGTGTCCCACTGGTTGTCCTCCTTCCACCATGTCTCTGATATTCCAATCATATCTAACCTCTCATTTAGTGCTATATATTCTAATTCTCCCATCTTATTTTTTAGACTTCTAGCATTTGCATACAAGCATTTTAGAGACTGTATTTTATTCATATTAATTTGGCTGTTGGTAGACATGGGTAATTTGGGATCTTTAAGCTCTGTCTGCTCTGTACTCGAGGGCATTTGGGCTACTTTACTCTTTTTTGGAACCTCTCTGCTTTTGGTAGTATCCTTCAAGGATACATTCTTCTGAACCATCCGCTCTTGGGCGACTGTCGGCTTTCCCCTATTATCTAGTTTAAAAGCTGCTCTATCTCCTTTTTAAAGGTTAATGCCAGCAGCCTGGTTCCATCCCGGTTAAGGTGAAGCCCATCCCTTCGGAAGAGCCCCTCCTTTCCCCAGAATGTACCCCAGTTCCTAATAAATCCAAACCCCTCATCTCTGCACCATTGTCTCATCCACGCATTGAGACTCCAGAGCTCTGCCTGCCTTTTGGGTCCTGCATGTGGAACGGGAAGCATTTCGGAGAACGCTACCCTGGAAGTTCTGGATTTCAACTTCCTACCTAAAAGCCTAAATTTAGCCTCCAGAACCTCCCTACCACATTTTCCTATGTCATTGGTACCGACATGTACCAAGACAGCAGACTACTCCCCAGCACTATCTAAGACCTTATCTAGATGGCGCATGAGGTCCGCTACCTTCGCACCAGGCAGGCATGTTACCAGGCGATCCTCACATCCACCAGCCACCCAGCTATCTACATGCCTAATGATCGAATCACCAACTATAACGGCTGTCCTAACCCTTCCCTCATGGGCACATGGCCCTGGAGAAACTTCCTCTGTGCGAAAGGGTTTTACATCACCTGGAGGACAGGTCCTAGTTACAGGATCACTTCCTGCCACACCAGGGTGATGCTCTCCTGTCATGTGACCTCTCTCCTGCACTTAACACTTAACACTTATTAAAAGTGGGCTGCTACACAGTATCCTGTCCTGTGCTGATGAGGTAAACTATATTCTTATTTGATTTAAATTATAGCTCTTTGCTGCTGCTAGGCTCTAACTTATTATGAAATTTAAACTACAAGCTCTCTGCTGGTTCCAAATTTAACCAGAAAGCTCTCTTCTGTGTTTTAAATTTAAACTAAAAGTACTTTGCTGATACTAGGCCCTCAATGACTATTAAATTAAAACTACAAGCTCTCTGCTGGGTATGAAATGTAACCAGAAAGTTCTCTTCTGTGTTTTAAATTTAAACTTAAACTGCTGCTACTAGGCCCTGACTGATTTAACAAAAAATTGTGGGTTCACAGATTAAATAGCTTTAATAGAAAGAATTCCCTTCAGAAAATTCCCAGAAGTATATATTCACAATTGCAGATCACTCTCCAGAAGTAACAGTCCCCTGTTCTAGACCTTCAAGACAAGATATGGTATCCCACACTGGTGCCACGATCCCTGATATTAGCATGAGTTTGGGAGAAGTTCTCCTTTATATTCCACGGGCCTGGTGCTGCTATTCGCGATGCTGGCTTCTGATAAACTATCCCTTTAGGTGCTTTGGCCTGCCTCCGGTGTCATTGGGAGCTTGGGCCTTGCATCCTGGGGTTTCATCTGCTGTTCCTTCATACTTGGCTGCTTTAGCCCACTCCTGCAGCTGCAATCAGAACCCTTTTTACTCCTGGATGCTGTCCTTGCTCACTGCCACGGCTGCCCCTGCTGCTGCACTGCACTGAATCGTCGCTTGGGCCATGTGCTTGTGAGGTAAGATAGACTAGGTGCTGCTGCTCCACTGATGCTGTGGCTGCTTTGGCACGTGTCTCTTGCCACCACAATCAGCACTCTGAGCCTTAATACTGCAAACTTGATGCTGCTGCTGCCAGGGGAGGCTCAAGGCAATCTGCTGCCTGAGGCGAAGAATGAGATGGCGCCCCCCCCCCCTCCACCTTAGAGGGAGGCGGGACTTTTTCAGAAATCCAAGAGATGGAACCAAACCAAAAAGCCGATTAGATTATATGGAGGAAATGCAAGATGTTTGCACACAGGGCCTTATCGAGCTGCAACTTGCAGCTTGGGTGCACGCCTCCCTCTCCCCCATACCTCTGTCCAGCGCTGCCTGCTCTTTCCCTGCTGCTGTTGCCCTATGTTTTTTTCATGGCGGCATCTGTAGCAGGGAAAGAGCAGGCAGCGCTGGACGGAGGTATGGGGAGGAGGAGGGGGGCATGTGCCCGATCTGAAAGGCGCCGGCACTTTGAGCAGATCTGTCCCTCCCTGCTTTGACATTGCGTCGGAGGAGGGAGGGACCAGAGCTGCTTAAAGTGCTGCAAAAAGGCTTGGGGGAACATTTTGGTTGCCTGCTATTGTCCTGCCAGCGGCGGCAGGGCAACAGCAGATAGCTGAAATGCGCCCCCCAAGCCTTTGCGCTCTGTGCGGCTGCACTGCTTGCACAGGGCTAAGTATGGTCCTGTTTGCACACCAAGAAACTAGAAGACAGCAAGAACCAACAACACAGTTTATAAAACTAAATTATTGTATAACTCATTTTTATTTTGTTATAAACTGCGTTATGGTTCTCGCTTTTTCTTTTTCAACATATATTTTGCATCCACAGTAGGTGCAGAGCAGAACCAGGACATTCACCCACAGAAATCAATATTTAAAAAATCAAAATTGGATTCTGATCATCTCACTACCAACAACAACCACTATTCTCCAGTACCAGGCATATTGTGAACTAATAAAAAACCCTGCAACAAAGAGCAAGCCTATCATATCATACCATATCAGCACAAACTTGCAAAACTCACATAAGGAGCCCATCCAAAAAAAGCATCATTGTAAATACTACATTGGGCCCTGGAACATCCATACACCTATTTGAAAGGCTGAACAAGTCAAATTACTACAGTATAGTATAGATCTTTATATACAAACTCCATCTTAACAGAACACCTGACCTCAGTCACACATGCACAACATCGACCCTCAACAAGTACAGAATAAGTAACCACAATCTAAAGTAAAAATTAAAAATATGTAGACAAAATGTAAACTGAAACCCCAAGAAGTCAGAGTCCACATGCAGTGCAACATCAGATAAATAAGAGATGCAGTTCCCTAATACTGTGTAAAATATAAAAATAGCACAAAATCCAATCACTAAAATTAAATAAAATTATTTTTTCTACCTTTGTTGTCTGACCATTTTATTCTCTGATCATGCTGGTCCCGATCAGAGGCTTCTGCTTTCCTGTCTTCTCTTAGCTCTCATTCTGTGGTCTATGGTCCATGGTCCATCTGCCATTTCTTATCTATTCTTTTGTTTTCTTCACTTCCTTCCATCAGCCCATTTCCAGTTCCAGTAACCCTCGCCAGTATCAGCCCCCTTTCCAGTCCTCCCCTCCCATTACCTTCCAATGTCAACCGCCTTGCATTCCCACGACTGCCACTTGTGTCCATTCCCTTCCAGTCCTCCTTCTTCCCCACTGTCCAGCCCCTTCTAGTCCAAATATCATCCCAGGTATCAGCTCATGACCACTCTGTGTCACACCCCAGTCAGCTCCCTTCCAACCGCCCTACCCTCTGTCCATCTCCCTTCCAGTGCCATTCGCATGTGAGCTCCCGTCCAGCCTCCTCCCCATTACCCAGCCACCTACCACTCCCATCCCCAAGTGTCAGCTCCCTTCCAGTCCCCTTTCAGTACATCCCAGGTGTCATCTCCCTTCCTGCCCCCTCCTTCCCCTGGCAGACCCTCTCAGTATCCACTCCCTTCCAATCCTATTCTACCATCCCCCCACATCAGCCCATTTGTACCCTAGCCCCTAGTTTTCTTACAGGGCCAGCAGCACTCTCCTCCCCTCCCCATTAGCCCATTTCCTGTCCTAGCCCATTTCTAGTCCTATCCCTTTTATCAACCCACTCCAGTCCTAGCACCCCAATCATCCCATTACCAATCCTAACTCATTTCCAGTGCTAGTCCCCCATCTGCCCATTACCAGTCGTAACCCTCCAATAAGTCAATTTTCAGTCCTAGCACCCCAATCAGACCATTTCCTGTCCTTAGCCCCCCTCCGGATCAGCCCATTTCCAGTCCTAACCCCCCATCAGCCCATTTCCAGTTCTAACCCCCCATCAGTCCATTTCCAGTCCTAGCCCTCCCCCGATAGCCCATTACCAGTCCTAGCCCCCCTCCCGATTGGCCCCATTTCCTGTCCTAACCCTCCATCAGCCCATTTACAGTTGTAACTTCCCCATGTCCATTTCCAGTCCTAACCCCCATGTCCATTTCCATTTCAAACCCCCCCACCAGCCCAGTTCCAGTCCTAGCCCAGCCCCCCCCCCCCCCCAAACTTCAGGGAAATTGAAAAACCTCCAGGGTAAGAAGCAGCTGCCGTTCCATCAGTGGTGGCGGCAGCAGCAGAATGAGGAGCCTGCGGCCGCCCGCCTCTCCCCCCCCCCCGCCTCTCCCCCCCCCACCCCCGGAGAGCCTGCAGTGCCGGTTTCCCCTCTGCCCCGGCTCAGTTTTTGCAGAGCCACAGTGAAGGGAGAATGTTTCCCTTTTGTGCGGCTCTGTTAAAGCTGAGCCCATGGCGCTGATGGGAAACAGGATTTCCCTTAACCATGGCTCTGTTAAAGCTGAGCCCACGGCGCTGATGGGAAACAGGATTTCCTGTTTCCCATCAGCTCCACGGGCTCAGCTTTAACAGAGCCGTGGTTAAGGGAAACACTCTCCCTTCGCCGCAGCTTTGCAAAACTGAGCCGGGGCGGAGGGGAAACCGGCAGGCTCTCCGAGGGGGGGGGGTGCGGCCAGCCGGCCGCGGGCTCCTCATTCTGCTGCTGCCGCCGATGCAGCGGCAGCTGCTTCTTACCCCCGGATGTTGAAGACTGAGCGAGGCGGTCTTTTGGGGGGCAATTTTTGTTGCCCCCAAAAATTCGCCACCGGAGGCCACCGCCTCACTCAGCCTAATGATAGAACCACCCCTGGCTGCCGCTGCTGCCATTGCTATCACTGACAGTCTGAATCCTTCTTCTTTAACCTCTCCTCAGATGTTTGTAGTGGCTTGCTTTCTGCCTCTTTCAGAATTCCCTGCTCTTCCATGTTTTATCTTACTAGCCTGGCCACCCGCTGTGACCCAGGTGGATTTGCCAAGGGACTACCATTCTCATAGTGGCAGGAAATTTTGAATTTTTGGTGACTGCCAGGCATCTCATTCCCACCCATGACTAATGGGCTTCTTGCCTGAACACCAACCCTGTTAAGCCGGCCAACCTTGAGTTGTCAGGGCTTCCTCTATGGGTGCAGTTGTTCACCAGTTGTATGTTGATTCAGCAGTTGTATATTCCTCTTTTCATGCTCTTTGGAGGATATGTTCTGTTAAGTCTTTGTTTGTCCTTTAAAGCCTTTCATTCACTCATCCATGCCCTGATCACGTCTCGTATTGACTATTGTAATGCCATTTACTGTGGCCTTCAATCTACCAATATCAAGAAATTATAGTTAGTTGAAAATTCTGCCATTTGCTTACTAACAAATATCTCCAAATATGATTGTTACCACTGTTCCCTCTAAGCTGTGCGCGTGTGCGCGCGCACACACCTCGCCGAGCGAGCGCACATACTTTACAACAGAGCGCACAAAAATTACGGTTCTGATTCTGATAGAAAACAACACAGACATCTTAAAATGTAAAAGTTGTGATTGTAATTACTAGAAATTTTCCGCTTCATTTAGTAATCGGCTATTTTCATTTAATTTGATTAAAATCAATGTGGGCGTACATACTGTATTCTGACGTGTAGTCAAATTTTAAAGTATATAACTCCGAGTGTCGTTATGTGGCACACAAAAATTTAACCTTCCTTCAAAAGCTGCACACAGCTGATATTTTATGCGCACACAGCCTACAGAAAATTAGAGGGAACATTGATTGTTACCCCTCTATTTCTCCTATATCATTGTCTTCCTATCCCTTTCCTGTTTCATTTTACTGTTCTGATCCTCACACACAAGGCTTTTTACACTGATTTCCCACTATATTTATCATTTCTGCTGATTGTTTATTGTCCTTCTTGCATTCATAGATCACAGCTGTCTGCTATGTCTGACTGGAAACTTCATGGCAGACAGCTTTCTAATTTTTTGCTCCTTCCTTGTGGAATTCCCTTCCAATTGAAATTCATGCAGAAAACATTCTTCTTCAAGCAAACGTTTTAGGCATCCATTTTTGAGGTGTAAATGGGGAAAGGCTTTAATGGTGTCATGCTTCTTTGTTTTTGAATGTTCTTTTACTGTGGTCCTTTGTCATTCTTCCTACATTTGTTACTTTCCTATTTATATAGTAGATCCTTTCTATATTTTTTATTATGTTTAAAATGTAAACTGCTTAGATACTAACATGGGAGGTGGTATACTAAGTTCTTAGTAAACATAAACAAGAGCAGGTATAAAAGCTAGCTGGGACAATTCCCATTGTAAACGTGTAATGTTTAATATTTAATGTTTATTGAGCTTGGTATTCTGATTTTTTAAAGATTTATGTCAGTGATGTACATAATCATCATTACCAAATACAAAGCAGCATAATAACGATCAAAATACTATACACAAAGGCTAATTGTATAGAAAGAGTGTAGAGGGGAATAAAGATGTCCAGGTTGGGATGTGGAAAATTCCCACTGTATTTTCCAAAGATTCTGTCAAGAATAAAACTCATTATAGCCCCCCGCCCCAATAAATTGAACCCCCCAAGGTAAGCCCCCCTGCTGGGAGATTCTACACCCCTTCCCCAGATCCCATCACTGGCTCTTCCTGGAGTCCCAGTGTCTATTGGGAGTAGTAGTGAATCACACTTGCCCCTCCTCATATTTGCCCACATTGTATTTGTCAGTCTGATTCCTAGCAGTATCACTGCACAATTAGCATTAGGGCATCACGGGTGCCATTTGAAATCCCGGACTGCCATGAGCAGGAGCAACTGGGGATCATTCCTGCTCCTACTAGACACCAGGACCCCAGTAAGAGCCGTGAAGGGAATCAGTGGATGCAGGGTGGGGAGTATGCTACCAGGAGGATCACCTTTGGAGTCTAGATTTAGGGGAGATGCAATAGGGATACAGGACGTTGGGGACGTTGGGGGGTAATTGGGAGGTGGGATTGGATGACGGGGATATGTTGGGGGGATTGGATGTCAGGGGATGAGGGGTGAGGGATACATGTCAGGGGGATGATTGGGTGCAGATGACCTTGACCTTTACCCCTGCTCCTTCAAGCATGCACTTATTCATGCCTTAAGGTAGTTGTAAATGTCAAAACCAGATTTTTTTTTAAATGGGCAATATGCGTTAATACTGTAGACCTGCCAAACCACTCCCTGTCCATGTCCTAATCACAACCACAGGGCTGCTTCAATTCCTTATGGACCTGGGCAAACTTCAGAGAATGCCCCCCCCCCCACCCGTAGTTTGTGGGACTCCACCAGCAGCAAAAGAGGAGGGCATGGCCACCATTGTGGCCTAGATGCAAACTGTCTGCCTGAGGGGATCCCCTCTCAGCAGTTTCTCCAAATGGGTTAGTTTTGCGCATATTATGATAGCAATGAACTCACTTCTAAGCCAGGGTATGTAGAGTATGATCTCAGTCTCTCAAACTTACTGTTAGTAATTGGTGCAGTACTTGCATCATGCCAAAGAGAGCTTCCTTGTCAAGATGTGCATGGAGAGTCTTCTTTATCAAGCTTATGTCTCCCAATACAATGAGAAATATTTCTGTATCTTCCTCCGTCTGCAGCAGAACCCTCCAGACTTCTTCCTAGGAGAGCCACCTCAGCCTCTCCTCCTCCAGGCCTTGCTCGCCACAGAACTCGCAGGCTTGGTCAGGGGAAGGGGAAGGAGTTCTACTTAAGGTTTTTCCTGGTCCCAAAAATAACAGGGGGTCTGCGGCCCATTCTGGACCTGAGCAACTTGAACAAGTTCTTGGTGCGGGAGAGGCTCAAGATGCTCTCCCTTTATTTAAAAATATTTAATATGAGAGGAAGTGACGTCATCGGCAAGGATGGCCGCATAAAGAAAGAGCTCCGGTAGCTAACCCGGTGTGATGAGGTGGAACCCCCCTAAAGCGGAGAGGAAAGTGGGCTTAACGGAGAGACAGTGGTGTGGGAGCTACAGGGGAGAGATGACTACCAGAAAAAAGGCGGTGGACTTGCGAGAGTTCGCATATGGAGGCGCACATGCTGATGGTGGAGGAAGTAAGATGGCAGCAGGGAGCGGAGAAGGAGCGGAGAAGGAGCGGAGCGCCGAATGGGGAAGCGTGCGGAGGTGGAATCCAGCGAAACCCTGGTTCAGAATGTGTCCCGAGAGGAGCTGAGAGCATGGCTGGCTGAAATAAAAAATGAGCTCGTGGCGGTAAAAGCGGAGGTGAGCGAAGTGTGCGGGGAGTTGAGGGAGGAAGTGAGTGAGCTGCACAGAAGAACTGAGGAGATGATGCAGTGGAAGGAACAAGTAGCATTGAAAGTGGAAGATCTGGAGAATCGGTCCAGACGCAACAACCTGCAGATCCGGGGAATTCCCAAAGAACTGGAGTTCAGTGACAGCAGAAAAGTGACGGAGGCAATATGTGCAGTGATTTTGCGGGAAGGTGGGAGCACGGAGAGCGTGGAGGGGATTAAATTGGACAGAGCACATAGGGCTTTGGGCCCGAGCAGGCCTAACCGGCCTAGGGATATTATAATTTGTGTGCAAGACTATACCATTAAGGAGAAAATAGTGGTACAGATGAGAAAGCTCAGGGAATTTCAATGGCAAGGATACAAACTTGAAATCTTCGCGGATTTGGCAGCGGGGACCTTGTTGAGGAGGAAAGAAATGCAACCTTTTATAGCTTCTTTGCGGAAGACGAATGTCCGGTATCGCTGGCTGTATCCCTTTTGACTGAGCTTTAGTGTGGGATCCCGCAGCTGGAAAGTCAGCAGCTGCAAGGAAGCAGTGCAGGCCCTGAAGGAGGCAGGCATACAGGAGATGCGGCTGGACAGGCAGAGATTGGAGAAGGGAGAGAAGGAGCCTGCAGGGCAAGACAAGGAGCCAGGAGCAGAATGGAGCTAGCAACTCGAGAAGAGGTGGGGAGCACCCAGAACGCGGAGCCCCAACTGAGTGCTGACAAGAGCTGAGGTGTTGGGAACAGTAATATTGCTGGACATGGGGGGCCGGCGTGAGGCCCTGGACTGTGGGGAGTAGTACCAGGTTGTGTTAAATGTAAAATGTTAAATGATATTGATATTTAATGGTATGGGGGAGTGAGGGGTGGGAGCGGGATGGGTAAGCGGTGGGGGAAGATAGGGGTGGTGAGCGGTATGCCATTACGGGGTTGAGTTGGAATGTATAATTGGCATGAAGGGTGGGTGGGAAAGGGGAGAAGAGGAGGGGAGAAGATGGTTTGGGAGAAGAGTTGGGGAAGTGCTAGCGGGAGGGGGGGCGTGAGGTTGGAGGAGTTAGGAGGAGGGGGGAGGGAGGGTGGATGCGGGAATTAAGGGTTGCTCCAAGCTGATGGGCACTACTCTGAAGGAGACCCCCGTAGGTTGTTGGGGGGAGGGAGAAGGGGGGAAGGGAGGGAGGGGGTGGGGGAGGGGGGAAGGGAGGAGAGGGATGTGGGTAGTTCAATGGTGGGAGCACAAAAACTGAAGGTGCTTACATTAAATGCAAAAGGGTTGCGCACGTGGAGGAAGAGAAGGTTGGTGAAAAAAGAAGGGGGAAGGGTGCAGGCAGATTTTATTTGCCTCCAGGAAACGCACATTAGGGTGGGTCAGGAGCGTCTGTTACAAACAAAGAAATACCCAAAAATAATATTGGCGGGGAGGAGGGCGGAGCCAAGGAAGGGGGAGTAGGTATAATGGTAGGGGCTGCAATGGCGGAAAGAGTGGTGGGGGAATACAGGGATAAAGGGGGGCGGGGGGTGGGAGTAAAAGTACAGTTAGGGCGGGAACAAGTGTGGGTCCTGAGTATATATGCCCCGAATGAAAAGCAGGGGGAATTTTATGAGCGGCTGCGGGGAGAATTGGAGGGGTTGGGGGAGGTTCCCTTAATTGTTGGGGGAGATTTTAATTTAACATTGAACCCAAGGCTGGATAATGGGGGTGGGAGGGGGGTGGGGAACAGAGTGGATAGGGGGAAAATGTTGTCATTAAAAGAAGGGTTGGGACTCATTGATGTCTGGCGATGTAAAAATCCGGGGCGTAAGCAGTATACAATTTATTCAGCTCCTCATAATTCCTATAGCCGTATCAATATGATCTGGGTGGGGGGAAACTGGATGAGTAGGGTAGAGGACGTGGAGCAGGGTTCTATCACTTGGACAGATCATGCCCCGGTAAGTGTGATGTTTAATCTGGGATATCATGATGAGGGAATAAAATTTTGGAGAGTAAACAAATCCCTCCTAGAGGACCCGGTAATAGTGGGAAAATTAAATAAGGCAATTCAGGAGTATCAGTTATATAATATGAATGGGGAAGTGGGGCTGGGGATGGTATGGGATGGCCTTAAAGCAGTAGTAAGGGGGCACCTGATTGGGGAGGTTGCGAGAAAAGTTAGATTGAGGGGGGAGACAGAGAAATCCATACAGGAGGAGATCAGAAAATTGGAAAGCAGCCACCAGTGTGATCGAAAAGTGGAGGTCCTGCAAGAGCTTCAGAGACTAAGGGGTAGGATGGGACAATTGAATGCAAGTAAATTAGCCCATGAATTGAATGTAATGAAGCAGGCTATGTTTGAGGGTGGGAATAAACGGGACGTTTGTTGGCCAGGAGAATGCAGGCGCGAAGAGCGCAGAATAATATTAGTAGTATCAGAGGGGGGAAGGGGAAGTTGGTAAGTGGAAATAATGAAATACGGCGGGCATTTACAGAGTATTATAAAAAGTTATATAGGAGTGAGGTGGACGGGGGGAGGGAAAAAAGCAAGGAGTATTTGAAGGAGTGGCGACTCCCCTGTTTAGAGAGGGAGGAGGCGGAGTGGATAGGTAGGCCTATTGGGGTAGAAGAGCTGGAGGAGGCAATTAAATCATTAAAGCCTGGGAAGGCGCCAGGGGTTGATGGATTGACGGGGAAGTTTTATAAAGTGTTTCAGTGGGTATTAAGGCCGTTGATGGTGGAAGACTTTAATGGGGTTGTTAAAGAGGGGAGGGTGACTAATTCCATGACTGAGGCAGGCATTACGGTGCTGTTAAAGCCTGGAAAGGACCCACTTGATTGCGGCTCGTATAGGCACATATCTTTACTCAACGTTGATGCCAAACTGTTGGCGAAGATACTGGCCAATAGATTGCAGGGAGTGATGCAGAAGTTAGTGAATATTGATCAAACGGGCTTTGTGGCAGGGCGGCAGGGAGGAGATAATATAAGGAAAATTTGTAATCTAACATGGGAGGTGGGGAGGACGGGGCAAAAAGCTGTTTTTCTTACGGTGGATGCAGAAAAAGCATTTGATCGGGTGGAGTGGCCATTTATGCTGCAGGTCTTAGAAAAGATGGGGTTAGGCGATACTTTTGTGAAGTGGGTACAGGCATTGTATCAAGCGCCCCGGGCTAGGGTGAGGGTAAACGGGGGATATTCAGAAGCTTTTCAGTTGGGGAGGAGGACGCGGCAGGGGGTGCCCATTGTCCCCCTTGTTATTTGCTTTGGTTATAGAGCCGTTGGCGGAAAGAGTACGTATGAGGCAAGATGTTAAGGGGGTGGTTATGAATGGGTGGGAGTCCAAGATAGCATTGTTCACTGATGATGTCATTTTTACAATCCGGGAGCCGTTGGTGTCTTTGCTGGTGTTATTGGGGGAAATTGGCAGTTATAGTAAGGTCTCGGGGTATAAGCTAAATTGCAACAAATCCGAGATCTTGGGGTTTAATATCCCGGTAGAGTTGGAGCGGAGTTTAAGGAGTGGGTTTGCGTTTAAATGGGTAGGGGATACCTTCAAGTACTTGGGGATTCATATGGGGGGGGGGGGGATTGCAAACTGCTTTGGCAGTGGAATTATATTCCCCTGCTAAGGGAAGTGAAAAAGGATATGAGGAAATGGAATGGCTTATACTTGACATGGTTAGGGAGAATAGCCGTCATTCAGATGAATGTTCTGCCGAGGTTTTTGTTCTTGTTCAGTTCCCTTCCGTGTAGGGTTTCGAAGAGATACTTATGTCAGGTTCAGAGGCTCATGATGGAGTTTATTTGGGCGGGGAAAGCTCCACGGGTGTCCAGGTACACGATGTTTAGACGACAGAGGGAGGGTGGGTTAGGGGTACCCTGGGTTGAAAAATATTATATGGCAGCACAATTAAGGGTCGTTGCAAGTTGGCAGGGAGTGGGAGAGGAGCCGGTGTGGGTTAGAATGGAACAAGGGGGGGTGGGGGGAACGAGTTGCAGGCGTGGCTATGGGATCCAGGGGCAAAAAGGGAGGAAGGGACAGAGGGGAATCCATTTAGGAGGGTGATAAAAGAGATATGGTTGAGGGGGAAGGGGCACTTAATAGATGGGAAGAGATTTACAAGGGAGACGCATATTATGGGAATGGGGGATTTTCTACCGGGAAGGGAAGGGGGGGGGGTGTATTTGGAGTGGCGGGAGAGAGGGGTGACGAAGTTGGGGCATTTTATAGATACAAAAGGAGAAATGTATTCTTTTGCAGTATTACAGAAAGAATATGGATTGCAGGATCAAGATTATTTTGCTTACATGCAGTTGGTATCGTATATGACTAAGCGAAAGGTAAGGGAGGAGCTGAGAAAGCCCATTACCTGGATAGAAGCAGCCCTGATGGAGGGAGGGACTCGGAAGGGGCTGATTTCCAGACTATATAGGGAGTTGGTGACTACAGGGATGGGAGGGGAGCGGGAGAAGAGTATTGGGGAAAGGGGATGGGAAACATCCTTGGGGGGAGAATGGGATGCGGCTCGCTGGCAGTGCGTTTATGAATGGACCAGGCGGCTGGCGCCGGGGACGAGATATTTGGAGAATAGTCTAAAAGTGCGTCATCAAACTTATTGGACACCTTGGAGGTTGAGGGCCTTTAATCAAGGGGAATCGGGGAAGTGTTGGAGGGGATGTGGGGAAAGGGGTGATCTGGAACATATTGAATGGGGGTGCCCAGTGATACAAGTAATGTGGAAATTTCTGGAGGGTCTGTTATATGAAATACTAAAAGTGCAGATAGTACTGACACCGCCCATGGTTATTTTAAATGAAATGGAGGAGGAGGGAGATAGAAATACAATAATTTTTGTGGGCTATTGTATTGGGGCAGCGAGGGGGGAGGTTATGGCTCATTGGAAGTGTGGAGAGGCTCCAAGTGGGATGAAAATCAGGCAACGAATAGAGCAACTGTGGGAAATGTGTGAAATAGCGGCATATCAGCACCATAAATTAAAGGTGTTTCGGGAAATCTGGGGTAGGTATGAAGGTTGGAGGAAGAGGGGGCAGGGTGGTGAAGGGTAGAGGAGGTGGGGGGAGGGGGAATGGGGAGGAGGGAAGGGGGTAAGGGGGGACCATTTGCAATGGTAAGGGGTGTAAATTGGTTGCAGAGTTCTGGGGTATTGGGAGGGGGGGAGATGGGGGAATGGGGGGGTTGTGGGGAGGGTATAGTGGTTTTGTGTATTGGAAGTTGGGGAACCAAACATAACTCCTGTTCATATATAAAATATTGGGGCTGTTTGTTGAATAGGGTACTCCTCAGGACAACAGTTTTTTTTTTTTGTTTTTTTTTTTCGTGGGGTAGACAGGATGTATCAGAAGTATGGTATAAATGTTGGGATAGGGAAGTATTATTCTTGTTACAGTTGTTTGTATTGAGTGTAACGGGCAGTCCCACGATTCTGGATCATCGTGAGTGGGGATTGAATCTGATCTGTATTGAAGGGTATTGAGTATTGAGTGCTGTGGACTGAGGATTTGTGAATGGTTTAATAAACATTTAAATTAAAAAAAAAAAGATTTAATATACCGCTTTATCTTTAAATCAAAGCGGTTAGCACATCAAAACAATCAAGAAGCAGTGTGGGAGGGTGTAAACAGCAGAGGATACATCGACATGTGTGGTGTGGGAGAGCAGGATGAATGATTAACTGGTGAGCTATATACATAGTGAGCTATGAACAGGGGCTATATGCAGGTAGCAGGGGGGATACATGGGTCATGCATAGATGGAGAAGTCTGGTAGCTGGTTCACATGAAATCCTTACAGTGTTCTGTGAAGCGTGTTGTTTTAAGCAGCTTTCTGAAGTCCTTGAGGTCTACGGTTGATCTCAGATCATCAGGGAGCGAGTTCCATAGAGTGGGTGCTGCCAGGGATAGTGCTTTGCTTGAGGTGTCTTGTTTTGCTCTGGCAAATACTTTGGGGGTGGTGATGGTGAAACACTGCTGCCCTACCTCCTCTAGGGAGACTGGCTCTGCTCCTTGGATCTCAAGGATGCTTACACCCACATTCTGATCCACCCCTCCTACAGGCATTATCCGAGATTTGTGGTGAGGGGGGGGGGGGCAGTGCTACCAGTTCAGGGTGCTGCCATTCAGCCTTGCCTGCTCTCCAAGGGTCTTTACAAAATGCCTGGTGGTTGTGGCTGCCCATGTGCGCCTCCAAGGGGCCCACGTCTTCCCTTACCTGGACGACTGGCTCCTCAGAGGCAGCACACCTCTCAAAGCTAGGTGGCCAACAAGACTCACTATCCACACCCTGCAGCATTTGAGATTCATCATTAACTACCCTAAGTCCAGCCTCTCCCCAGTCCAAGATCTGGAATTCATAGGGATCCAGCTGGACACTCTGCGGGTCAGGGCCTTTCTCCCTGTGGACCCACCACCTGATGCAGCTGGCAAGAGACGTGCAGAGCTGAAGTTCGGTGCCAGCTCACCTACTCCTCTGCCTGTTAAGCCACATGGCCTTGACAGGTCATGTTACGCCTCTGGCTCTCCTGCATATGCAGACAGCTCAGAGGTGTCTCCGTTCCCAGTGGATGCAAGCAACAGGGAGGCTGAGGGACAGAGTGAAGGTCACCAACCAGCTGGTGGACTCCCTCACCTGGTGGCAGTCCCTGCATCTTCTCAGGGCTGGTATTCCCTTCCAGGCACCGACCCCTCAGAGGGTCTCTTGTGGCGTGTGGTGCACATTGTGAAGGCCAGTGCACCCAGGGCACCTGTCCCTAGAGGAATCCCTCCTGCAAATCAATCTCCTCGAGCTCAGGGTCATCTTCTGACCCTTCAGGTCTTCTACCACCTCCTGAGCGACCTTCTGGTCCTCATACAGACAGACAATGAGGTTGCCATGTTCTATGTGAACAAGCAGTGGGGTACAGGCTCCTACTCCCTCTGCCAGGAGGCAGTGGCTCTCCACTATTTTGCAGTGCACAACCATATCCTTCTGAGGACAGTGTACTTATTGGGCCAGGACAACCTCAGCAGGGTCCTTCAGCCTCACGAGTGTGCCTTGACCCAAGAGTGGCCCGGAGGCTTTTCCACCTCTGGGGAAGTCCCTGGCTGGACCTGTTTGCTTCTCCAGACAACTCACAGTTGCCCAAATTCTGCTCTTCTCAGCCACACCACAGGAGGGTGGTGGCGGATGTATTCCTGATCTCATGGTCACAGGAGCTGCTTTATGCATTCCCACTGATGCCTTTGATAGCCCAATGACTTTTCAAGATCCAGAGCGAGCATGCTTCAGTAATCGTGATTGTGCCCAGATGGTCCAGGCAGCCCTGGTTCCCCCTGCTGCTCTCCCTGTTGGTGCAACCCCAGTACCACTGTGCTGGGACCCAAACCTCCTGTCCCAGGAGGGGGGCTCCCTGCTACACCCCAACCTGGGGTCCCCAGTGCTGACAGCGTGGCTGGTGAAAGGGTAGTGCTGGCCCCTTTCAACCTCCCAGGTGAAGAGGAGATTCTTCTGGCCTCCTGGAAGCCATCCACCAGAAGGGCTTACACCTTCAAGTGGAGGAGGTTCTCCATCTGGTGTGTGGAGATGAATGAGAACCCGTTCTGTCAAGTAAAGCTCGAACTGCAGTACCTGCTGCACCTCTCTCACTTGGTATTGAAATCTAACTCAGTGAGGGTGCATCTTAGCTCCATAGTGGCTATCACCCTATAGAGGGAAAGTCCCTCTCAGGTCAGCCCTTGATCTCCAGAATCCTCAGGGGCCTTTCTGGACTCCAAGCCCCCTCTTCACCCTCTAGCAGAGGAATGGGACCTCAATGTGGTACTCTCCCAGCTCACTAGGCCGTTGTTTGAGCCTTTGGCCACCTGCCTCCTGAGACACCTCTCCTGGAAGGTGGCCTTCTTGATGGCATTGACGTTCACTCACAGAGTGAGTGAGCTGCAGGCCTTAGTGGCAGACCCATCCTATACTATGTTCTTTACAGGGTGGTGCTTTGTACGCACCTCAAATTCCTCCCAAAGGTGGTGTCCGCTTTTCACCTCAATCAGGAGATAGTTATCCCCACCACCTTCTCACGGCCACACGCTGGCAAGGAGGAGGTCGTTTTGCATACCCTGGATTGCAAGAGGACCCTGTCCTTTTATCTACAGAGGACCAAAGCCCATCAGAAAGCTCCTCAGCTTTTTATCTCCTATGACCCCAGCAGACTGGGGCTACCAGTAACCAAGCGAACCCTGTTCACCTGGGTGGCGGACTCCATTGCCCTTGCTTGTGAGTGAGCTGGCCTTTCTCTGGCGTGCCAGATCACTGCTCATCACATGAGGGCAATGGCCATATCGGTGGCCAATCTACGCGCAGTCCCGGTGCAAGAAGTCTGTAGGGTCACTACGGGGTTTTCAGTCCATACGCTCGCAGCTCAATACTGCTTTGAGAGTGAGTCATGCAGGGACAGTGCCTTTGGCCAGGCAGTGATAAGAAGCATTCTCGCTGTATAAGCAACTCCTGCCCTCTAACCCTTCAGTGTTCAGGCTACTGGATGCTGGATGCTGGGATCTGCAGAGTCTCTGGTTAGGGACTCATCTTCTGAAACTCGCGACCTCTCTTGGGTTGCTGCTGCTGCTGTCGTGGTTCAGGCTCCGGAAGCTGGGAGCTAGGGAGTCCCATATGTGAGGACTGACTTCCTGCTTGTTTCTGGAGAAAGCATAGTTACTCACCTGTAGCAGGTGTTCTCCAGGGACTGCAAGAATCAGTCCTCACAACCCTCCCTCCTCCCCTTGGAGTTGCCTCCTTTACCTTTTCGTCTTTTGCCTAAGCTATGTCATCTGACTGAGCAAGATGGCAGCCTTGTGCGGGAAGAGGACCAAGCATGTGCAGTAGCATTCCCAAAGACTTATTTTGAAAGCTGGGGAAATGCTCCGCATGGGTTCTGTTGGTGCTGACATCATCCAAATGTGAGGACTGATTCCTGCTGTCCCTGGAGAACACCTGTTACTGGTGAGTGAGTATGCTGTCCCTGCTCATAAGAGCTTACAGTCTAATCAAGACAGACAACAAAAGAAATGGGGACTAGGATATATCTAAGGGAATGGTAAGGAAATGTATAGGAGATCAACAAGAGACTAGGGGGATCACGATCAAAAAACAGTCTCAAAGAAGTATGTTAACAGCTTGGATTTGAACAGGGCCACAGATGGAGTCTGACGTATAGACTCAGGTAGTTTGTTCCAGGTATAAGGAGCATTAAGATAGAAGGATCGAAGTCTGGAGTTGGCAGTGGAAAAGAAGGGCACAGATAGAAGGGATCTGTCATAAGAGCAGAGTTCCCAAGGAGGGTGTAGGGAGAGATGAGAGAGGAAAGGTAGGTAGGAGCAGCCGAAGATCAGTAATAGAAGTTGGAACTGGATGTGGAAACGAATAGCGAGCCAACGAAGTGGCTTCAGAAGAGGCGTGACATGAGCATAGTGTCACTGGCAGAAGATTAGCCATGCATCTGAGTTTTGACCATATTAAAGTGATTCAGATGAAGACCAGCAAAGAGTAGGCTGCAATAGTGCAGAAGGGAGGTGACAAGAGAATGGCTGAGGGTCTTAGTAGTGCTTTCAGCAAATGAAGGGACAGGTTTTAGCTATCTGTTGAATGTCTGTGGAGAAGGAGAGGGAGGGGTCAAAGATGACCCCAAGGTTGCTGAAGTAGTGAGATGTTCTTCCAGGACTCACAGCTGGAAACTCTGGTGTTTGAGAGAGATGAATCCTAAAGGGTAGATTATCTGAAATTTCTGGGAGATTAGATTTAGATGGGGAAGAAAATTTCTTCAGCTCTTGGTGGAACTAGATGTCAAGACACACAAGTGTTACCATCTCTGACTTCAAAGAGATTAATGGAAGAGGTTGTGGGGAAATATCGTTTTTTGTTCTTATATGGCAGTGCCACCTGTAGCAGTAATATAGCAAGACTATGGCTAAGGTTCAAATGGCACCATTTTGAGCCCCAGGGTCAGAAGGGGCATGTTTGATGGGAGACATATTTGCCCCTTAGCCTGGACCAAGCAAATGGAAAAAAGACCACGTATCCTTGAAGATCGAAGCAAAATATCAAAAGCAACAAGTTCCCAAGGGAGAAACTGCAAATTCAAAAGCATAATTGTCACAGGAGAGGATTCCACCCCCCCCCACTCCCCCCCCCCCCCGCTTCACTGCAATAAATCCTTTTTAATTAAAGCGTGAAAGTTTACCCAAGAATTAAAAAAAATTTAAAAAAAGCATACAGAAATTCTTTTTGAAATCTGTATAAGAGGATCTTCAGTATGCTATTAAGCTAAGTAACTTTTTATCAATCACGCTTTAATTAAAAAGGGTTTGCTGCAGCAAGGTGGTGTGGGGGAATCCATTTCCTTCTCCTGTGACAGTGTATCTGACAATTATAATTTTGGATTCATTGTGTCTCCCTTGGAATCTTGTTGTCTTAGCCTGGACCTGCAATGGTGGCATGAGGTAGGCTTGGGGAGGGCCTCTGTGGGGGTGGGAAGTTCTTCAAGGAAGTCACAGATGGGGAGGACTTCTTTTGGTGGGGGGATAAGATTTAGTGAATGGGGAGCTTAGTGGCAGTCTGAGGAGGTCTTCTGGAGGATCTTGAATGGTTGTGTAAAAGAAGCGTCAAAAGAACATTTGAAAGGAAATGGCTTCTTTAAGATGGCAACTAGGAGCATTGGCGGCTCGATGTCCCTGGCCAGGAAAAAAGAACACCAGCTTTCACTGCTGTAATGTTTTCCTAGAATAACATAAGCTGTGTTATTTGATCTGCATATTAATGAAATGTTCCACTGGATTTACATGCTTTGCATCTCATTATTATGCAATGCACATTTTGGCAAACTAGGGGTCATGTTTACTATATGCTAGTGCATGCTATTTGCCACTGTGCCCATAGAAATAAGATTGTGCATGCTAATGTTTAGTAAACATAGCCCTAGATGCATTTATAACCCATAGCAAACCTGCCATATCCTAACAGCACTATCAGGACTCACAAAGCACCATACTCTACCTATCAAAAGGCAACACTGCAAATATTAAACCAATACATTTTGGAGAATAACAATACATGACCTACTGAGGAAAGAGTACAAGTGGCAATGTCAAATAGAAATTACATAAACAGAATACCTCAGCTCAGTTACACATGCAGAACACAGACCATCACCAAACAAGGAATCAAAATTTAGAAACAGGAAGACAATTAAACTGGGAACCCCAAAAGCCAAACTTGGAATGTACAACAACACTGTAGAAATAAAACTATAAATTAATTTCCTCTTGTACTAAACAAAGCACAGACTTTAATGATGCACATTTCCCAGAGCTGACATATTCCAGTTAATAAATTCAAAATAAAGAGATATTTTTCTACCTTTTGTGCATTTTTTTTTTCAGTTGCAATTGCTCCAGCCACTTTCTTCTGGTTTCTTCGTGTCTTCTGCTAACTCTCCATCGTCTGCTGTCCATTTGTTCTTTCTTCTCTCTTCTAGTTTTTTTTTCCATTCTCTCTCTACATCTGCTTTAACATACTAATCTTTCTCCTTTTGCTCTTTCCTCATTTCTATTTCATCCACTCAAATTTTACCCTTCCATCCTCAATCCCCACTTACTCTCCCAATACCCGGCCAATTGTAGATTTGTCTTCCCTCCCACACAAAATATTTTTCACCTCTCCATTTCACTCTCCCAGTTCAATCCCATTCTAATCCTCCCCCAACATCAGCTCCCTTCTAGTTCCAGCCCCACCCAGCATCCGCTCCCTTCTAGTCTCCGCATCAGCCATTTCCAGTCCTAGCCCCCCATCAGCCCATTTCCAATCCTTTCCTAGCCACACCATCAGCCCATTTCCAGTCCTAGCTCCCCTATCCATTTCCAGTCCTATCCGAGTCCCTCCATCAGTTCATTTCCAATCCCAGCCCCCCATCAGCCCATTTCTAGTCCTTTCCTAGCCCCCCATCAGCTCATGTCAAATCCTAGCTCCCCTCCACTCGGCCCATTTCTATTCCAAGCCACCGTCTCCATCAACTATTTGCAGTTTAAGTGCCCCCTTCCACTCAGCCCATTTCCAGTCCTAGCAACCCCCAGCCCATTACCAGTCCTAGCCCCCCCCCATCAGTCCATTACTAGTCCTAACCTCCCCATAGCCCATTACCAGTCCTAACCCCCCCCATAGCCCATTACCAGTCCTAACCCCCCCATCAGCCCATTTCCAGTCTTAGCTCCCCCCATAGGCCATTACCAGTCCTAAACTCCCCCATCAACCCACTTCCAGTCTTAGCCCCCCCATAGCCCATTACCAGTCATAACTCCCCTCCTCCCCATCAGCCCAGCTAGATTTTAAAAAAACATAATCCGGCTGCTGCTGCCGCTGCTACCGTGGAATTGGCAGAATCAAGCATCTTGCGGGGACCCCCCTGCCCGGCAGAGTCCTCACTGCAGCATCGGCTCCCAAAGCGCGTGCTTTTCAGAGCTGTGAAGGGAGTTTCCTTTTCTCGCGGCTCTGTTTATCCCACCGGGGCTGATGGGAAAGCCCATCAGCCTTGGCGGGATTAACAGAGCCGCGAGAGAGAAGCTCTCCCTTCACGGCTCTGACAGCCGATGCTGAGGCAGCTGATGCTGCAGGGAGGACTCTGCCGGGCAGGGGGGGGCCCCGCGAGATGCTCGATTCTGCTGCTGCCACGGCGGCAGCAGCAGCAGCCGCCAGATTGTGTTTTTTAAATCTAGCTGGGCTGATGCAGAATGTTTTTTTTGCGCGGGGCCCCCTGAAACGCAGGGCCCTGTGCAATAAACATTCTTGCTCAATGGACGGGCTGGCCCTGGGGACAGTGACAGTTTTGGACCAGATTCAGCCAGTGTTTATACTAACTTAGCAGATTTGTCCTTCTTACATCCAGCCACCCCAGTATAACGAAGATGAGTGTTCCAAAGAAGAGCAAAACCTACCACTTTCATGATGAATGGGAAATGGACTACTTCTTCATCATGGTGAAAGACAAGTGTTGTCTAATTTTTAATGCCCCAGTATCCTTGCCCAAAAAGGGTAATCTGGAACGTCATTTTAAGGCTCTGCATAGCAATAAGTTTGATGCTGATTTTCCACCCAAAAGTGAAATTCGTAAACTGAAGCACAGAGAACTTAAATCACAATTGGCTACTCAGCAACAGTTGATGGCGAAGCCAAGGTCACATTCGGTCAATGCAACCATAGCATCCTTCAAGGTCAGCAACCTGATCGCAAAGAAATGCAAACCTTTCACTGAAGGGTAATTTGTAAAAGATTATTTTCTTGAAGAAGCTGACAATCTTTTTGAAGGATTTAAAAATAAGAAAGAGATCATAGCTGCTATTCAAGATGTACAATTGTTAAGAAACACCATCGTGCGGCGAATAGAAAAGATGTGTGGAGGCACAACTGAACAATTGTTGGAGGATGTTTCAAATTGTGTTGCTTTCTCACTCCAACTAGATGAATCTACAGACATAAGAGACATAGCCCAGTTACTAATCTTTATTCGGATGGTTTTTGAAGACTTCAGTGTTAAAAAAGAACTACTTGGAATGATTTCTTTAAAAGGGAGAACTACCAGTCAGGAAATGTTCACTTCTTTCCATTCTTTTGTGAAAAAGTGTAATCTTCCATTGCATAGACTTGTTTCCATCAGTACTGACGGAGAAAGAGCAATGACAGGTGAGGTTAGCCCTCTGTAGACAGCAATGACAGGTTTCATAGCCTTCTGTAGACAGCATGACGACTTCCCAGATTTCCTTTCTTACCACTGCATCATTCACCAGCAAGTTTTGGCAAGCAAGAGACTCAATACAAAGACTGTCATGGACATCACTTTCAAAATTGTAAATTCACTTTGTGGAAGATCACTTCAAAGATGGCTTTTCAATCTTACTCTTGATGAAGGGGCAGCGGAAATCATTTTGCACACAGATGTAAGGTGGCTAAGTAGGCACAAATTTCTGCAAAGATTTCATGATTTGCTGAATGAAATAAGTTTTTTGAAGGAGAGGGGAGAGGACCAAGCAGAGTTGGAAGATAAGGAGTGGTTATGTGATCTGGCATTTTTCGCTGACTTTACGGGCGAACTAAGTGATTTGAACCTTGAACTACAAGGTAACAACAAATGCATTGGCAAGATGATGAGTACAGTTTAATCCTACAAGAGCAAATTTGAGATAATGATGACTGACCTTGCAAACAACACTTTTGATCATTTTCCTAATACGCAGGACCATCTGGGACAATATCCAATTTTTTTTTTTTCAGAACGAGAAGTATGTGACAGAAATCTGTTCTGTTATCCAGGAATTTGAAAATAGATTCTGTGAATTCCAAAAAATTGGAACAGTTGTGGAGTACATGTCATACCCATTCAAAGCAGATGTGAACATTAAAGAAAATGCGGACATTAAAGAAAATGCAGCTGCTATAAGTAAAAATTACTCATTGAACAAGCCATCTCTTGAAAACGAAATATTAACCCTTAAAAATGACATTTTTCTCAAGACCGTGCCGAGCAAGAATCGTTTTGGAAGCTAGTGCCTAGAGACAAATTTCCCAACTTGAGAAGATGCAGTGAAGCTGTACACTCCTGTTTCGGTTCAATTTATTTGTGTGACTCTGCGTTTTCCCATCTGAAAATGACAGAGTACACAACGTTCCAACATGACAGATGAACATATCCAGGATTCCCTGAGACTGGCCCTCATGCAATATTCACCCAACTTCAAAAAGCTGGTGGATAAAATGCAGGCTCAGACGTCTCACTAATGAGCAAGAGTGACATATTAAAGATTGTGGAAGATCAGCCTGGATCAATACTCGACCTAAATTTAACACAAATTACTCAATAAAAGTTGAAGAAAGTTATTAAGACAGTTAAAGAAAGTTATTACTCAATAAAACTTTAAGAAAAAATGTGCTTTCCATTTCCCCTCGCAGTTCTTGCTGGTTCTTCGTGTCTGTTTTGTTTTTGCTTAATTTGCTTAACAGCTGATCACATCCAAGTAAATGACAGAAGGTTCATTAAAAATGGGGGGGGGGGAGAAATCCTCCAACTTTATTGGGTTAAAATTTAATTTGAAACTAATTTGAAACTTAATTTTCATGGTGGTAGATCACCAGCACTTTTGGCCGGAAAACATAGATCACAATCTGTTTGAAGTTGGACATGCCTGTAATGCTTGTATGTAATGCTTTGAGGGACAACCATGTCACTGTAAGAGTTCTTGAAGTAAATAAAAAGGCCTTTGTGGGAGCCAGTCCTCTTGGTTGGATCTTGTCCTTTTTGTACCTTGAGGTAGCTCTTTAGCTTTAGCAGAAGATTTGGGATTCCATGAACGTTTATGGAGTCCATGTTTGCATGCAGTCACAAAAACCAACTATAAAGGAGCTGGTCAGTCCCAAGCAGGGAGGGATTCACCCCAGTGGTATACTCTATCATCATCTTGACCATTGATCATGATTGTTTAGGACCACAAGGGAGCATGGTTTGGACTTTTCCCTGGTCTGATATTTTAAAACTGATGTATTTTGTGTTAAGTGACAAGCAGACAAATAGGATGTATCTTATTCATGGCAACTTTATTTCATGAACAGATAAATTCTCATGACAAAACATTATTTGGAATTCTAACATTATGAGATTCAATTAATCTTTCAAAATTAGCATGATTTGCCAATGTAGAATGTAACATGCAAGATTGTGTTTGTGAAATACAATTTTTCAATGTTGTATTTTCACTTCTTTACTCCTCCAGTACATCGTTTTTGCTGGTTGGTGTATTGACTTCCACCTGGAACAAGAACCACAGAATTAGTGTAAATTTACCAGATTACAGGCTTCCCTGAACACTTCATGTCCTTCTCTATAAAAGGAGTATGTTTAAATATTTCCTTCTAGGTTTTTTCTTTTTTGGATGATAACATGTAATTGAATTAGCTCATTTATCACATCTCCATATCATTTGCATAGATTCTTATGCTGAAAATTAAGACATAGAAAGAATTCTCTTAACTCTCTCTTGTTTTCATTTTTGTAAATTGAAATTGCAATACAAACAGTAAGCAATACCCAATCACATTACAAATGAGTGCTTCAAAATTTAGACTTTTTCTAAAACTATGATGATCATCCTAATGGGAATAAACAAGATCATTACCTTGGCAATTCTTTTGGGATGAGTCATCCACTCCACCCTGTGAGCACTGTGACTGCTGACCGCACTGTCCTCCATCACTGCCACTCTTGGAAGATGTGCTTGACTCTAACATAACAGAATATAGAATGAGTGATTTTGTGATATTTTAGCCTTGTCTGTATCAATGTGAAATTTCATTCACACCCATCTAGACTTTTTCTACAATTTTAACTTCCTTCCATGTAGTGCAGTCATCAGAATAAAGAGATCTGACCAGAAGGTATATACTATGATTCCCTTCACAGCCTTATATGCAAGTCCCATAAATATCTGCAGTAAGTTGGGACTCTCTTCCTTTCAGGGACTGTCAATGCTACCTCCAAAGTATACAGTAGCTGGCATGAAATCAGGTTCAAACATTCAACCAATGTCTTCTGCAAAGCTGTTTTAGCATTGTCATTAGGTTATCAGGCCAGTCTTGAGTTTAGAAGATATTATTTAAAATAATTTAGAGATCCTGAAGCTTGAGGAAAATAGAATCAAAGTTGATGCAAATAAAATATGGTTTAGTTTTCTGAATACCAATATCTCCCCAAGAAAACAGCAGTTTTTAAAAAGTTCATAATAAAATATATTGAGTCAATGCTTACGTCCAGAGCCTTGACTTTTCTTTTGACAGGGGTCATTAACTGGAGTCTGTGAGCACTGTGTGTTTTGATTCCATGATCCTCCACAATCTCCGCCCTTCCCAGTTGTGGATGTTTCTAGTGATGTTGAAGAGAACAGAAGTGTGAGTCTGGGAATGTTTGCTGTTACTTCTTTGAAAATGTTATGAACCATCTTTCACAACTTCCTGGAGCTTGTTTCTCATTCTTAATTAGCACTGGTATAACCAAATCATCATTCTTAATTAGCTATGGTACAGCCAAGCCACCATAAATACAACACCTGGCCAAAAGGTGCAAACCACAATTATTCTAGCAACTTGATGTACATGCACCCTGAATCTGGCCAGTATACGTTTGAGTGATAGTTGGATCTCCTTTCCTGCCAGGGACTATTTATTTATTTGATTCTTCAAGAGATCAGGGGCAGTTTACAGATAACCAAACATGTTACATTTAATGGGTAAATTGAACTTTTTATATAATAAATTTAGCATACTTAAGAGAAGAACATGTTACATGCTACATTTAACAGGTATTTGAATATTTTACATAATTTTAGCATTCTTAACAGAAGAATGTGTAAACAATGAACTATGTACATATTGACCATATACAGGAGGATATTTGTATTTAGGTGTGTGAAAGGAGGTACTGTGCAGGGTATAAAAGAGATATATGTGTCTGAGTGACTGTCATTGGGTGTGTGGTGTGGTTGTTTGAGAGGTGGGGTTAGGATTGATGTTTCCATAGTGTGTGATGAATAAGTACGTTTTGAGTTCTCTTCTAAACATCTGGAGGTCTTTGAGCGGATTATTAATGGTAATGAGTTCCAAAGACTAAGTGCTGTGAATGTGAATGCTCTGGAGCTCGTGGCCTGTTTTGTCTTACGTATTGAGTGGGGTGATTATAAGGGAATGGTTTGCATTTTGCCTACGAGATCTGGTATCTGGTTATGTGTAGAGAAGCGTCAATACGTAGGATGGGAAGATGTTGTTAATGATAACCTTCAAACTGATCAACATCTTCTATTTGATTTGGCTCAATACTGGGAGCCAGTGGAGGTCATAAGATGGGTATAATGTGGTCAGTTAGTCAGGCCTTGCAGATGATTCTGGCAGTTTTGTGCTCTCTGAAGTATATTTATATTTTTGGCTGTAAACCCTGTAACAGGCTGTTACAGTAGTCAAAATGGGGAGTGATGATACAGTAGCTTGGACTACTGATCTAAATTCGTGAGTATCTAACAGAGGTCTTAGGTGTTGAATGTTTTTTTGCTTGAAGAAGATGGTCCTTGCTGTTTGTTTTACATGGGGGAGCATGCTGAGCATTCTAAATTCAGATGCTACAAGGGAGATAAAACTGTGATTTAGAACTGAAACCAGGTCCCTCATTTAGTACTGTGCTGCCAAACCTCTGGATCATTTTGCCACATTGGGTCATAACATATAGTGTCAGTAATATTAACATTTTTACTTGCAATAACAATTTTCAATGTTTATGAACGTGTGGCTAGAGTGGAGGAGTAGCCTAGTGGTTAGGGCAGGATCCAATTCCTTGTTGCCTTGGGCAAGTCACTTTACCTTGTATTGCCTAGGAAGAAAGGCCTGGTAATAAATTTCCAGTCACACCTTGCCAAGAAAACCTAGTAGCTGCCAGGAGTCAGCAATGACTTGACAGCACACACACACATGAATGCAGATATCACACAGCAGTTTCTATGGAAAATTTATAACAATGAATTAAAACTTACGACCAGAGACTTGACCTTTCTGTTGGCATGAGTCAACTACAACCTGAGAGCTCTGTGAGTTCTGACTCCATTGTCCTCCACAATCGCTGCCCTTGCCAGTTGTAGATGTTTCTGATGACATAGAAAAAAATAGACAAGAAAGCTGCTTGAACATATCATAAACCTTCATTCACAACTACCTGGATGTCCCTGCATCCTCCTCCCCCCCCCCTTTGAATATTTTTGATGTAGCCAAGACATCATTGCTATAACACTTGGCCAAAAACCTTAGACAACAACTCCTTTAATAACCTATTAGAGTTCATATATATCCTGAAGCTGGACAGTATGGCGGTAATTTTATGAAGGATTTTCCCCATGTAAAGGCATTTTTATGTATGTAAAAGAGTTTTTCTTAAATGGTTATGTTTCTTAACACTTAATATACTGCTCTTTGATCTTGGGGTTCCTCATGTAAATGTATTTGCAGTGACAAGAAGATGCAACTTTTTACATGACTCACATGTCCTGGTGGCAGAATTTGAGAGGAGCATAGGAGGAGTGGCAATTTATTCATAGGCACAACTATACGTGGCATCATGTTCAGCCATTTGATATCCATGCAGCTGAATCTGACCAGGAGACCACAACAGTAAACACTACCTCTGCAGCATTTCAAATTGTCTGTCTAGAGGAGCTGAATCTATGATGAAAAATTATTTATTTTATTTTATTTAGCTAGGCTTATATACTGCTTTTCTATGAGTCAAAGCAGTGTGTGAGTGTGCGTGTATATATAGGGCTCATTATCTACGTTGTGGCCACAAGGAGCACCTGTAGGGCTAGAAACCCCAGTTCTTCCAGCCCAAGGTTGCTGTCCTCTAGTGGGATTTGAACCCCTGGCCTGAGGTAACTTGCCCCAACTACTAGGCCACTCCTCCCAATAACACTGGTCTCTCACTTAGTAGTATGCCGCCATGACCCCGGATCCTCTTGCCAATCCCAATACATGAAGTATAGTGTGAATAATAGAAGCATTTTCTCTGGACTTAAACATCAGTTTATACATTCAAAAATTGCACTAATGAATTAAAACTTACGACCAGAAACTTGACCTTTCTGTTGGCATGAGTTATTCTCTACACCCTGAGAGCTCTGTGAGCTCTGACTCCACTGTCCTCCACAGTCACCGCCCTTGCCAGATGTGGATGTTTCTGAAAACAGAACAGAATAGAATAAAACTGAGATTCTGTGAGGCCTTGGTATTATCTGTTGGAACATGTTATGTACATACTGTACATTCACAACTACCTGGATTCCCTCCGACCACACACACAACCTCAGAATAGAACCTCCTCAGGATCCTAATATACCATATATATACACCCTGAATCTGGGTAGTATGTTTCAGATATAGATATCCCAATCTTCAAAGAGTAATAATTCTATTCTAAGGAGCTGAATTAAAGTGTCCCAACTGAATCCAGGGTATCAACATAGTAGTGCCACCCCATCACAGGTCCATTACTTCAAAACCTTGTCCATAAAGATGAAATATGATCCCCTTATCTTAAGGGAAAAATACCAAACTTATAGTATCAATTACAATCAGAAATCTCTGCATTATAAAGAAATGAAACTTACGGTCATAGCCTTCTCCTTGCTTTTGGCAGGGGTCATTGCCTTGATTCTGTTGGCACGTTGTCTGCTGATTGCACTGTCCTCCGCTGCTACCTCCCTTGGCAGACATGTTTCTCCCTGTCGGTCTGGAGTAACACAGAAGTAGACGAGGGATTCTGAGAGTCTTTGGTCTTGACTGCATGAACAAGCCATTTATATACACAAGTAGTGATCCACCCCGTGCCACATGACTATCATGTATTCATTGATGGAGCCCTTGATGAACAAATAGGGATTTAGCACAATCTGCATAATTATAATCATTCTATAATTCTGGCCCAAAGGTAAGGTGGATATCAGGTAGTTTAATTTCCTAGTTTCATTATTTAACACCACACAGTGACGTTTTAATATGTAAATTGAACCTTGTTACTTTAACCCTGTCCAGACATCAGGATTGATGTAAAAATCCATAAACAGCTTAGCAAAGTTCTGTGTGTTTGTCATTTAGCATGGAACATGGATGCTTTAGCAGATAAAATTTAGCATTTTCAACACATTGAAAAACTATGTAACGTTTCCAAAAAGATGAAGGTTCATGCAAATCAGCTCCTAGCAATTCAGGAATAGATATTACAAGCATTAAATTCCACAATTATTAATGTGGTTTGAAACTATTTGTATAGCTGAGATGGAAATATTTTTTAATTGAAAATTTTTGCCCTGTAGAAATTAACCAAAAGGAAATGACAAGAATCTAATAAAACAATAAAATGAAACAGCTTAAGAAAAACATGAAACATGAAGAATGCTAAGATATACTAAAGAAACAATTAAGGAAGATTAAATAAATCAGGAACCCAACTTTGGAAACAAGACCTTATTTTCCTAAAAGAAAATTCTCTAATTACAGTGGTTCAGTGAACACACATCTAATTCCCTGATAAACTACTAAACATTTCCAAAGAAAATAAAGAAAAAAAATTTCCCCCAACAACCAAAACCTTTGTCATATGCTGGAGGAAACCTCTTCTCTAGACCTGCATAAATCTAGAAATACCTTTAAAAAGCAATATTTTCTTTCCAGAAAATATTTTTTTATTTTAAATAAGCCTTCAAAATATAGATTTTATTCAGTCAAAAAAAGAGACTACCAAGGTGGCTCCCAAAGGGATCTCATAAGTAGAAGATTCTAGGAAATTTGTTAAATCCAATTCAATATTTCCCTCTATATGAGCCACTTCTATGGTCGTCTGAGATACAGGCCTAGTTGGTAGATAAACATGTATTTGACACAACCAAAGTACCTGTGTTTTGTAAAAGAAAAACTTCTTTAAAGAATTTTCTTGAAAGACATATGGCAGACAATAAGCAAGTCTTTGGAAAATTAAGAACCTAAGATTCTTATACAGCAAAAAGAATTTTCCAAAGACTCTAACTGTCTATTGTGCATCAAGCTATTTTTAATACTAGAAGAACCGATAGCATGAAGAGTATTTGCATATTATCCATTTTTTAAGATACATTAGAAATTTGCTCATCCTGAAATTGCAATATTTTAACCATTTTCCAAGGAAAACTAAATAGTTTTGTCCATAAAATTAATCAACAAGCTATTAGTCTGTGAATCTGTTTTACAAATGGCAAACTCCCCTGAGACGAGACTTGAAGACCTAAATATGTACACTCTGGAGGAGAGGAGGGACAGGGGAGATATGATTCAGACCTTTAAATACTTAAGAGTATTAATGAACAAACCAACCTCTTCCAAAGACGGGGAAACTGTAAAACTAGAGGGCATAACATGAAGCTGCAAAGGGGTAAACTGAAAGGCAATGTCAGGAAATACTTTTTCACTGAAAGGGTGGTGGATGCTTGGAATGTAGTGACAGAATTCACAATGGCATGGGACAGACACAATAGATTCCTTTGTAGCAACATGATAAAATCAGAACAAACATAACTATCTCTTATATCTCAGTAAATAGGGGTGACCTACACGGAGTTGTGGGTACACCCCTAAACAAAGGCATGGGGAGAGGTGACCTGCACGGATCGGCAGATGCACCTACTCTTGCCGCCTTGCTGGGCAGACTAGATGGATCATACTGGTCTTCATCTGCCGTCATATACTATGTTACTATACTTTCCCTTGATATTATAATCTTCAATCCACTTAATAAAGTCTTTGAGTTATGATATTTTAATAAACCCTTTTGCCATATATTGGAAAGCATGAGAAAATGACAAAAAATCCAACTTTTTAAACTGTGTAACAAAGAATTATCTCTTGTAGTAGTTCACTACCTCCACTAGCCTCTGAGCTTCTGCATGTCACAAGTTTAAATTGCAATAGAATTATATGTAATAATCTCTGTTTCAGTGCTTATTCTGATGATGCGTTCCACATGTTCCTTCAACTGGTTTGTCGGGATTCACAGAAATGATTTTTTCATAGCCAGAAATTGCATCTCTCAAATTAAGAGATTATGTTTTTGAGAGTGAGGACTGGTGGCAGCATGTTAACTAAGCTGGTAATTCTCCAGTTGAAAAGCAGATGGAGTTTCCTATCAAACAAATCTGAACTAGTTTAAGAAATCTTAACAGGTTTAACTCACACCCTATTAGGACTTTTACAAATTCTTAGAAATAATTATTGTGTCAAGTGGATAAACCTATTTGTAGCCTACATTCGAAAATGGCAGCAGAGAGGCCCCAGGTGCATTGGAGATGCTGCATAACTTTCAGTGCACCAATTTCAGGCTACTCCCCAATCTTTAGTGCATAATACATTATCATATTCATTACGTTTAGTCATATTCTCATTTTTTGGCCTCACTTGACAACATTTACATCATGAACAGTGTGGAAGAAGTACAAAGGGTATGAATGAAGCATGATGTCACACAAATTCATAGCAAGAAGTCAAAATCATCTCCCTGCACTTCAATTACCACAACAGAAGAGTCATTTTATAAAGCCTGTGTGCCAATTACACATGGAGAATGGTACATATGTGTGTATATTTAGGATTATGAATTTGATATAATTTCATAAAAGGGAGCAATATGCACTTATGTAGGCAATCATGCGCACGATTATGCATCTATAAAAGGTTTACTTTATAGGAATTAGTGGGTATGGATTGGGCAGGATGTGGATGAAGGTACATGCATTGTTTTTTTATAACATATGTATATTATTATATTACCAACAATGGGTGCATGCTTTTATACCCACTATCATTGATGCCTAAGCCTCAAATAACCTGTCTTTGGAACCTGATGCATGGATTACTGCTTGTGCTTAAGATTGTTTTTTGATTTATAGTCAAGCTAATCTCCCCAAGGGACCAAATAAACTACCAAAAACAAGAAAAATCCCCAGCAAGGCTCTATAAAAAGAAAAAGAGAAAAAAACCCAGACACTAAATGAGAGTATCCAAAAAAACACCACATAAGCAGAAACAAAAACTAATATTATAGAAGAAAAAAGACCTCAGCTTCCCCCTTCATACAATATAACAGGGAGGATGGGCTAGTCAAACGGCAAAGAGAACATGAAATAATATCTGCCTAAACGACTAAGCCCAAAGAAACACTAGCAGTCAAAAAATCCCCTATAACAAAGGGACTGAGTCAAACACTATCAAAAACTCAGTGTAGTCCCTTTAACCAAACTTTGCTTAAGTGTGAAACCAAGATTAATTATAGAAAATCAATGCCATCATGGGTGTAGATGATTGGGAAAACATAAATAGTTATAGAAGATATCAAAAGAACTTGGCTTAGGTGTTGACATAGTTCAGCACAGCAAAGCGTAGCAAAACCAAAACAGTGTTCAGTTACTCTGTCTCAGGTCCAGGCCTCTGGTGGTCGGTCGGTCAGTCAGTCTTACTTACTTACTTACTTACTTACTTACTTATTTATTTATTTATTTAATTTATTTATTTATTTATTTATTTATTTATTCATTTATTCATTCATTCATTCATTCATCTAGATAGACAAAAGCCCATGTTCACCCTTTCCACCCCCTACCCTTCTAGCAGGGAAGTCTGTCTCTGAGGTTCCCTTCTACATTTGGGTGAGTAATCCAATAGTCCCAAAGTCCACGTTTGGTGGGGTCTGCACCTCCCCTTTCTGGGCAACTGTCCCCTCCCTGGGTCCAAAGTAGTCCTGACCAAGGTCCTTTGTATCAACCCACAATGTGAATACTATGCAAATTAGGTCAGAAATGCAAATGATGTCTTCCCAATGTCCTTCAGTTTATACAAACATACATGTCTAATATCACAATATATTCTCCCCTTGTAAGTTTTGGATTCAGCCAGGGTGCATCCCATGTGTGGAATTACCTGGATGCCTCGCCACCTCCCATGTAGCTGCTTGTTACTACTATCACCCGAAGTCTGGCTGGTTATCCACCGGCTGAATGTCCATGGGTGTCTCTTCAGGGACTAGCTGTTACTCAATTCCCAGCTCCATTTCCTTCCCCCGATGGGGGTCCCCTTGATCCTCCCTAAGGGGGGGGGTCTATTTCCATGGAGTCTGGGCCAAATCCCTCATCTCCATTTCTACCTCTCTCTCATCCCAGATGATGTCAGGGAGCTGGGACTTATGTTTCCTGGCTGGGGAGGGAGCAAGGGTTTGGGCCCTTCCTAGACTGGTCCATACTCTCAGAGTAGGGACTAGCCGGAGTCCTCTGGGACTCTGGTAGTGATGGGACATACACCCCATCACAATAGTGAACGAATGGATGCATGATGGCCAATCTACTCTGCCCAGTACAGTACCAGAATTGTACAGTTGTATATGCTACTCCAGGAACGTTACCCCTCCCTATTTGGAAGCTATTTTCATTTATTTTGATTTCATCTTCTTGCTATGTGGTGATCCTGTGTGTCTGTCCCATGCCTTGTGTTCTTGATGTTGCATGGACTGGTCTTAAATTGCAAATATTTTATTGGTTCAGATTCAAGGACATATCAAACTCTAACAGAATATCAGTTTAGTTTTGTCTTGTGGCCTGATAGCTTCACTGTTGTTGATATCTATCTGGGTTTTTCCAGCTCTGGCACAGTCTAATCTAGCCTGCACAAGGAATTATTTTTCTCATTTTATATCTTTATTCCTTATCATTAAGCTGGACAAAGCACTGACCAAAGAAGTCTGCTTGTCGTTGTTATGCAAATATTTATACAAATTAAGTCCTAAGGATATGCAAATACTTTGCAAATGAGGCCCTGCAATGAGTCTCCGCACATGGCCCTACATTGCCCTCAGGCTACCCCTTGTACCCTTTGCTCCATGCGTGCAAGTTCTGAGGATATCAGTGATACTGTGAATGGCACCAGAGGGCAACTAGAATGGAGGCAAGATCATCCCAGAGGTACAGGCAGGCACTGCAGCTGCATCACAGTTCCCTAGTGAGGCATTCCAGGAGCAGTGGAAGGCAACATGAATGGCAGCGAGTGGAACCACTGGAAGAGGTGGAAGAGAAGAACAAGAATAGAGATGGCATTCTGCTGCCACCAGCAGAATGCCATCATCAAAAGTTCCTATTTCTCTCTCCAGCAAATGTGATCTATCCATTCTCTTCTGTTCCTTCCCACTCTTGCTACATTCTTCGTAGTCTGGTTATCTCTAGAGTAGACTACTGTAATTTCTGAGGATCTCAAGGTGACAAAGCAGTGCAACAAGGCAGAGGCAAAAGCCAGGAAGATGTTGGGTTGCATACAAAGAGGAATTACCAGCAGAAAGGAAGAGGTACTAATGCCACTGTATAAGTCATTGGTGAGGCCTCACTTGGAATACTGTGTTCAGTTTTGGAGACCGTATCTCACAAAGGATGTAAAACTGTTCAGAGGAGGGTGACCAAAGTGATTTGGAGCCTGCGTCGGAAGCCTTATGAGAAGAGACTTGAAGTCCCAAGTATGTACACTCTGGAGGAGAGGAGGGACAAGGGAGATATGATTCAGACCTTTAAATACTTAAAGAGAATTAATGAACAAACAAACCTCTTCCAAAGATGGGGAAGTTGTCAAAATAGAGGGCATAACATGAAGCTGCAAGGGGGTAAATTGAAAGGCAATGTCAGGAAATACTTTTTCACTGAAAGGGTGGTGGATGCTTGGAATGCCCTCCTGATGGAAGTGGTGGTGGCAAATACAGTGACAGAATTCAAAATGGCATGGGACAGACACAGTGGATCCCTTTACAGCAACACATTAAAATCAAAATAAACGTAACTATCTAATTTCTTAACAAACAAGGGTGTCCTACACGGAGCGATGGGTTCACCTCTAAACAAAGACATGGGGAGGGGTGGCCTGCATGGAGTGGCAGGTGCACCTACTCTTGCCATCTTACTAGGCAGACTAGATGGACCATACTGGTCTTTATCTGCCGTCATTTACTATGTTACTATGTAATATCATCTTTGCAGGCCTCCCCAACTATGAGATCAAGAGACTTCAATATGTCCAGAAATCTGCTGTTTTTTGTTCTTTCGCATGCTTCACGGTTTGACCACATCTCCCTTTTATTGTTCTCTCAGCACTAGCTCCCCATCTCTTTTATGATTCACTACAAAGTTCTCATCTTAACCCATAGGGCTGTTTACTCGGGTCAATCTCTCTATCTCTCCTTGCTTATCTCTCTACACACTCCCCATCAGGTTCTCCGTTCACTGCACACCAATCGTCTTCACTTCCCCTCAGCTAAGCTAGTGCAATTAGAAGTAACCCGGCATTCTGCTTTCTATTTTCTTGCCATGAAACTTCTGTAGCACCTCCTTGGGTGTGCTGCTGGGGCTGGGTCCGGCCTGGCTGGAGTCCCCTCGAGAGCAAGCTCCATCGCTCCTTGTCTGTTTAGCGCCTGATGCCTCCACCTGTGGAAGAAAGGTGTTAGTGGGCAGGTTTTCCCTCCTTTCACCCCAGGAAAACCTCTCAAAAACACTGCTGTGAACAAAGTTGGCTTAAATAGTATTTACAAAATATATACATCAAGTATTGTGATAAAATAATGCAGTATGTACAACCTATATCATGATAACAATCAGGTAAGGTGAAATAGCAATATAGGATAAGAGAGAAGGTAGTTCAAACAGCCAGTACATAGTGACTTAGATTATTAAAGTTAAATCCATTATCTTTAAAGGTTTACTTGTCTCCTAACACTCCTCCCTTTCCCTTTGATCACCAGCCCCAAGTCTCACTGACTGCTGGAGCTCTGGGCTGGTGGCTGCTTGTGAAAGCAGAGGTTTTGTAGTTCTGTCCAATCGCTAAGGCTGTAGCCTTGACTAAACCTCCTCCAATCTGGAGAGGGTTTTTGCACTCCTATCCAATCAGAAATAATAGTTGCAGCTCTCCCTTCAGTCAATCTTCCACTGGACCCCTGGGTCTTGTGGCTCATAGTTTGCCACTGCAGCTCTCCCTTGAGCTGATCTGCCACTGGACCTCCCTGGGTCATGTGGCTTCTAGTCCAGAATGGACCCTCTGCCACCTCAGCTCCCCCTGGAGCTGTTCTGCCGCTGTAGCTCCCCATGGAGCTGATTTTCTGCTGCAGCTCCCCATGGAGCTGATTTTCTGCTGCAGCTCCCCATGGAGCTGATCCGCTGCTGGGCCCTTCCTGGGCCTTCTGGCTGCTGTAATCTCTGCCACTGCATCTCCTCAATGAGTTGATCTACCGCTGAACTCCCAAGCCTGGATTAGGCTCTCCAGAGTCTCTCTGCTCCCTGGGTTGGGAGGAGATCATATGCCTCCATCTTTACTCCTACCCCCGACTGGGTCTGTAGGAAACTCTCTGCTGGCATCTATATGGAATCGGACCCGAGGCGGGACAGTGCTTCTGTAGCTAGACCTGTGAGGCAGGCCCAGATACAGGCCATAGGTCTGCCTGGACCCTTGACCACAGTTAGGCCAACAGAAGAATCGGGGGAAAAGAAAAAGATGAATTGCTGACAGCATGAAAAAATCCTGAGATTGAGATGAAATGTTACTAATCCTGTGTGCTCTGCTAAGGAAACCAGATAACACAAAATGAAACAAGAAAGAGACTTGAGGGGGAACCAGGGAGTGAGATGTAGCTAGGCACTGGCCTTCAGAAGGAAACATAATTTCTTCATGCTACTTGAACCGTAGGAAAGTGAAATTATGAAAAAGTCCTGTGCAGAAAAAGTATCAAGAGAACCCCGGCTGTAGAAAATGAACTAACCTTTGTTGTTCTGCCAACCTTTCAAAACAAATTGTGGAAAAAACAGACTGGGACAAAGGAGGAACTGGGGAGTTTATTGAGCCTTGCCATGGAGGTGACAGTGTGCTGAATTGCCCCATTAACCTTTCTCTTCTGTCTATCCCTAAACAGTAGCTACCTTGTACCTGTAAGTAGAATTTGTGTATGAAGAATTTATGCTGAAAAAAGGATCCTGTAGTAAAGATTTTGTGAGTATTGCTGCATCAGGAGCAATGGGAAGAGACACATACCCTCGCTGAAGAAATGCAGGGACTGCGCCAAGACCTAGGGGAATTCTTAGGTAATGAGATTTTCCACCAGTAATGTCCAGCCTCCAGTCTGTGGTCAGAGTGCTACCTCAGCACAGACAGGTAATCGTTGGCCTCCTCTACTTTCATCTTGAACAGAAGTTGCACAGAAAGATCAACTGCACATTCCATGAAGAACAGTCCAGCACCTACCAACTTCCTAGGAATTCTGCCCCATGGAATACAGCCCCCTATGCACTTCCCTTACTTCCACAGTGCTTACAGTCCATCCAAGGGCAGCATGGGAGTAATAGAGGCTAACAAGGAAGGGGAAGGGGTAGGATTAGGGGGCGTTGCAATTCTTTAATACCAGACAACCATAATGGGTGGCGAAGTCTGTGGGTAGTGCTCACCCTGTGCCCTGGATATTACCATCTGTAAGGCCATATGGGGATGTTGCCTACAGGCAATGTTAGCTTTAGATATGGGGAAAGGGGGATAGAGGACATTTTGATCTTGAAGAAAAGAGGGAGGAGGAGGAGGAGGTTGAAGGGGGGAAGGAACAGTGGGGATGTGGGTTGTGCATGGTTGTGTGTGTGTGTGGGGGGAGAGTGTTAAGGAGGATGCTCTGTGAAGGGTTATGGTGTGCTATTTGTGTGAGCAATAAGGTTGATGAAGGGGGCACAGGGGAACACTAACTGTGCACATGGGGTTTTTTTTGTATTGGACAGCAATAAAACACTTACATCATGTACGATGTCTATGTACAAGTTCATTTCTGGCTGTCAGGCAATACTTGTATCTCCTCATAGCTGGGGGCCAGACTCTCCTCTGTATCAGTTTCTACAGGTTCCTCCACAACTGGCAGGGACTGGGGTCTCCTCTGTGCTAGATTGTGTAGCATGCAGCATGCCATGAATATCTGTAAAACCCTGGTAGAGCTGTTGAGTAGCTGTCCTTCAGCTCTATCAAGGCATCTGTAGCAGCCCTTCAGCTGGCCGAACATCCTCTCAATAATGGCTCTGGTGTTCCTATGTGTCCTCCTTGGGGATGATTCTTGCAGGACCAGTGCAAACCATACAGATACAGTATCCATAGTGTTGGTTGTGGGTAGAAACTCCCTACTCCAACACCCAGTGCACTCTGCTCAGAGACACAAATAGATAATGGGACACACACACACACACACACACTGCTAGGGCTGTGTGGGAGCACAGGACACACAGATGTCAGGCAAGCAGAGGGAGCACGACCTTTGGGGTCAGAGAAGGGAGAGAGATTTGGGTGCATTAGGAAGTACCACAAACACTGCCCATTTAGAACCCATCTTAAAAATTACACCCCCGGGAACCAACCCAATGTACCCAATATAAACTTGATTCCCCTATAATATATCACCACATACTTAACCCAATGTGTAACAGCCCTTACAATTCTAGAGCCAACTAAGCCCCCTAGTGTATGTATGTTTTTTTTTCAGACCGTTCATACACTAGGGGGCTTAGTTGGATCTAGAATTGTAAGGGCTGTTACACATTGGGTTAAGTATGTGGTGATATATTATAGGGGAATCAAGTTTATATTGGGTACATTTAGAGCCCATAGCAACCCCGCTGTATCATAACAGCATTACCAGGACTCACAAAGCACCAAACTTTACCTATCAAAAAGGCAACACTGCTAATATTAAACCAATACATCGCAGAGAATAACCTATATGTCTTCTACTGTGGAAAGAGAACAAGTGGCACTGTCAAATAGAAACTACATGAACAGAATACCTCAGTTCTGTTACACATGCAAAACATAGACCATCACCAAACAAAGAACAAGGGATCACAATTTAGAAATAGGAAGACAATAATTAAACTGGGAACCCCAAAGGCCAAAGTTAGAACGTACAACAACACTGGAGAAATAAAACTATAAATTAATTTCCACTTGTACTAAACAAAAACTCAGATGTTAGCAATGCACATTTCCCAGAGCTGACATATTCCAGTTAATAAATTCAAAATAAAATAGTATGTTGTGAATTGGACATCTGGGTACCCATTATCAGACGTCCTAAAAACAAATAGGGCTTGCAAAAATAGCTTTTATAAATTTTACAAGTATTCATGTAAATTAACGTATTTTATCATCAATGCTCATACTTGTGAGCTCCACCTCTATTCCACCCAGAACATGTCTCTCATAGTATGTGACCTTCAAGTCAATGTCTGTACTTTTACACTGGTTGGTATTTTATAAAAGATCATTAACATGTAAACTTCCACATTATAAAATTACCTTCTAAGGGCTGAATTTCAGAACCTGATTCTGATTAGCATGCATGTACAGACCCCTGTCCGGCTAACTCAGCTCAGTCACATTCCTGAATGGAGCCACGGTGCCATGGCATCCCATTGCCATGACACCACGGCTCCATTCAGGATCCGCGATCCCCAGCCACTGACCACAATTTCTTCTTTCCCTGCAGCTGGACCACTGATCTGGCCTTCCCCAAACTTGCTTACATATAGACCTCTAACGGATGGCATAGTACATCACAGGGTGCTGAGAAAACGGAAATATGAGATAGCAGACTTACTTTTAGTAATCTGTGAACTATCATTAAAATCATCCGCAGTACCTGAAGATTGGAGAGTCTCCAATGTAACATCAATTTTTAAAAAGGATTCCAAGGGTGATTTGGGAAACTATAGACCACTGAGCTTGACATCAGTACTGGGCAAAATGGTAGAAATCATTCTAAAGAACAAAATTACTGAACATGTAAAGAGTCATGGTTTAATGACAGAAATCCAACATAGATTTAGTCAAGGAAAGTTTTGTCTCACTAATCTCATATTTTTTTGAAGGTGTGAATAAACAGGCAGATAAAAGTGAGCCCGTTGATATAGTGTATCTGGATTTTCAGAAATCCTTTGACAAGGTCTCTCATGAGAGATTCTTGAGGAATTTAAAATGTCATGGCATAACAGGCAGTGTACTGTTGTGGATCAGGAACTGGTTAAAAGATAGAAAACAGAGAGTAGAGCTAAATGGTCAATTTCCTCAATGGAGAAACGTGAATAGTGGAGTACCGCAAGGATCTGTGCTAGGCCCACTGCTTTTTTAAAATATTTATAAATGACCTGGTAATGGAGAATAATGAGTGAGGTGATAAAATTTGCATGTGACATGAAATTATTCAAAGTTGTCAAAACACAAGAGGATTGTGGAACATTACAAGAGGACCTTGAAAAATTGGGAGACTGGGTGTCCAAATGGCAGATGAAATCTAATGTGAACAAGTGCAAAGTTATCCACTTAGGGGTAGATTCCAGTTTGTGTTTAGCGGGGATGGACGTCCGGTTTGGATATTCATCCCTGCTAAATGCCAGGGTGCTGCTGCAGCCGATAGAGCTCCCCACATGTACAGGAGGAGGAGTGAGGCGGGCAGTGGGCGAGAACCTGACCTTAGTCTTGAAAGACTAGAAAAGGGGCCTGTTACTTCTGCAGAGAGATCTGCAACTGTGAGTATATACTTCTGGGACTTTTCTGAAAGGAATTCTTTTTATTAAAGCTAATTAATCTGTGAACCCACTATTTTTTGATAAATCAGTCAGGGCCTAGTAGCAGCAGTTTAAGTTTACATTTAAAACACAGAGGAGAGCTTTCTGGTTAAATTTCATACCCAGTAGAGAGCTTGTAGTTTAAATTTAATAGTCACTCAGGGCCTAGCATCAGCAAAGTACTTTTAGTTTAAATTTAAAACACAGAAGAGAGCTTTCTGATTAAATTTAGAACCCAGCAGAGAGTTTGTAGTTTAAATTTCATAATAAGTTAGAGCCTAGCAGCAGCAAAGAGCTATAATTTAAATCAAATAAGAATATAGCTTACCTCAGCAGCACAGGACAGGGTACTGTGTAGCAGCCCTCTTTTAATAAGTGTTATTTCCCTCCCTCCCTTCCCCACACCCACCCACCCCTGGGTTAATTGTAGCTTTATAGGTACTTACACATTTTAACAGACAGGAGGTGCTCTCAGGTGAAGCTCATTACCCAAATCAGTCATACACTAAGGACCTGAGATTAATTAAGCTTCAGGTGAACAAGGTATATTAAACGTATTAGGTACAGTTTTATTGGCAACCCTTAGTAAGTAAAGAACTTAAAGATCTAAACAAAAACTTAAAACTAAGATGTAGACAGCAGTCCAGCAGCGAGATGGGGGCTTTCCAGTCTTTTGCATTGAGTGTCACATGTATGATTTTCTCCCAGTTGGTGAGAGGTCTTACGTGTGCACTAGGTGCAAGGAGCTCTTTGCTCTCAGGGAACGAGTCCGTTCTCTAGAGGCTAGAGTAGCAGACTGGGAAAACATAAGACAGACAGAGAGGTACATAGATGAGACCTACAGGGATATAGTCCTGAAGTCCCACCTCCAGTCTGGCAGCATCCCTGTTGCCATGGAGGAGCGAGGTCACGTGACAGGAGAGCATCACCCTGGTGTGGCAGGAAGTGATCCTGTAACTAGGACCTGTCCTCCAGGTGATGTAAAACCCTCTCGCACTGAGGAAGTTTCTCCAGGGCCATGTGCCCATGAGGGAAGGGTTAGGACAGCCGTTATAGTTGGTAATTCGATCATTAGGCATGTAGATAGCTGGGTGGCTGGTGGACGTGAGGATCGCCTGGTAACATGCCTGCCTGGTGCGAAGGTAGTGGACCTCACGCGCCACCTAGATAAGGTCTTAGATAGTGCTGGGGAGGAGTCTGCTGTCTTGGTACATGTCGGTACCAATGACATAGGAAAATGTGGTAGGGAGGATCTGGAGCTAAATTTAGGCTTTTAGGTAGGAAGTTGAAATCCAGAACTTCCAGGGTAGCGTTCTCCGAAATGCTTCCCGTTCCACATGCAGGACCCAAAAGGCAGGCAGAGCTCCGGAGTCTCAATGCGTGGATGAGACAATGGTGCAGAGATGAGGGTTTTGGATTTGTTAGGAACTGGGGAACATTCTGGGGAAAGGAGGGGCTCTTCCGAAGGGATGGGCTTCACCTTAACCGGGATGGAACCAGGCTGCTGGCATTAACCTTTAAAAAGGAGAGAGAGCAGCTTTTAAACTAGATAATAGGGGAAAGCCGGCAGTCGCCCAAGAGCGGATGGTTCGGAAGAATGTATCCTTGAAGGATACTACCAAAAGCAGAGAGGTTCCAAAAAAGAGCAAAGTAGCCCAAATGCCCTCAAGTATGTAGCAGACAGAGCTTAAATATCCCAAATTACCCATGTCTACCAATAGCCAAATTAATATGAATAAAATACAGTCTCTAAAATGCTTGTATGCAAATGCTAGAAGTCTAAAAAATAAGATGGGAGAGTTAGAATATATAGCACTAAATGAGAGGTTAGATATGATTGGAATATCAGAGACATGGTGGAAGGAGGACAACCAGTGGGACACTGTGATACCTGGGTACAAACTATATCGTAATGATAGAGCTGAACAAATTGGTGGAGGGGTTGCCCTCTATGTTAGAGAGGGCATTGAGTCAGAAAGGATTAAAGTATTGCAGGAAACAAAATTTGCTGTAGAATCTCTATGGATTGAAATTCCATGTAAAAAGGGGAAGGTGATGGCAGTGGGGGTGTACTATCGACCACCAGGCCAGAATGAACAAATGGATGATGAAATGCTCAAAGAAATCAAGGAAGCTAACAAACGTTACAGCACAGTAATAATAATGGGTGATTTCAATTACCCCGGTATCGACTGGGTCAGTGTCACGGCAGGACATGCTAGGGAGATAAAGTTCCTAGATGACATAAATGACTGCTTCTTGGAGCAGCTGGTTCATGAACTGACCAGAGAGGAAGCCATATTAGACCTGGTCCTTAGTGGAACACCAGATCTAGTGCAAGAGATAAGGGTGTTGGGGCCACTTGGCAATAGTGATCATAGCATGATCGCCTTTGATTTAATTAGTGGAGGAGGGATAGTACGGAAATCCACAGTACTACCTTTTTACTTTTGAAAGGGAGACTATGATAAAATGAGGAAAATAGTTAAGAAAAAACTAAAAGGAGCAGTTGCAAAGGTTAAAGACTTACATCAAGCTTGGGTGTTGTTGAAAAATACTATCTTGGCAGCCCAGACCAGCTGTATTCCACGCTTTAAGAAAAGTGGAAGGAAGTCCAAAAAACTGCCAGCATGGTTTAAAGGTGAGGTCAGAGAGTCTGTTGTTGCCAAAAAAAGCATCTTTCAGGAAATGGAAAAAAGAGCCAAACGATGAAACCTGGAAACAGCACAAGCACTGGCAAATCAAATGCAAGGCATTGATAAAGCAGGCAAAGAGAGAATTTGAGAAGAAGCTTGCTGTGGAAGCAAAAACGCGAAATAAAGATTTTTTTCAAGTACATTCGCAGCCAAAACCTGTGAGAGAGTCAGTTGGTCAATTAGATGATAGAGGAGTTAAAGGGGCACTAAGAGGCGACAAGGCGATAGCAGAGAGACTGAATGAATTCTTTGCTTCAGTCTTTACTGAGGAAGATGTATGGATGTTACCCATGACTGAAGTGGTATTTAAAGGTGCAGAAGAATTGAAGGAAATATCGATTCATCGGGAAGATATATTACAACTATTAGATAAACTGAAGAGTAGCAAATCACCTGGGCCGGATGGTATACATCCAAGGGTGTTGAAAGAACTGAAATATGAGATTGCAGACCTGCTATTAGTAATCTGTGAACTATCATTAAAATCATCTCTAATACCTGAAGATTGGAGGATCGCCAATGTAACACCAATTTTTAAAAAGGGTTCGAGGGGTGATCCGGGAAACTACAGACTGGTGAGCCTCACGTCAGTACCGGGAAAAATGGTAGAAACCATCATTAAGAATAAAATTACTCAGCATGTAGATAGTCATGGCCTAATGGGAGACAGCCAACATGGCTTTAGACAAGGAAGATCTTGTCTTACTAATCTGTTATGTTTTTTTGAAAGTGTGAATAAACAGGTGGACAAAGGTGGGTCGGTTGATATAGTGTATCTGGACTTTCAGAAAGCCTTTGACAAGGTCCCTCATCAGAGACTTTTGGCAAAACTAGAGAGTCATGGGATAGGAGGCAGTGTACTACTGTGGATCAAGAACTGGTTAAGAGATAGAAACCAGAGGGTTGGGCTAAATGGACAATTTTCCCAATGGAGAAAGGTGAATAGTGTTGTACCCCAGGGATCTGTGCTGGGTCCGCTGCTTTTTGACATATTCATAAATGACCTGGAAAGTGGAATAACAAGTGAGGTTATCAAATTTGCAGATGACACAAAACTATTTAAAGTTGTTAAAACCCAAGAGGATTGTGGAAAATTGCAAGAGGATCTTGATAAATTAGAAGACTGGGCATCAAAATGGCAGATGAAATTTAATGTGGACAAGTGCAAAGTTATGCACCTAGGGAAGAACAACCCAAACTATGGTTATACAATGCAAGGTTCCACATTAGGAACCACCACTGAGGAAAAAGATTTAGGCATCATTGTGGATAACATTTTAAAACCCTCGGCCCAGTGTGCAGCGGCAGCCAAGAGTGCAAATAGAATGCTTGGTATCAAGGTGGCAAAACAGTGCGACAAAGCGGTGGCAAAAGCCAGGAGGATGTTGGTCTGCATACAAAGAGGGATTACCAGCAGAAAGGAAGAGGTACTTATGCCACTGTACAAGTCACTGGTGAGGCCTCACTTGGAATACTGTGTTCAGTTTTGGAGACCATATCTTGCAAAATATGTAAAAAGACTGGAAACTGTTCAGAAAAAGGCGACCAAAATGATTTGGAGCCTGCATCAGAAGCCTTATGAGAAGAGACTTGAAGACCTAAATATGTACACTTTGGAGGAGAGGAGGGACAGGGGAGATATGATTCAGACCTTTAAATACTTAAAGAGAAATGATGAACAAACAAACCTCTTCCAAAGACGGGGGAGCTGTAAAACTAGAGGGCATAACATGAAGCTGCAAGGTGGTAAATTGAAAGGCAATGTCAGGAAATATTTCTTCACTGAAAGGGTGGTGGATGCTTGGAATGCCCTCCCGATGGAAGTGGTGGGGGCAAACACGGTGATGGAATTCAAAACGGCATGGGACAAACACAGTGGATCCCTTTACAGCAACAGGATAAAGCAAAATAAACGGTACCATCTAACTTCTGAACTATCTAGCGTCTGATCAAATAAGGGTGTCCTACATGGAGTGGTGTGTTCACCCCTAAACAGAAACAAAACATGGGGAGGGGTGGCCTGCACAGAGCGACAGGTGCACCTACTCTTGCCATCTTGCTGGGCAGACTAGATGGACCATGCTGGTCTTTATCTGCCGTCACTTACTATGTTACTATGTTACTATAAGGAAAGGAATGGAAAATAAAACAAAAGATATTATAATGCCTCTATATCGTTCCATGGTGAGACCGCATCTTGAATATTGTGTGCAATTCTGGTCGCCGTATCTTAAAAAGGATATAGAGTTATTAGAAAAGGTTCAGAGAAGAGCCACCAAAATGGTAAAGGGGATGGAAGGATACTCCTATGAAGAAAGGCTGAAAAGGTTGGGGCTCTTTAACCTGGAAAAGAGACGGCTGAGGGGAGGTATGATAGAAGTCTATAAATTAATGAATGAAGTGGAACGGGTAAACGTAGATCGATTGTTTACGTTATCAGAATATAGAAAGACTAGGGGACATGCAATGAAGCTACAGGGTAAACTATTTAAGACTAATAAAAGAAAATATTTTTTCACTCAACGTGTAATCAAACTCTGGAATTTGTTACCGGAGGATGTATTAAAGGCTGTTAGTATAGCTGGGTTTAAAAAAGGTTTTGACAAGTTCCTGGTGGAAAGGTCCATAAACCATTATTAAGAAGGGACCCAGGATATCAATGCTTGACCCAGTACAAGTATTGCGGAACCTGTGTGTTTTGGGGAAACTGCTAGGTATGTATGACCTAGATTGGCCACTGTTGGAAACAGGATACTGGGCTTGATGGACTTTGGTCTGACCCAGTATGGCATATCTTATGTTCTTAGACATACAGGGCTGATTCCGAGGTCGGCCCTGTACGTCCGGGGTCAGCCATTTGCACATGGGACTTAGTCTATCTTGGAGGTGGAATAAGTCCCCCTGGGCAGCAGGACATGCAGCAGCCGGGGCCACAAAGCATGGTAAGGGGGAGCAGGGGGTTCCCCGCAGTCTGACCCTGGCCACAGCCAGCCCATTCAGGGGACAGGCTGCAGGGAAAGCAAATTTTCTGGGTTTCCTGGGTATTGCAGCTCCTACATTGAGCTGTGGTGCCATGGCAACGGGATGCCATGGCTCCATGCAGGAGCCTGGCTAGGCTTGCCGAGGAAGTGCCTGGACATCCGGGGTACCTATCAGTGGGAGCAGAATCGGATGCATCTCTGGGCCATCTGGATGGCTCGGACATGCACCTACAGAATTGGCCTCTTAGGGAAGAAAAACCCAAACTACAGTTACACAATGTAAGGTTCCACATTAGGAATCGCCACCCAGGAAAAAGATCTGGACTTCATCATGGATATTACCTTGAAACCCTCTACCCAGTGTGCAGCCACAGCCAAGAAATCAAATAGAATGCTAGGATTCATAAGGAATGGAATGGAGAATAAAACCACAGATGATATAATACCTCTGTATTGCTCCATGGTGGAACCACACCATAAATATTGTATGGAATTCTGATCGCCATATCTTAAAAAGGATATAGCAGAATTGGAAAAGGTACAGAAAAGAGTGACCATAATGGTAAAAGGGATGGAAGGAAACCCCTATGAGAAAAGATTAGGGCTCTTGAACTTGGAGAAGAGACGGCTGTGGGGAGAAATGCTAGAGATCTATAAAATAATGAATGGAGTGGAACGTGTAGATGTAGATTGGTTATTTACTCCTTCAAAAAATAGAAAGACTAGGGGGCACACAATGAAGCTACAATGTAGCACATTTAAGATAAATCGGAAAAAATATTTTTTTCACTCAATGTGTAATCAAATTCTGGAATTCTATACCAAGGGATATAGTAATAGCTTTAGTGTAGTTGTGTTGAAAAGGGGTTTGGATGAGTTCCTGGAGGAAAAGTTCATAAACAATTATAGAAGTGGACTGGGGAAATCCACTGCTTACCCCTAGGACAAGCAGCATTGAATCTGTCTACCCTTTGGGAACCTGACAGGTACTTATGACTTGGATTGGCCACTATTAGAAACAGAATACTGGGCTTGATGGATTCTTGGTCTGACCCAGTATGACATATCTTATATTCTTATGTTCATACATATATGTAGCACTCCCTTGAGTGAGCTTCTGGGTCCGGGACCAGGCTGGCTGGAGTCCCCTCGAGGGCGGGCTCCATTGGTACTTGTCAGTTTTGTGCCTGCGCCTGTGCCTCCACCTGGGGAAGAGAAGTATTAGCGAGCAGATTTCCCTCCTCTCACCCCAGGAAATCTCTCCAAAAACACTGCTGTGAACAAGGCTGGCTTAAATAGTATTTACAACTTATTTACAAAATATATGTACATCAAGTATTGTGATAAAATCAAGCAGTATGTGCAACTTGTATTATAATAAGTAGCTCAAGCAGGTAAGGTGAAACAACAATACAGGACAAAAGATAAGGCAGTTCAAACAACCAACTATATAACCTTATATATCAAGCAGGTAAGGTGAATAGCAATACAGGATAAGAGATAAGACAGTTCAAACAACCAACATGTAGGGACTTGTTAACTTTTAAAGCTTATGGATTTATCCTTAATAATCTATCTCTTAACGCCCCTCCCTTTCCCTTTGCCCACCAGTCCCAATTCTCACCCTCTGCTGAAGCTCTGGACCAGTGGCTGCTTGTTAAAGGAGAGGTTTTGTAGTTCTGATCCATTGCTGAGGCTGTAGCATTGGCTCTACCTCTTCCAAACTCAAAGATTCTGACATCTGGTAAAATCAATAAGTTCATTGTTAATGGAGAAGAAATTGAAATAGTTGACAACTTTAACCTACTTGGATCGACAATAAATAAAGAAATAACAAGCAGTCAAGAAATCCTATGACACATTGCTCTTGGCAGAATGGCTATGAAGGACCTACAAGATTCTCAACAGCAGAGATGTCTCTCTCCATACAAAGATTTGACTTGTCCAAGCCATGGTATTTTCAGTAATGTCACATGAATTCAAAAGTTGGACAGTGAAAAAGATAGGAAATCATTGCCTTTGAATAATGGTGCTGGTGATGATTACTATGGACTGCCTGAAGAACAAACCAGTTATCATGAGAGGAGATCAAACCTAAGCTTTCTTTAGAAGCTCCGATGGCAAGACTTTGACTTTCATACTTTGGAGCTATCATGTGAAGACAGAGATCGTTAGAGAAAGACATCATACTTGGCAAGATAGAAGGTCAATGCAAGAGAGGAAGGCCAGCAATGAAATGGATCAATACAATAATAGTAGCTATGAGTGCCACTCTATCAACAATGAGTCACCTGACTGAAGACCAAACACAGTTTAGGGCAACTATCCAGAGGGTCACCCTGAGTCAACACTGACTCAACAACACTTAACAACAACAATAGTTAACATAGGGACATGTTTACTGGTGTGCGCTGTAGCATAGGGTTTGCCATACAGTAAGTGTGCTGCCTTAACAGTGTGGGATCCCTTATTACATAGGTAACTGGGCAGGGACTGGGGTAGAATAAGAACATTGACAGAGCATTGGGTATTAAGGGCACACGATAACCACACATATTGCCATTAGCACAGGTGAACATAATGTCACTTCAAAGGGTGGCAGTAAGTACCCATGGGCCAGTTAGCAAAACGCTAATGGCAGGGAGATGGACACACATTCCTGCACTAGTTCTACAGCTTAAATGCGCACTACCGGCATGCCCTTTAGTAAAAAATGCCCCATAGTACATTAACTGTTATTGTACACTAATTTCTGTGTTAAAGAGCACACATGTAAATCATCATTAAGGGTTGGGGAATGCTCAGAAAATGGAAGTTGGGCTGTACCATGCAGTTAAGTTGCTACCACACGTTAACTGCTAAAATGGCAGAAAATGTGGTACTATGCCATTAACGTACCGTAATTAACTTTGCTCTATACTATTGGCATAACTGTCCTACCAAACTTTCTGGGAAAACTCTTAAGAGTTATCCCAAAGACTTTGAACCTGATGTGCCTGAACTGTTCAGCAGTCCTACAATGAATATATAAATTATCCAGATAGCTGATGAATATCATCCGTATCTGGATAATTTTATGTGCACCCTCACTCTGCCCCTAACCGGGACCCTACATAGAAACATGAAGACAGATAAAGACCACATGGCCTATCTAGTCTGTCCTTCCATATCAACCACTACAACAGTCCCTTTTTTTCCTTTAGAGATCCTCTCTGTTTGTCCCATGCTTCTTTGAATTCAGATACTGTCCTCATCTCTACCACCTCCAAAATGCAATGTGTGCCTTCGAGTCAGTCCTGACTCCTGGCGACCCAGAAGCTCCTGGGTTTTCTTGGCAGTGTCACCGGAAGTAGATTGCCAGGCCTTTCTTCCGAGGCAATGGAGGGTTAAGTGATTCTACCACCTCCACTAGGAGACTATTCCACTCAGACAGCATGACAAGACATTTTCTGTTTTTACTCCTGTCCCCACAGCCAGAAGCATGTAAAGTCTTTGGCAATGGCACAAAAGTATATATTTTTTTATATTGAGCTACATATGCATGCGAGCTCGAAGAACATTTGTATCCATAACTAGCTCCAAACACAGCTGCTAACCTATGAAACATTTTGCAGATTTATCTATTAGATTCTGAATCATTTTTAGAAATTTACTTTGTATTAAGATTTTTTTTACATGTCTAACATAAAGTAGGCAGGTTTTTTTTTAAAATAAAATTTGAACCTGACTAGATTTGGGCCAATGTATTAAAATCACATTGCAAGAATCCAAATGCCTTCATCAAATTAAAACATAATGATGGGGCATTTTAATTTAAAGAAAGCCAAATAATTTAAAGCTGTTTTAATATTGTTTTTAACATTATTAATGGTGGTGATATTAATCTTATTTTTAAAATAAATCCTATATTCATAACCTTGGCTTTTCTTTGGGGCTGAATCATTAGCGCCATCTAGTGAACACTGTGACTTATGACCACACTGTTCTCCATCATTGCTACTTTGAAGATATGCTTGAGTCTAGACACGCAGAGCATAACAGAATTGTAAGCAGGGGCAGCTCTTTAATGAGGCCGAGTGAGGCAGTGGCCTCAGGTGGCAATTTTTGGGGGCAGCAAAAAATGCCCCCAAAATGGCCGCCTCACTCGGCCTTCAAAATTTAAACAAACAAAAAAAGAAAACAGCTGTAGAAACTGCTGCTGCAGTGGCAGAATCAAGTGCCCCACATCCCACTGCTGCCCCAGAAGAGTCCTGCCATTGTTTTACCAGCGCTGGGTTCAGCTTTGCAGAGCCGCAAAGGGAGAGCATTTCCCTTCTTTCCTGCGGCTCTGTTAAAGTATTTATTGTCATTCCACTTCAGCAATTTGGACTATATTGTTAGGTCCATTACCTAACATCTAAATGAATCTCCATTTTCATTCCAGGTTGTAATACAACAAAACAGGACAAAAACTGAGGGGATGAATACTTTCACAAGAGACTGTACATGTAGAGACCGATAACATATAAAAAATGTCATTTAATAAGGGTATAAAACAAAGACCTGAACTTACTACTTGTTTTTTGTCTTGCTTTTTTAACTTTTCATGACAGCAAGCTCCCGGTATAAATTCTAGGCGCGTGCACGCCACATATTTTTGTTTTGTTTCATTTCTTAAGCCATTTAAAGGCCTTTTTTATATGTTTGAGAGGAATGACGTCAATCTGCTGTTCAATAATGTGACCTACTGTTTAATAGTGAACACTATTTTTCAACAGTGTGCCTATTGATAAACAGTGTGTATTAGTGAGTGATACAGCATACCTCCTAGCAACAGTGCACACTGTTGAACAAGTGTGCACTCTTGATGACACAAGAGAAAAATAAAAATTGGGGGAAGGGGGTCTTGATATTTTGGGTGAAAAGTGACACAGGACATATTGATTATATTTCCCATGTTGTCTCAAATGAATACACATTCCTAATTAATTCTGCCCTGTATGCTGCCACTGAGAGGAACAGGAACAGGAACATATACTGGCATACTTCCTTTGGGTGATTGTGAGCCATGGGCACTATAATCTGGCCTCTTACCCAAGCTGCTGGAATGGGTTGGCTGCAATGCTATATAAGAAATGTTAAATAAATAAATAAAATAAATAAATGCTTTTGAAATAATCAAGGCCTTGGTACACTGAGACTTGCTTTTGTCTGAAGAGAGATAAATCCTAGTATTTTATAAAGACAGTGGTTTGGAGAATCTCATTCTTCATACTATGCCTCATATATTCATTGTGATTATGGCACCCTATTTCCTGTAACCACACAACTATACAAAAAACACCCTCTGAAGTACTTAACAAATACTACCAAGAAACACCTCAGCAACCGTAAATTTCATGCATACCATACATTTAAATCCAAGCTACTGAAAGAAAACCATATACAATTGAGGAGAAAGACTTCAGTAGAATGGCTTGCCCTACATCCTGTGACATACCGACATGACTTTAATGTTCCTAATTCTGATATATATGCTTGCAATTGATCATTCATTTTCTGTGCATAGAAGGAAGCACAATATACAGACAGTGGCCCAGCAGCAAGATGGGGGCTATTCAGTCTTTTCCACTGAGTGCTGCGTGTATGATCCTCTCTCATTTGGTGAGAGGTCCTATTTGTGCACTCAGTACAAAGAGCTCATGATTCTCAGAGACCAGTTTTGATCTCTGGAGACTAGAGTAGCAGATTTAGAGGATCTGAGGCAGGTAAAGAGGCATATAGAGTTAATCTGCAGGGTTTTATAAACCGCTTTAATGTAATTTCCAAAGAAAGTATCCGAATAAAGTAAAAGTAACAATCCCGTTTCCAGACTGGCAGTCTCTTTGCTTCCTTGGAGGAAGAAGGTCACCTTGAATCAGAGCATCACCTTGATGTGGCAGGAAGTGACTCTCTAGCCAGGACCAGCCCTCCAGTTGATGCACCTCATACACTGAGAATTTGTCTCCAGGGGCTTGTGCCTAGGAGGAAAGGGTTATAATGGCCATTGTAGTTTGTAATTTAATTATTAGGAGTATAGATAACTGGGTGACTGGTTATCACTTGAACATTTGGCTGTCTGGTATAAAGGTAGCAGACCTCGCTTGTCACCAAAATAGGATTTTAGACAGTGCTGAGGAGAAGCTGGCTATCTTAGTAAATGTGGGCACCAATAGCATAGAAAATAATGTGTTGGTGATTCTGGAAGCCAAATTTAGGCTTTTAGGTAGAACGTTGAAATGCAGAACCTCCAGGATAACATTCTTAGAGATGTTCCTTGTTCCATGAGCAGGACCCAAGAGGCAAGCAGAGCTCAAGAGTATGAATATGTGGGCAAACATGGGGGATGAGGGGATTATTTTGCTGATGCTCACCTTTAAAAAGGAGAGAGAAAAGATTTTCAGAGTATGGTATCTTTAAGAGAAACTGGTTAAATGTGAAAATTAGAATATTCCGATAGAGAAGTTATGATAAAAGATGAATTAGTCTAGGAGTATTTAAATAAGGGACAGAGATAAATGATGATTATTATTGTTTATATCGGTTTTTGTATATAGTTGCAATGTTGCATAATGTCCCATGTATTTTTTCACCACTGTTCTCTGTAAACCGCCACTGATCTTGGGAAGTGGCGGTATATAAAAGTTTTCAAAAAAATAAATAAATAAAATTATAAATTAGCCCATTAATTGGTGTGCAGGTTATAGCAAAATAATATTTTAAATTGTTAATGTAGAATTAAAAAATAAAATTGCAGAGTTAGAGTGTTTGTCAGTAAAGGAATAAGCATTTCAGAGACCTGGTAGGAAGGGGGACAACCAGTGGGACAGCATAATACCAGGGCATAAATTATATTGAAATGACATGATGGATCTAATGATGGAGAATGGTGCCATATGTCAAGGATAGTATGGAGTCAACTAGGATAAAAATTCTGCAGTAAGTAAAGTACAATATGGAATCCTTATGGATAAAAATTCCAAGTGTAATGGGGAGGAATATAATGGTGGCAGTACTTCCATCCAGCTAGACAGTGAAATGCTAACAGAAACTAGGAAAGCTAATAAATCTGGTAACACAATAATAATGGTAGACTTCAATTATCGCAGTAACGATTGGCTAAATGTCTCATCAGAACATGCTAGGGAGGTAAAGTTACTAGATTTGCTGTTTATATTGTTTATTTTATTGTGATGTATTTTATTTTAATTTTATATTATTATAATTCATTATGTATGTTATGCTGTAATCTGCCTAGGTACTATAGTGTAGAATATAAAATCTTTTGAAATAAAATTAATAAATAGATCAGTTGGTTCAGGAATCAGCCAGAAGGGAAGCTTCTTTAAATCATCCTTATTGATAAATAAGACCCAGTACAAGTGGGGTCCGTAGGCAACAGTGATCACAATGTGATAAAGTGACCATCACTGGAAGGAAGGTGCTATAAATCCTCCAGCTGTAGAACTTTTTAAACAGAGAAAATTATGATAAAAAGAGGAGATTAGAAAAAAAAGTAAGTGGATCAGTTCCAAGGGTCTAAAGTTTTAAATTAGGTTTGAACATTGTTTATAAAGAGATCACAAAAGTGTATATTTGCATATTTTGATCCCTGAGGAATGATGATATCACCGTGTAGGGTCTTTTTATGTGCAGGATGTTAAATAAAATTAGATTTCTCATCATCTGTTTTGTGACCTCTGTTGTGTGCTGGTAGTGTTTTGACTTCTTTGGTTGTGTTACATTGTTTAAAAAGACCATTTAGAAAGCTCAGATAAAATATATTGTACACATTTAGAAATCCTTGCACATTTTTTGGAAAAAGCGATTTACTGAGTCAAGAGAATAAAAATATTTGTAGTCTATTTTTTAAATGGTAGCAGAGATGCTCTGGGTGTATCGGAGAAGCTGAATAACCCAATTACACTAGTATCTCCAGGAACAAGCAGGAATGTAGTCCTCACATATGGGTATTGTCGGTACCGATGGAGCCTGCGCGGGAACGCTCCCCAGCGTCCAATAGGAACGCTTTTGGGAGCATCCCTCAGCACATGCGCGCTGCCATCCCGTCCTTCCAACAGTCCCTCTTCAGTTCTTTGTTTTCCACAGATCCGACAGGACCTATTCCCTGTCACCACAGAAAATTCCGTCTTTAAATTTCTTTCTTGTGGTCGCGTTTGCCTACCGCACGACGCCTATCGGTACCGCCGGTTCTTTTCTTTTCTTTTCATTAAAAAAAAAAAACCCTTAAACTTAGACTGTTTCTTTTCAGAAACTTTCCTCTTTGGTGCTAGGCACCATTTTGGGCATTAGGCCCCATTTTTCCTAAATCATGGAAAAGCCAACTAGTGGTTTTAAAAAATGTACTAAGTGTGGCGGTACCATTTCCGTCACTGACACCCATGATTGGTGTCTAAAATGTTTAGGACCTGATCATTCTCCAACTGAATGTCTCTCCTGCATGGGAATGATGAAAAGAGGAAGACAGAACCGGGCCGCAAAGCTCGGTACCCTCTTTTCTTCAGAAGTCATATCCATTGCATCGACATCGTCAAGGGCCTCTTCTTCCTCCCATGGATCTCAGGTAACTAAACATAAAAGCCGGTCCTCAAAGGGTAGCACTCCTGCTAAGCATCGAGAGGCCATTGGCATGGCCCTTGAGGGAACCACACCGGCAAAACAGCCCCGGTGGGAGGCTTCGGCTTCCAAAGCATCAATGGGGCTTCAGGATGTTCTCGAGGCCTCAACCTCGCAAGAACTACCTGTGCCATGCTCGGGTGTTCCGGCCGTTCTTACGGGTACCGACACCCAGGCATCGGCAGCGTCGATAGACCAGATGTTTCTAGCTATCGAGCGCAGTATCGCAGCTCTTCTTTCAGCTACGGTACCGGTGGTCCCAAGGGGGGCACCAGTGCCGACATCGACACTGATGCCGGTACCAACACCGACGATGCCGGTACTGACGTTACCGGCCCCAGTGGGAATTCTTCCCATGCCATCTCTGGCTGGAGTGGACAAAGCGGTACCGGGTCACCTCAGTACCGACCTCGATCGATACCGGGATCGTGCTTTGCAAGAGCATCGGGGTCAGGAATAATTTGATTCCTCCGATTCCGAAGATTCTGACAATTCTGCTGGCACTAGAGGGTTTCTCCTAGAAGATCCCTCTTCTCCCCAACGCAGAATGTCACCTCCAGAGGACATGCCATTTCAGGATTTCATCCGTGATATGGCCAAAGGTCTTTCAATCACAGTAGCTCCTGAGGAGGAACCCAGAGCAAAGGAATTGGAAATCCTCCAATATCCTAAAGCTCCTATGGAGGCAGCTACTCTACCTATACTTGAGGTTCTGCATAGCTTGATGCTCAGAATGTAGGAGACAAGGCCTCTGACTACTTCTCCTCACTCTAGGAGACTTGATACTATGTATCGAGTTCCACCATGTCCTGGATTTCAGAAAACTCAGCTGCCACACCATTCAATGGTAGTGGAATCAGCCATGCATAGGATGAAAAGTGCAAAGAGGCATGCATCCAATCCTCCAGGTCGTGAATGCAGGACTCTGGATGCTTTTGGATGCAGAACTTTTCAAGCTTCCATGCTTTCAGCTAGGATCAGTTCATATATCCTATATATGAGAATGTTCCTCAAAGAAGTCACAGGAGACTTGGAACCTATGAGCCCATTTCTCCCAGATGATAAGAGACAAGATTTTCTTGCTCTAGTTAAGCATGCTCAGGATGTCTCCAAGTTTGTCAATCGTACAGCCTTTGACTGCTTCGAATGCATCAGCAGAACTTCTGCTATTGCCATTGGTGCACGACGGATTGCCTGGCTACAGGCATCAGACTTGGAGACTTGGGTACAGGACAAGTTAGGCAACATTCCTTGCACGGGGAGAATCTCTTCGGCAAGAACTTGCAGGAAAAGGCTAACGAGTTAGATGCTGACAATTCTATCTTAGATAGATTGTCAAAGTCTACAGCCACTCCAGCCAAAAGGAAGCCTTATAAAAAACCCTCTTTTAGCAAAAAGAGGAAGTTTTATCCTTCCTATACCCAGCAGAGTCAGACTCCAGGTCAGGTTGCCCAAAAGGGACAAACTAGACAGCAAAAGAAACCAAAAGGCCCGAGAGACCAACCAGCTCTCCAGGTTCAGCCCCCTCAAGGGCTTTGACTCCTTCCTAGAGAGCTCTGCCTTCCTGCCTCTGAGGGGTCCCCAACCCCCCAATATTCCAGGCAGGTTATGCCACTTTGTCAACAGATGGCATCAGATAAAAGCAGAAGATTGGACTTTGTCCATTGATTGTAGGAGAGGGGTACAAACTTCATTTTCACAGCATACCCCCTCCTACAATTCTAAAGCAATTCTAAAGCAATTCATTTCACAAACCTCTGCAGACAATCTGCTAGATCATGAATAGAGGAAGTACCCATTCTTCAACAGGGTGCAGGGTCCTACTCCCCCTATTTTCTTATTCCAAAGAAAACAGGAGGACACAGACCCATTCTAGACCTCAGAGAATTGAACAAATATCTGTTTCGAGAGAAATTCAAAATGATTTCTCTAGGAACTCTTCTGCCATACCTTCAAAACCAGGACTGGCTTTGCTCTCTAGACTTAAAGGATGCATACACTCACATTCTCATCCATCCAGATCACAGGAAATTTTTTACGTTTCCTTTTCAAGGGGGAGACATTTCCAGTACAGGGTTCTTCCTTTTGGTTTGGCTTCAGCACCAAGGGTATTCACGAAATGCATGGCAGTAGTAGCTGCATTTCTACGAACCCTAGGGATTTTCGTCTTCCCTTACTTAGACGACTGGCTTATTCGGGCCTCCACAGTTGCAGAGGTCAGCACCGCACTGTCCAGTACAATGCAAATCCTCCAATACTTAGGATTGGTAATAAACTTCCCGAAATCTCAACTAGTTCCTTCCCAATGCCTAGAATTCATAGGAGTCTGTCTGGATACCAGACAGGCAAGGGCTTTCTTCCACAAGCCCAGTGTCTTCGCATAATGCAGCTAGCTTCCCAAGCAACAGGCAAATCCTCCCTCACTGCTCGGGAGCTACTGCAGTTACTGGGACACATGGCATCCACAGTTCATGTAGTCCCATATGCTCGCCTCCACATGCGAGCAGCTCAGTGGACCCTCTCCACACAGTGGACACAGGCCACAGGTCATTTGTTGGAGAAAATAACAATCTCTCAACGACTAATTTTGTCCCTCCAATGGTGGCAATCACTAGAAAATCTGACAGTGGGGTCTCCTTTCCATCAACCCCTCTTTCAGGCCACCCTAACAACAAATGCATCACAGGTGGGTTGGGGAGCACACCTGAATCATCTCTCTACCCAGGGCACCTGGACTCCACAGGAGGTTGGTTTACACATAAACCTCCTGGAATTAAGAGCTATTTATTTAGCTCTTCGAGTGTTCCACGTCCAGCTCAGCTACAAGACAGTCCTAGTCCAGACGGACAATCAGGTAGCCATGTTCTATGTGAACAAGCAGGGTGGAACGGGCTCTCTGTCATTATGCAATGAAGCTTTACAACTATGGGCCCTCGCCAGAGAGCATCAAATTCACCTTCTAGTGGTATATCTTCCAGGCATTCAAAACCTTTGGGCAGACAAACTCAGTCGAGTACTGCTACCTCATGAGTGGTCACTCCACCTAGACCAGGTGGCAAAGATATTTCATCTCTGGGGCATTCCAGACATAGACCTCTTTGCAAGTCCACTGAATGCCAAACTTCCCCGGTTCTGTTCCAGGATTCTGGCGCACAACTGTCAGGCAAGGGATGCCTTCCTCCTTCACTGGGATCAGGACTTCCTTTATGCCTTCCTACCCATTCCCCTCATCCCCAAAACACTCTTCAAGCTTCAGAGAGACAGGGGTCACATGATTCTCATAGCGCCACTTTGGCCACGCCAAGCGTGGTATCCCCTGCTTCTACGTCTCTCTCAAGCTGCACCTCTGGAGTTAGGGCATGCTCCAGATCTTTTTTTCCAGGAGAACGGGATGCTATGACACCCGAATCCCCAGTCCCCGCACCTCACGGCCTGGTTGCTGCAGGCTTAGACCTCCAGGATTTCAACCTGTCCCAGCAGGTAAAAGATATCTTTCAGGCTTCTAGGAAACTTTTAACAAGAAGATCTTATGCTTTCAAGTGGAAACGTTTTACTATATGGTGCTCCAAGAGGGGATTAAACCCCCTGGTCATACCCTTAATATCAATACTAGAGTATCTCCTTCACTTATCAAATTCTGGGTTAAAGACCAATTCGGTAAGAGTCCATCTTAGTGCAATTGCAGCTTCTTATAAGCCTCTAAATGGACAACCAATTTCCTCTCATCCACTCCTATCAAGATTTATGAGAGGCCTTTTATTAACTAAACTTCCCATCAAGCCACCACCGGTGGCATGGGATCAAGCTTTAAATAACATGGCCCCAATCCCATTAAGCAAACTAATTAGCATGGAATCTCAAAAAACCACACACAGAAAAGGATACTCAAATAAACTAAATACTCCTATTGATTTCATAAAAGCAAATAAATTAACTAACAACAGAGCTTTTTCCCATGCTGCCCCAACTATTTGGAATTCCCTTCCGGAGGACCTACGAACTATAACCGAAATGATGGAACTCCGTAAAAAACTAAAAACCTACTTATTCTCTATGCACTACGGCAACATAGATAACCCCTTGATACACTCAGATAAAGGTTAAAAATCATGACTGAGTAATACTATTTCCAACAACTTAACAGACAATACACTATTATAAAAACACCATGATTCAATTCTAAAGTACCCACAACATATATTTGTATATAGTTTATTGTATATAATTTACCAGCCAATTTTGCTATTACGCATAAGTTCATGCTGTTTACATTTACTTTTATTGTTACAAAATGTTCAATGTAAAACTAAGCTTTTGCTTTGTGGATTGTTGTTTTATTGTAAACCGCAACTGAACTCTGGAAGTTGCGGGTTATAAATGTATGCTAAATAAATAAATAAATAAAATCTAAATCTAGTTCTCGGGCAGCTCATGAAGCCCTTAAGTTTTTGACTTGGAAGGTCATCTTCCTAATTGCAATCACCTCTGCCCGTCACATTAGTGAATTGCAAGCTTTAGTGGCTGATCATCCTTATACTAGGTTTCATCATAAGGTTGTTCTTCAAACTCACCCATATTTTATGCCAAAGGTGGTTTCGCCTTTTCATTTAAATCAATCAATTTACCTTCCTGTATTTTTTCCGAGGCCTCATGCCTCTAATGCAGAAAGAAACCTTCATACTTTGGATTGTAAAAGGGCCTTGGCCTTTTACATACAAAGAACAGAGCAACATAGAAAGTCCTCACAACTTTTTATAACTTTTGACCCTAGTCATTTGGGACTTCCAGTCTCCAAAAGAACTTTATCTAAATGGATTGCCCAATGCATATCCTTTGCTTATGAGAGTAAGGGTCTTCCTCTTCAAGACCATGTCACAGCTCATAATGTGAGAGCCACGACAGCTTCTATGGCTAATCTCCACTCTGTGTCTATCGATTGAAAGCATGTATATTAGCATGGGATACCATACACTATTAGAATGGCTAAAACTGAGAAAGAGTTAATTCTGTTCAGAACCTTGCTTAGAAATAAAACTTCATATATTAGCTTAGTAGGTGAAAGTGTACATGTCCTGAAATAAAGAAAGGGCACGTTGTACCCCAGCCTCTCTGTCTCAGGGATACCTGATAGCAGTCTCAGGGTTATTAACTAAAATACTTTCAGGGTTAGTAATTAGTAGATATCGAGAAGTATTCAAGATTAGATATCAAGTTATCAGTAGTAAACAATTATGTCAATTAGGTCATTCTATATTGTGGAATCCTGTATGTCTCCTCATAATGGCCATGTAACAGTAAACAATTATGTCTCGGACTCCATTTATGGCTCCACATTGACCCACACCGAATAAGTTGACCTACAATATGATAAACATACATGACGTATAATGGTAAAGTGAAATTATGCTGTATCATCTAAAAAGCCTTATAAATAAAGTGAACCATGGCTAAGAAGTTAGAGTAAACAGGGAGAACGTGTGTCTCTCAGTTTCCTCTCCACAAAGCTTTGGTGTATTTTCTATAGAACTGTGTGTATTTATTGCTGTATTGGATAACCTTCCTATTGTCTGTGAGTGTGGTTCTTTGTAGCTTCAAGAGCCCAGTGAGGTTACTGGTGAGGGGAGAGTCAAGTAAGCTCTTCAGTTGGTGCCGTGACTCCTCTACAGATTTCCGCATTCCTGGCAAGGAGGGAAGGTGTTTGTGAGTATTGTACGGTGACAGCAATGGGTAATCTGTTAGGTAAACGTGAGTTATCTCAGTTGCGTGAATGGCATGACAAAGCTAAGGTCTTAGCTGTTCAGGATGGTAGCCCTTCTTATCGTATGCGTGAGAAGTATGGTGATCTGGCTACTGATTACATTGTACACTGGCATGCAGTGACTAATGATAATGTGCTTTTACAGTTCCCATTAGAGGGGACCTTTTCTATGGATAGACTTCGTTATCTGAAATGTGCCTTACAAGCTAAACATAAATTATGTGATGCCCGTGAGGGGCTTGTGTTTAATTGGTGGCAACGAATGGCACATGATATGAAAAATGGTTTGTTTATGTTAACGAGTGAACCACAGGAGAAAGAGAAAGAGAAAAATGATAAACAGGCAGGGAAGTTCCCAGCCGTTCTTTCTCCAGAATATGAAGCAGATGTGGCTGCGTTAGTAATTGGAGCTGGAATAGCCCCAAGTGTATCCCCAAGGTTTCCCCCTGTGTCTTCTGAAAGTAATGTAGCTTCTGGAAAGGGGAGAGTGACTCGTTTAACTGATTTAAAGGAAGAGATAAAGAATAAACAAAATATATTAGGAGATGTACAGATTGGAGATTATAGTACATATAATATTTCTCAACTTAAAGAGGTGGATGCACTTCTTAACCGTGAAATAGATAGTATTGTACATATGATAGAATCCTTAAAAAGAGTAGTAAGGAATAATATTGCTGCTATAAAGGAGTTGGGGATTTCTAGTGAGCTTATTGATTCTATTGAAACAGATCTGGATAAGCTTTCTTTTACCTATAAGCAGAAATGTGATCAATTATATAATGCTATAAGTTTTCTTCAGACTATCTTACGTCAGCATAATGACTCATGTTCTGTACCTGCAAAGTCTGAAGGTGAAGATGCAGTACCTACATATCCTTTTCGTATATATCCAACAGGTCCTACAGGTGCAATGACTGTACCTGCAAATTGGAGTCCTAAAGAAGTATTTGATTTAGCTAAAACCTTTCCTGATTACAGGGAAAATTCAGGTCGTTTTGTGTCCTTGTGGTCTCAAATAATTACAGACTCTAGCTGAGATTTCCTTATTTTCAATTTGGTCTATGTTGGTAAAGATGGAGGCTACAGTTTCTGCGTTGGTGCACGTAGTGGCTCAGAACTCCACGCAGTACCAGACCTTTGTGGAGGAAACCCATGAGAAGTTTGGGGAACGTACTAAGAAAGTTAATGACTCAAAAACCATGATTGATCAACTTGTGAGGGACATAGTAATGGTTCATCAGAAATTGGAACAATTTGAGAACAAATTCAGGGGGTTAAATCTGAGAGTTCTAAACTTTCCTCATATCTTAAATGCTTACCCATTAGATATTTTTAAGAAGTATATAGCTGAGGTTTTTTTAATACCTGAATCTGCTTTTCCCCAAGTTACAAGAGCCTATTTCTTACCTGTTAAAAGATCAGTGCGGGAACAGCTTAATCTTATTCCTGGAAAATATTTGTACAACGCTATTGGTCAGTTTTGTCTTTGAAACAGATCTTTTGAAGGATATTGTCTCTTTATTTTAAAAATCTCTCCGCCTCTTTCATGGATGAGTCTATAAGAATTTTTCCTAATGTGAGCCGTGCTACGCAAAAGCGCAGGCAAATTTTTCTTGAAGAAACTGTGGCCCTAGGTGCGAGCTTTAGACTACATTATCTTTGTAAGTGCTTTGTCACGTATGTTGGGGTTAAGTACATTTTCTTTATTCCCAAGCTGCTCTGGGCTTTCCTGGACCTTAAAGAAGGCACTTGACCAGGTCGGGGTGGCTGTGGATGATGATGACCTGGGGTAGTGAACACAGTACTATTATATAGTGTTTAGGATGTGTGTCTATTCTCATTAATATGTTTTGAGTTTTTCTTTTGTTAACTTGCGAAGGTAGCGGACCTCACGTACTATCGACAACAGGGCCAGAATGAACAAATGGATGATGAAATTCTCAAAGAAATCAAGGAAGCTAACAAAAGTTACAGCGCAGTAATAATAATGGGTGATTTCAATTACCCCAGTATCGACTGGGTCAGTGTCACGGCAGGACATGCTAGGGAGATGAAGTTCCGAGATGACATAAATGACTGCTTCTTGGAGCAGCTAGTTCATGAACCGACCAGAGGGGAAGCCATATTAGACCTGGTCCTTAGTGGAACACCAGATCTAGTGCAAGAGATAAGGGTGTTGGGGCCACTTGGCAATAGTGATCTTAGCATGATCGCCTTTGATTTAATTAGTGGAGGAGGGATAGTACGGAAATCTACAGTACTACCTTTTAACTTTCAAAAGGGAGACTATGATAAAATGAGGAAAATAGTTAAGAAAAAACTAAAAGGAGCAGTTGCAAAGGTTAAAGACTTACATCAAGCTTGGGTGTTGTTGAAAAATACTATCTTGGCAGCCCAGACCATCTGTATTCCATGTTTTAAGAAAAGTGGAAGGAAGTCCAAAAAACTGCCAACATGGTTTAAAGGTGAGGTCAGAGAGGCTGTTGTTGCCAAAAAGGCATCTTTCAGGAAATGGAAAAAAGAGCCAAACGACGAAACCTGGAAACAGCACAAGCACTGACAAATCAAATGCAAGGCATTGATAAAGCAGGCAAAGGGAGAATTTGAGAAGAGTAGAAGCAAAAATGCGAAATAAAGATTTTTTCAAGTACATTCGCAGCAAAAAACCTGTGAGAGAGTCAGTTGGTCCATTAGATGATAGAGGAGTTAAAGGGGCACTAAGAGGCGACAAGGCGATAGCAGAGAGACTGAATGAATTCTTTGCTTCGGTCTTTACTGAGGAAGATGTAGGGATGTTACCCATGACTGAAGTGGTATTTAAAGGTGCGGAAGAATTGAAGGAAATATCGATAAATCGGGAAGATGTATTACAATTATTAGATAAACTGAAGAGTAGCAAATCACCTGGGACGGATGGTATACATCCAAGGGTGTTGAAAGAATAGAAATATGAGATTGCAGACCTGCTATTAGTAATCTGTGAACTATCATTAAAATCATCTCTAATACATGAAGATTGGAGGATCGCCAATGTAACACCAATTTTTAAAAAGGGTTCCAGGGGTGATCCGGGAAATTACAGACCGGTGAGCCTCACGTCAGTACCGGGAAAAATGGTAGAAACCATCATAAAGAATAAAATTACTCAGCATGTAGATAGTCATGGCCTAATGGGAGACAGCCAACATGGCTTTAGACAAGGAAGATCTTGTCTTACTAATCTGTTATGTTTTTTTTGAAAGTGTGAATAAACAGGTGGACAAAGGTGGGTCGGTTGATATAGTGTATCTGGACTTTCAGAAAGCCTTTGACAAGGTCCCTCATCAGAGACTTTTGGCAAAACTAAAGAGTCATGGGATAGGAGGCAGTGTACTACTGTGGATCAAGAACTTGTTTAAAGATAGAAAGCAGAGGGTTGGTGGGGGGGGCGGAGCCTGATGTCCAGCGGGATGGTCGCATAACGCTGAGGCTCCCGAGAGGCCTACTCAGAATCCTGAATTAACACCATACATACTTGGAACTTCTACTCTGATCTTGCTGGGGCACATTGATGAGATGGCGGGGACCAAACCCACGCGCCTGGAATTTGGATCTCCAGCGGCTTCTCACGGCAAACGTTCCAAAACTGAACCCCCGTCCCCGCAGAAGGGGCTGGCCTTGCGCGAGGGCCCCGAAATGCAGCAGGAAATCCTCGCAGAGATTAAAGGGGTCAAAAACCTCGTGCAGTCAAACGGTGAAGCACTTCGAGCGCTGCGGGAAGATCTTGGGGTGCTGCAAAGCAAGCTAGAAGGGCTTTCTTCGCGTCAGGACAAAATGGAGAGCATATTGGACTCCCATGCGGCCCGGTTGTCCAAACTCGACAAAGTTGAACGTCAGGTGCGGGCTCTACAGAAAGAAGTGGAAGATGGCAATAATAGAGCGCGTCGCAACAACATACGACTCGTGGGCATACCGGAGGGAGCGGAATCGGGAGACATGAAAGAGTTTTTACGCAAAACCCTCCCTTCCCTGCTCCAAATCACCTTTACCAAAGATTTGGAGATCGATCGCGCTCACCGTGTACCCACAAGCATAACGCTCAACAGGAAGACCCCGCGGCCTATCATCTTTCGACTTTTGAGATATCAACACGTGGAGCAAATTCTAAGTGCCTCTCGGGCAAAGGGCCATATGGAGTTTGAGAGCCACAAGATCTCCTTCTATCCTGACTTGGCTAAACCCACGGTCGATCGCCGAAAGCGCTTTCTGGAATTTCGGCCGAGGCTTCAACAACTACAAGCACGCTATGGTCTGATGTACCCGGCCAAGCTCCGAGTCACGCTTCACAATCAGACAAGAACATTTGAGGACCCTGATCTACTAGCGGAGTTTTTGGATTCCAAAGAAGCCGACTTGATGCGCTGACTTCCAGAATATTCCTGCAAGTATTCTCATATCCGCTGTATCTGCCATATTGGATCTGCTGCAGCCCAGCAAAGAGTCTGGCGAGGGCAGTTTGTTTGCCTTACTTTTGATGATATCTGTGACCCGACTCCATCTACCCACAGTAGCCTCGATGAATATCAGAGACAGTGTTAATTATGGACTCTGGTGTTTCTTTTCTCTTCTTCACGTCTTTCTATTTCCTCTCTAGGGCCTCCTCCCGCAGACATCTGGTCGCCATATTCTTTGGGGGTTTTGCTTCTTCTCTAAGATACAATGTACATACTTTTCAATATGGGGTGTATTAGCCAGCATCTTCGGTGATTATGTCATTGTTGCACAGATTCTGATTATGTTGTATGTTTTCAAGCGCCCTACCTAAAATGTCCATTACCGATTGATGGCACCATGTAAGATTTTCTCATTGAACGTAAAAGGAATCAATAATCCGATAAAAACGGAAGAAAATCCTAAGCTACCTAAGTCAAGAAGCTGCGGATCTGATTTTCTCCAAGAAACGCATTTAAATTCGAAGGAAACTCTTAAACTCAATATTAAACTTTACATGGTGGCCGCCTATTCCCCAGCCGTTTCCAAGAAATGTGGGGTTGCCATACTGGTTAGTAAATCTTTGCATGCTACTATTATTGCGACTATCTCAGATACAGAAGGTAGATGGTCCAGAGTTCACCTCAAGATAGGTAGCCTTGAAGTTACATGTATATGCCTTTACGCTCCTAATGGGGATGACCCTGCCTTTTTTGCTACCATTGCTCAGGTTGCGCAGGCCTCTGCTAATACTTTATTGATAATTGGGGGGGATTTCAATCTAGTCCTTGATCCCCTGATTGACAAACAGCCGCCTAGGACACGTGGTCCCCCCAAGAGTCACACCACGCTTACCTCCCTGATCAAAGATCTTGCCTTAGTTGATCTATGGAGGTTACTACACCCCAATGAGCTTGACTTTACCTTATTCTCTTCCCCTCACAAATCCTAGTCTCGCATAGCACGGCCACTTTCAAAGCCCAACAGGCCTGGGAGCGCGAACTGCAAACCACTTTAACCCCTGTGCAATGGAGCGTTTTCTGGAGCAAAGTAGTGCGGGTTTCCCGGTCTGCCTCTGCTACCCAAATTCTCTTCTTTTTGCACACAGCTGCTTTTATACCCCAGAAAAATAGCCAAATGGAACACAACTGCTGGGGACCAGTGTTGGTCTTGCCATACTGCTGTGGGAACCTTCGCTCATGTTATTTATGAATGTCCTCAACTACAGGTTTATTGGGGGCGGGTTTGGGGTTGTATTCAATTTATCTTATACCTTCACGAACCTCTCTCTTGGAAGATTGTGGGACTCCGCTCTGTGGCGGAGGTCCCCTCTCTTCCTAAGAAGGGTCGCTTTCTCCTTGATTTCATGCTGGGTATAGCCCTATGCTTAATCACGAGGCATTGGAAGGATAGCTCTCGACATACCGTCAATGAATGGTGGAACCTCGTCTGCTTATATAGTAAATATGAGCAGATACCTCGGAGAGCTATTCCCCATGCCCAAACTCACTCTCGCTTGTCTAAATGGCAGTTGCTCAATGATTATGTACAATCTGCTCATTGTTCCGATATGCCTGTTTAATGTGCACTCATCATGTTTTAGATCACCGTTAGGTTTTGTAACACAATAATGTAAATACACGCCCGCTTCGGGAATGATTAGTTTTCTAGAGAAGAAGCAGGGGGGAGGGGGGTGGCAGGGGTTTACTTTGATGTATGTATTACACTTTATGTATCTGTCTTTTAGCTGTATGTCTTCCTTTTCCTTTGTTGTTATAAAACGAAAATAAAGAATTTAAAAAAAAAAAGAAAGCAGAGGGTTGGGCTAAATGGCCAATTTTCCCAATGGAGAAAGGTGAATAGTTGTGAACCCCAAGGATCTGTGCTGGGTCCACTGCTTTTTGACATATTCATAAATGACCTGGAAAGTGGAATAACAAGTGAGGTTATCAAATTTGCAGATGACACAAAACTATTTAAAGTTGTTAAAACCCAAGAGGATTGTGGAGAATTGCAAGAGGATCTTGATAAATTAGAAGACTGGGCATCAAAATGGCAGATGAAATTTAATGTGGACAAGTGCAAAGTTATGCACCTAGGGAAGAACAACCCAAACTATGGTTACACGATGCAAGGTTCCACATTAGGAACCACCACCCAGGAAAAAGATTTAGGCGTCATTGTGGATAACATGTTAAAACCCTCGGCTCAGTGTGCAGCGTCAGCCAAGAGAGCAAATAGAATGCTAGGTATCATAAGGAAAGGAATGGAAAATAAAACAAAAGATATTATAATGCCTCTATATCGTTCCATGGTGAGACCGCATCTTGAATATTGTGTGCAATTCTGGTCGCCGTATCTTAAAAAGGATATAGAGTTATTAGAAAAGGTTCAGAGAAGAGCCACCAAAATGGTAAAGGGGATGGAAGGATACTCTTATGAAGAAAGGCTAAAAAGGTTAGGGCTCTTTAACCTGGAAAAGAGACGGCTGAGGGGAGATATGATAGAAGTCTATAAATTAATGAATGGAGTGGAACGGGTAAGCGTAGATCGATTGTTTATGTTATCAGAATATAGAAAGACTAGGGGACATGCAATGAAGCTATAGGGTAAACTATTTAAGACTAATAAAAGAAAATATTTTTTCACTCAACGTGTAATCAAACTCTGGAATTTGTTACCGGAGGATGTAGTAAAGGCTGTTAGTGTAGCTGGGTTTAAAAAGGTTTGGACAAGTTCCTGGAGGAAAGATCCATAAAGCATTATTAAGAAGGGACCCAGGATATCAATGCTTGACCCAGTACAAGAATTGCGGAACCTGTGTCTTTTGGGGAAACTGCTAGGTACGTATGACCTAGATTGGCCACTGTTGGAAACAGGATACCGGGCTTGATGGACCTTGGTCTGACCCAGTATGGCATATCTTATGTTCTTATGTTCTTGTGTTCTTATGTTCCCCATTAATAGTACTCCACTCCAAACTCATATTGTGGTCTAATTAGAGAATGTTTGTCTTTTTCCTGTGGTATGAATTTTCGTTATGAGCTTACTGCGATTATTATTCTAATTTTAATGTCACAAGTTTATTCTTGTAATACTTTTTAAAGCTTAATAAATAGAACATTTAAAAAAATGAAAGTTTTATTGTTTTACTAATGAAAATATAATGATTAGATCATCAGCCACAATAAGGCTAGACACAACAAAAGTATCAAATATCATGATTTCAAGCCAGGGGATCTAGTGCCACCTTAACTAGCGCTATATACACAAACATATTATGAAAAAATGGGAACCATAAATATAGGAATGGTCTAGATTTATCCATGGACACTATTTTACCTCCCATCAAGTTTCATCATCACATCCCCAAACTGCTAAAACATCAAAATGTATTACAAAAATCTTAAAAACCTATCTGTAGGTTCATGCAACATCCAACATGAATTCATGTTTCGAGGAGGGAAAACATTTCACTCCTTTGCTTCAAGGACTCATTTATCTGCAGCAACTGCTACTTAATCTACTTCATATCTGGATGCATGCATCAATTAATCTCTTATTTTATGTAATCCACCTTGTGCCTTCATGTAGGAGAATGTCCTCCCTAGCACAGTGCTGTACATTGTAACATAAAAATACATATGCTTTGCAAAATGGAATGTAAATAAACCAGTTCATACATTAATGTTTCTCTGATGCTATGGAGAGGTAGGTGAATTGGCCATGACACTAGAGGTGCAAATGGGATTTGAACCCTGTTCCCTTGGTCTTCACATCAGTGCTGTATTAGGATACCCCTCCACTCTGTAATGTTTTTGTAGTTTGCGCATTTCTGTTTGCTAGATCCCCAAAGTGAGAGTGAGATGGTAGCATTAGCCAAGGCACAGAGAGAAGCCTACAAAATGGTAATGGGGATGGAATGAAAACCCCCATGAGAAAAGACTCAACAAGATAATGGCTCCATGACCCTATTAACAGATGGCTGAGGAAGGATATGATAGAGGTCTATAGATTTTTTAATGATGTAGAGGACATTAACATACTTCACTGTATTCTAGATTTATATCCCCTTTGGGCCAATGGAGACCCTTGGTGACCGAGCAGCTACTCTCTTTTGTGTGAAAGGTATGGCCAGATGTAGATCGCCAAGCCCTTTCTCTGAGGCAATGTAGGAATCTGCAAAGGATACAAGGAGTGCAAGTGGGAATCCAACCATGGTCTCAAGGTAGCCACACCTGTGCTCTAGCCACTAGGCCACTCCTCCACTTCATACCAGCTGTGGGAAACTGCTATACCTAGAACCAGGGGGAGGAGGGAAGGCTAGAAGATCTAGCTGTAGTGGCAATACATGTATTCTCTGTTACCAGAGAGAGGCATGCATGTATCGCGTCCTGCATGTCACATCCCTTACATTGTCCCTCTGCAGCCCTGCATAAGGTATGTACCATTACAACCAGGGGTGGTGTGAAGACATGGTTGTGCAGGCAGCTGTCTTGGGTAGTATCAATGGGATCGGGGAGAGCACAGTTTTGGGCAGCCAAGGCACACTAATACCTGGTACATATCCAGATGACTGCCTCCTGCATGTGTCAGCCAGTGGCGACTCCAGCCACCCCCTCTGCCACTACTGCTGCCAGCACAGCAACAACTGTATCTGTGCCTATCTCCAGCAGGTTGTCCATATGCTCCACCACATGGCAGTCTCCACATCTGGCACTGACATTCTGGGATCCATTCCACAGGGCAGGGGCAGGCATGGTTTTCATGTCCTTTTATGAGAATATCGAAGGGGAGAGCGAAAGTAGTGTGAGCTCAGACTCTGATAGCACACTGCCTTCTACCCCTATCATTATGGTCACATAGGCCCAGGTGCATGTGTCTTCTGTGAGAGGGAGGGAGAAGGGGAGGGGCAAGGACATATAGTGTTGTAGGGTTGTTATATTATGGTGATATTAGCTGTGGGGAGTGGGGTATGGGGGTGTGTGAGGTGTCGGGGACTTGGTGGGTCTGGTTGGGTTTTCAAGGGAAGGGGCATGATGTGATGTATGATGTACGGTATTATTGCTAAGACCACTAAAAAAGATATCAGTGGCTATTTTTGTGTCAAATGTTTTTTTTTTTCCCATTGGTGCATTGTTTACCACATCTTTTCTAATAACGTTCTGCTTACCCGTCATCATGTCTACACTCACCAGACTGCCTCCTGGCAGTACTGTAGGTCTTGACCGGGAAAGTATGTCACTCATGACCTGCTATTAGTAATCTGTGAACTTTCATTAAAATCATCTGTAATACCTGAAGATTGGAAGATCGCTAATGTAACGCTAATTTTTAAAAAGGGTTCCAGGGGTGATCCTGGAAATTACAGACCGGTGAGCCTGACATCAGTACCGGGGAAAATGGTGGAAACCATCATAAAGAACAAAATTACACAGCATGTGGATAGTCATGGCCTAATGGGAGACGGCCAACATGGCTTTAGACAAGGAAGATCTTGTCTCACTAATCTGATATGTTTTTTTGAAGGTGTGAATAAACAAGTAGACAAAGGTGAGTAAGTTGATATAGTATATCTGGACTTTCAGAAAGCCTTTGACAAGGTCCCTCAGAGACTTTTGGCAAAACTACAAAGTCATGGGATAGGAGGCAGGTGTACTATTGTGTCTCGGGAACTGGTTAAAAGATAGAAAGTAGAGGGTAGGGCTAAATGGCCAATTTTCCCAATGAAAAAAGGTGACTAGTGGAGTACCCCAGGGATCTGTACTGGGTCTGCTACTTTTTGACATATTCATAAATGACCTGGAAAAGGGAATAACGCGTGAGGTTATCAAATTTGCAGGTGACACAAAACTGTTTAAAGTTGTTAAAACCCAAGAGGACTGTGGAAAATTGCAGGAGGATCTGGATAAATTGGAAGACTGGGCATCCAAATGGCAGATGAAATTTAATGTGGACAAGTGCAAAGTTATGCACCTAGGAAAGAACAACCCACACTATGGTTACACGATGCAAGGTTCCACATTGGGAACCACCACCCAGGAAAAAGATTTAGGAGTCATCGTGGATAACATGTTAAAAACCTCCGCCCAGTGTGCAGCGGCGGCCAAGAAAGCAAATAGAATGCTAGGTATCATAAGGAAAGGAATGGAAAATAAAACAAAGGATATTATAATGCCTCTGTATCGTTCCATGGTACGACCGCACCTTGAATATTGTGTGCAATTCTGGTCGCCGTATCTTAAAAAGGATATAGCGTTATTAGAAAAGGTACCGAAAAGAGCCACCAAAATGGTAAAGGGGATGGAAGGCTACTCCTATGAAGAGAGGCTACAAAGGTTAGGGCTCTTCAACCTGGAAAAGAGACGGCTGAGGGGAGATATGATAGAGGTCTATAAATTAATGAATGGAGTGGAACGGGTAAACATAGATCAATTGTTTACGCTATCAGAATATAGAAAGACTAGGGGACATGTAATGAAGCTACAGGGTAAACTAAGACAAATAAGAGAAATATGTTTTTCACTCAACGTGTAATCAAACTCTGGAATTTGTTACCGGAGGATGTAGTAAGAGCTGTTAGTGTAGCTGGGTTTAAAAAAGGTTTGGACAAGTTCCTGGAGGAAAGGTCCATAAACCATTATTAAAAAGGGACCCAGGATATCAATGCTTGACCCAATACAAGCATTGTGGAACCTTTGTCTTTTGGGGATACTGCTAGGTACGTATGACCTAGATTGGCCACTGTTGGAAACAGGATACTGGGCTTGATGGACCTTGGTCTGATCCAGTATGGCATATCTTATGTTCTTATGTTCCTACTTAGATGACTGGCTAATCTGAGCATCAACAGCTCAGGAAGCCAGCTTGGCTTTATCCTGCACAATGCAAATCCTACAGTACTTGGGACTGGTCATAAACCTCCCAAAATCCCAGCTTGCCCCATCGCAATCGTTAGAGTTCATAGGGGCTCTCCTAGACACACGACAGTCAAGGGCTTTCCTGCCGCAACTCTGTTGTGCTCGGATACTCCAACTGGCCTCTCAAGCAGCCATGAAAACTTCCCTAACTGCTCGAGAAATGCTTCAGTTGCTGGGGCATATGGCGTCCACTGTTCATTTGGTCCCCTTCGCTCGCCTATACATGCGAGCAGCCCAGTGGACCCTCGCCTCTCAGTGGACACAGGCGTCAGGTTGTCTGGGGGACAAAATCAGAAACTCTGCATGCCTCATCTCGTCCCTTCAGTGGTGGCAATCGCTGGAAAACCTTCTCGTAGGGTCACCCTTTCAGCCACTACACCAAGCTACCTTGACGACGGATGCGTCCAAGTCAGGTTGGGGGGCTCATATGGATGATCTCTCCACTCAAGGTATTTGGACCAAACAGGAGGCTTGTCTTCACATAAATCTACTGGAACTCAGAGCCATTTTCTATGCTTTCTTGAGTATTTCAGGGCCACCTGAACTGCAAGACAGTTCTTGTCCAGATGGACAATCAGGTAGCCATGTTCTATGTGGACAAGCAGGGTGGAACAGACTCTCAGGCATTGTGCATTGAAGCTCTACGCCTCTGGTCCTTCGCAAGAGGCCTTCAGATTCATCTACTATCGGTGTACCTTCCAGGCACACACAATCTTCTGGCAGACAAGCTCGGTCGAGTACTGCTGCCACACACGTGGTCGCTTCATCCACAGCAAATTGCTCAAATCTTTCAGATCTGGGGAACTCCAGATATAGACCTGTTTGCAAGTCCTCAGAATGCCAAACTTCCCCGATTCTGTTCCAGAATTCTGGCTCAGAACCGTCAGGCAATGGATGCTTTCTACCTCCACTGGGGTCAAGACTTCCTCTATGCTTTCCCACCCATTCCCCTCATCCCCAAGACTCTGTTCAAGCTTCAGAGAGACAGGGGCCATATGATCCTCATAGCCCCCTATAGTGTTATTAGAAAAGGTTCAGAGAAGAGCTACCAAAATGGTAAAGGGGATGGAAGGATATGCCTATGAAGAAAGGCTAAAAAGGTTAGGGCTCTTTAACCTGGAGAAGAGACGGCTGAGGGGAGATATGATAGAAGTCTATAAATTAATGAACAGCGTGGAAAGGGTAAATGTAGATCGATTATTTACGTTATCAGAATTTAGAAAGACTAGGGGACATGTAGTGAAGCTACAGGGTAAACTATTTAAGACTAATAAAAGAAAATATTTTTTCAATCAACGTGTAATCAAACTCTGGAATTTGTTACCAGAGGATGTAGTAAAGGCTGTTAGTGTAGCTGGGTTTAAAAAAGGTTTGGACAAGTTCCTGGAGGAAAGGTCCATAAACCATTATTAAGAAGGGACCCAGGATATCAATGCTTGACCCAGTACAAGCATTGCGGAACCTGTGACTTTTGGGGAAACTGCTAGGTACGTATGACCTAGATTGGCCACTGTTGGAAACAGGATACTGGGCTTGATGGACCTTGGTCTGTCCCAGTATGGCATATGTTATGTTCTTATGTTATGTTCAAGCCACACATCATCAAGCTAATTAGTGGATGGGTGGATTTAGGGTGCCAATTTGAAACCATACATACTGTAGAACAGTGATATTTACTGTTATATGTTTGGTTAGATAGTATGGATAGTGTGTATGTATAACGGGCCATTGTGAGATAGGATGTGGATATGGGTATTGATTAATACAGATTGGGATGTTGGATAGTTCCACTGTATTTGTCATGATCCTCAGCCAAACGCTGAGCTCCTTTTGAAATATATGTATGGACGTGCAGGACTGCACATCAGAATCTCACCATTTCCTGTGACTGCTAATATTTAAGAAGGTTGCATGTAGGGAAAAGGTTTCAACTATACACCACAGGCACGTGAGAGCAGCTATATAATCATTTCTCCCATTCTCTACGTACACCCTGAACTCCTTCCACCAGCAGCACAAGCTCCCCAATCATTTCCTCCAAAATCAATCCTCTTAGATTGTTCACCTGACATATACTTATATATGTATTTAACAGGGTTTTTTATACCACTTGATAATTTTAGTCAAAGCAGTTTACATTGTAGCAAAAATGAGGTAATGTACATTCCACTGGGACATTGATGACATGGATTCTTCAGAGCCAATGGATGGCAAAATGATTTGCCAAGAGCCACAAGGAGTGCTACTGGGAATTGAGCTCTCATCTGTGGGGTGCTTGGTTGCTTGCTAGCCACTATGCTACCCCCCACCCCAACTTGAGTTACTCACTTGGGGACATGCAATGAAACTGCAATTCTACCCATGTCAGAACTATAAGAGAAAAATTATGTTCAGGCACAGTAGATTCACTGACTGGATCTTGCAACAAGATGCTGTGGTAAAAATGGATTGTGTAGCAAGACCTTTCCTACTGAGGACATGTGTGGTGCAATTGAGCATCCCAAGGAGCACCAGTGGGAATTTAACACTGTTTTGCAGGGTGCTAGGCTGCTGCTCTAACCAATAGGCTACACCTCCACTCTAGAGGAGGCTGTCTGGAGGAGGGGTTGCCAAGAGTCCATTGAATGTTGAATCATCTAACCAGGGTTTATGCTGCATTGGATCTTTGAGCTACAAATTGGAGACACCATAGGGGAGGCAGAATGGTCAGGGAAACAGGAGGGGAAAATCAGGGCCGCATGAGAGCACCCATGAAAACAGCATTCTACAGTATCTTTATATCGGTAACTGTTTTAAGTGTGGATGTGTGGGGGTGAGGGAGTGGTGACAGAGGCGGTCCCAGCAAAAGTGTGCCACTGCTTGCACAATCTTCACTACTATATTCCTCATTGACACCTTTACCCTTCCCAGGACAGCAAGGCATCCCCACCTCTACAGCATCAGGGAATGTTGAAAATTCCTGCAGCTCACTAAAGCAGGAGTCTGTCCAGCACAGGAATACGTAGTCTGACCTCATGATGGAAAACAAAAGCTTTGACCTAGAGCTTATTAGCAGTGTAACCAGACATAAATTGTCAAGCTTTTCTTCATTTAGACTCCATCATGGCCACATGGAGTGTTGGTGGGAAAGAAACCAAGGTCACTAGGTTAGCACACCAGTGCTCTAGCTACTAGGCTACTCCGCCACTCCATAGCAGCTGTGGAACAAATCACTAACTATGCTGTGGAGAAGGAGGGATGGATAGAAGATGTATCTACTGTGAACTATGACCTGAGGATACAGGTGGATGAGCAGAAGATGCTGCTGGAGATACACAGGGGCCATTTAAGCAGATATGTGACGATGAACACATAATGGTCTATATGATAGTCAAAGCAAGATTTGATGGCATCCTGTGATAGGGGAATGCAGGACCATCGAAAACCAGGTCACTTCAGTAGGTGCAGCATGGGACTGATGGCTACATTTCTCAGAACCTCATCAAGCAGCAGGAGAGAATACATCCTCTTGAGGAAAGAGATGGAAAGGCAATGGTAGATGTGGGTGACACCTCATGCCAACAATAGGGAGAAACCACACAACAGCAAGACCAATGGGGCAGACATTGACATGTTTACTGTAGAAGAGTACTCAGAGCATGAAGAGATTCTAATACCTTGACTAGATAATGTTATTTCTGCCAGATGTTGAACATGCACCATTACATCACCAGCGGACACAGCTAAACAAACAGTGAAAGCACCAAAGCTTTCACTGTTTGTTTAGCTGTTAGCGTGTTTGCACAGAAGAGTTTTGAGCTTTGGATCCCTGTGCTTAATTTGATTGAAAACTTCCAATCCGTTTCCGAGCCCCCTGATGAAGGCTTCGGCCGAAACAAGTTGGGGCATTCCTTTTGAATAAAACACCTGTGACCACCACACCACTCGCTCTTTGTTGTCCGCTTTTGACTGCGAGGGGTTCCTCCCTCTGTGTCCCCCATTACATCACCAGACACCTGTAAGGGACTCGCTGAAAGTTATCATGAGGGAGCAACAGATAACCACTCCTGCTGTTCTACCTGCAACATACTGCTTTGCATCTCCCTATTCCACATGAGACTAGCCTCCCTGCCAACAATGTGGGCAGTGTGTTTGGCAGGAGATTGCGTCAGAGATCTCAGGTGAGGCTTACATATGTCTTTGTGGACAGCAGGCAATAGTTGCCAGTCAATGGATGGCAGATCTGCACCAGCAGATGTGTTGTTGATAGGGTCTCATATGCCTGGCAACTCTGTCCGATCCTGCGGGGGCTAGATGTGCCCCATGGGATCAGAATCAGGTCTAGAGTCTGTATGTATACAGACCCATGCCCAGCTATCTCAGTTAGGCTCCTGAATGGAGCCGCGATCTCTGGCCACTGACCACTCTTTCCTTTCCCCACAGGCCGACCCCTCCCCTCCCCCGATCTGACCTTCCTTGGCTAGGGTCAGGCTGCAGGGAACTGCTTTCACCCCCTCACCTCACTTGTGCTGTCCGGGCCTGCCTTCCCTTGACATACAGGAGACTTATTCCACCTCCGAGGAATCGGCCCTATACACCCACTGCCCACCCTAACTCTGCCTCCACAATGCCCCCTCCTGCCCCCATCTAAGCCTCCCTATACAAACTCCTTGTTCAAACAGGGATGCTTTTGACGGGCCGGGCTGGAAGGGGAGAAAATAGTGGGGATGGACAGAATAGACCCCTATGTATATATTTGCTCATACCATCCATGCTGCACCTAAACTCCACTCATTTGAATGCCAAAATTTAAAATACATACTTTGCAAAAACCATGCATACTTTAATGCTAGTTGCTACTTTCTAAAAGGTCATTTACCCTTGTAAGTGACCACTAATGCACATAAATTGCAAAATTACTGACGTGCCTTCTGTGGAGGGATATTGCTACCACAGCCATGCCCCCTGCATCTACCACAGTCACAAAACCCCTGTCACAGTAAAAATGTGCACTACATGTGCATTTGTCTTGTGTTGCTTCTGCACATTAGTAAGCATGCCCTATGGTGTACTCTATCCTAGCAATAAATCTCCATAATTCTGAATTGAAGACCTCCCTAGAAGCAGTCAATGGAAACAACCTTCCCGTTGCAGTCTTACTTAGGAATTCCACAGGTTGCAAATGTACTCCTTAAGGAGTCCCAATATGCTTATTGCTGCCGGGAGTTACCAAATCCATAGTACCAGCCACAAGACTATAATTCAGCGCTGGCTCTACATTCAAGCATCTGCAATTAGTTCGTAATACCACAGTTAGGATCCTTATAGGGGAATAAAAAACAGACTATATGAGTCCCTGCTGAAAGATCAATCCTGTCTTCCGGTTACCTTTAAAATCTTTACTTTAACATATCAGATCTTTTATCCAGGTATCCCATCTTTTCTCAGTAGTTGACTCATCTCTTATACTCCAGCAAGATTCCCCCACTCTACAACAGAACCTCAAAATACAATCCATTTTGAGTCAACCAGACACTACTTTCAAAGTAATAGCTCCATTTCTTTGGAATGTTTTACCTTTGAACTTGAGACTGGAATCCTTTAAAATTTTAAAAAAATGCCTAAAGACTCACTACTTAAGGCTAGCATTTGATAACTACTTTGATTTTTATAGCACTTGTGATTGATGTTAAGGGGGGTCATACACAGGCATAAAAATAATTTTCTGAGTGACCCTGTGTCAACTCATACCCGAATACTCCTTTCTTATATGCTATTGATTTCTACTTTATTTTATGTACTTTTCTTTTTCTGCTTATCTTCTTTTATTGTTGTGAAGCACATAGATAATTTTGTGGTATGCTGTATATAAAGAAAAATAAATAAAATATCTATGGAATAGGCTCTAACAAAATCCATTATCCCCCACACCTACCCCCTACACACAGGGAAGGAAGACTCCATTGTAGGAGGAGAGGAGCTCTGAGTTCCAAGAAACTCCCCATAGACCCTGGGAATAAGAAAGATAGGAATCAATTTAATCGTTATCTTCACCTTTTCTTTTACCCACGAAAATATGACAGTACTTAAATTTGCAAAAAATACTCAATGGATAAATGGTAGTCACACTTCAAATCTTTCCCTTTGCATCGTACTCCACAGTAACTCTGCAGTGACTCCAAAATGACATTACCGTTTGGTCATACCCCTTCAGCCATATGCCTATGGGGATGTGCTCATGGCCACATTTGATGGGGTAGTGTGGTTTTTAAAGAGGATCTCAAGTGCAGACAAATGATGTTTTCTCCTGGGACCCAATAAGATGTTCCACTGTCTCAACTCATTCTCCTTAACAACTGACAATACTTAATGAATAAAAAGGGGAATGCTCTTTCCCAAACTGTTCTGGCTGCCACAAACTGCTCTCCTGACTCTTCCCAGGCCTCAGGTACCAATCCTTCTCCCAGCATCTTCACTGTTTTAATTAAGAGATATCTGGGTAGAGTATTTTCCATCGCACTGACTAAAGGCAGTAGACCTCCATTATCCTTTAATTTGTCCAATCGTGGTCATCAATACCTAATGGAATTTTATGATTTGCAAACATTTAGGAAAGAATTAAAAACTTTCCTGTTTATTCAATACTTTGGAGATATTAATGAAAGTAATGTTACATCCCACGAACTACCACAAACGCAACTCACACCATGATACTCACCTTCTATACAGAGAAAATGTAGTTCTGCACTCCCTGTAAATAGTTTCTGTTCATAGTTATATGCACATAGTTAAGATAATTGTTTGAACCTCAGACTGTTAAAAATTTGTTCTATGTATTAATATTATTCATTGTAAACCGCCCCTGATCTTGGGACAGGGCAGTAAAAAAGAAACACTAAATAAATATAAATAAATGATCATGTTTTCTCTCTATTTTAGTTAACCACAACATGCTCACAGAGGTTAAAAGTTGTAGAAAAGTAGGGATAAATTAAATGACTGTTCCCTCTTTTATTAAAAAATAATGTATTATGATACAAAGAGTGAATGGCACAGTATATAAAATAATAGGACTCTTTTCCAACTCTGTATCAAAACTTGAAAGTAACCAGCAATCTTAGCTGACTTGTTATTGTTTAACGTAGCACTCACAGCTGATTATAAAAGTGGCAAGAGAGGTCTCAGAAAAATCAGGCATTTAATAGCCATACAAATTGTGGTCATAATCAAGTACAGCCCTTTAAACATCAATGACCCTCAATAAAGCCACTAACCATTCTTCATTTCAACTTTTTTAAATCAATTTTTGTCCATTTTTATGATATATACGAAAAAATCATGCTTAACTTAAAGGTTTCAGCTTCTGGTCTGTTGTTCCCGACGCTAGGCTACACGCTAGAGAAATGTGTTTCACCTTGTGCGGTTTCCTCAGGGGAATGCAGAAGCACTACAAAGAAAATTGTCTAGTTAGTGCATACTTTCAATATAATAGCAGATTCAACACATACATCGTTACTTCGGAGGAATTAAAAGATGAAACAGCTTTACCCATGGCACAAACAGTGCTGTTCCCCAGAAGCTTGCTTTTTCCAACTGCTAACAAACTCCACGCATGCGAGCTAAGTTAAATAGAATCCCATGTGATACCTATCCACAGTCTCGGTATAATCAAAAACACGCCTCCCACTCTATGCGGGCATTTAACCCTGCAGGGGCCACAGTATCTAATTTGTAGATCCATTGTTGCTCTCGGTACAATAGAGCTTTTTCTCTAGATTTCCCATGGCATGGTGCTGATAAATGGTCAATACAAAAACATTGCAACTCAGTGTAGAGATGATGCAACTCCAGACAATGTTCCACAATCGGTGCCTCACGCCTGCAACACTAGTTTACTCTTATGTTCATTCATGCGAATTTTGAACTGTCGAGTGGTTTTACCCACATATAGTAGATTGCAAGGACAACGTATACAGTATACTACATAAGTTGAAACACAAGTAGTCAGGCTTTTAAGCGCATACTGTACGCCTTTATGGCTAAATTCAACTAATTCTTGAGTGATATCGCAGACGTTACAAGTCCCACATTTAAAGTGTCTCTTTCATGATGCACTCCAATAGGGTGTAGAGGACGTAAGACTGCCGGACTGAGAAGTTCTTTAAAAAATTTTTGTCGTTTCCATACACATCGAATCTGCAAGTCTTCCAACCCACCTACACAATGTAAAACATTTTGATGACATTTCAAACTTTTTTTCAGTTGAAAACTAAATGGAGAAAAAGCTGTTATTAAATTGACCTGCGGGTCCTCATGTTCCATACCCATTCTATCAGGAGGGTATACTAAAAGATCTCTATTAATAAATAGAGCCCATTTATATGCTCTATTGATTACTGCTGAAGGATATCCTCTTTGAGAAAAATTAGTCTTCAGAATCGCCGATTGTTTTTTAAACTCTTGGATCGTGGTGCAATTCCGCCTATAACGAACAAATTGAGATATTGCTAAACTATCTCGTAACTGTGGGGGATGTGCACTTGTGTAATGTAGGTAGGTGTTTCTATCTGTTGATTTCCGGAACACCGAAGTGTCCCATCCTTCAGAGGTTTTTTTAACTAAAACATCAAGAAAGGTAATTTGATCAACATGATAATTCATAGTGAATTTTATATTAATATCCACAACGTTAATCCAGTCAAAAAATTGATGAAGTTCTTCTTCTGTGCCCTGCCATAAAACAAAAATATCATCAATATAGCGGCGCCACAGGCGCAACTTATGGCTATAAGGAGAATTATCAAGCCGTTCCCTCTCAAACTTCTGCATATATAGATTAGCGATAGAGGGGGCGCATGTCGCCCCCATCGCTACTCCAGATATTTGATGGTAGAATACGTCATCAAAGACAAAAAAATTATGAAACAGTACCAAAGTAGCCACCTCTGATAAAAAACTCAATTGTTGCTCAGAAAGGTCTTTTCTATCTTGAAGTGCTGTCATGGCCACTGAATGTGCTTGCGGTTGAGGAATGATAGTGTAGAGTGACACCACATCCAAGGTCACTAAAATTAAATTTGAAACATTCACTAACTGTATGTTATTCTGTAGAATTTGCAAAAAGTGAGTCGTGTCTTTTATATATGACAGGATCGAAACTAATAGTGGTCTCAGAAAGGAATCTAAGAAGACCGACAAGAGTTCGAGTACTGAACCCCGGGTGGACACAATAGGTCTTCCCAGGGGATTGATAGAGTCTTTATGAATCTTGGGGACCAAATAAAATTTGGCTATGGTGGGATCCAATGGATTCAGATACTGCCACTCCTTCTTGGTGATAATTTTAGCCTCGAGGGCCCGTTTGGTGAGCTGCTTAATACGTTCTTGAAGGGTGCTTGTAGGATCCATCTCCAAGACCTTATAAACTCTCAAATCCAACAATTGACGATAAGCTCAAATCCAACAATTGACGATAAGCATGTAACAGTATACACAGTATTCTTGCCCAGCACCATAATTCAAAGATATTGATTTTCTGCCTGTTTATCTTTTTCACCGTCCAACTTTTACATCCATATGATGTTACTGAAAATACCATGGCTTGGACAAGTCAAATCTTTGTATGGAGAGAATCTTGTCTAGGTCTTTCATAACCATTCTACCAAGAGCAATGTGCCATCAGATTTCTTAACTTCTTTTCATTTCTTTGTTTGACCCAAGCAGTTGGAAGTTATCCGCTATTTCAATGTCTTCTCCATCAATGATGAACTAATTGATTTTGATAGTAGTCAGGATCTATGTCTTCTTAATCTTAAGGTGCAGGTCCATTTTAAAACTATGTCCACACGTAAATTAAACAGGTAGGAGAAAAGTATGCAGCCTTGTTGTACACCTTTGCTAATTTAAATCATTCTTTTTCTCCTTGTTCCGTTCGAATTGTTGTTCCTAGATCAATGAAAAGGTTGTGCAAGAAAACTATCAAGTGTTCTGGTATACCCATACTCTTAATATGGTTTACACAGTTATAAGCCTTACTGTACTACTGTAGTCAATAAAACATATAAAGGTATTTTTTGTCTTTTCAAGGATCCATCTCACATCTGCAGTCTCTCATTCCTTGTCCTTTCCTGAACCCTGCTTGTACTTCAGGCAGTTCTCATTCCAGATATGGATATAGTCTCTGCTGAATGATCTTGAATAGAATCTTGCTGGCATGAAAGAAGAAGTCGAAGCAGCATTTAAAGCATTATCAAAGAATAAAGCACTGTGAATTGAGGGCATTCACACTGAATTATTAAAGCAATCAGATGAAGCTGTTACCATACCTACAATGCTCTACCAGAAAATTTGGAAGACATCATGGCCAACTGACTGGGAAAGATCTGTTTTTATACCACTACTGAAGAAAGATGATCCAGCTGTCTATGGAAATTATTGTACAATCGCTCTGTTTATAAAATAACCTATGAAAATACATCCAAAGCACAACATATGAATACAAACTCTCTGCCTGAGAGCTCTTAAAGGGGGTGATTTTTTTCATTTTTAATAGCAAATTTTTTTCTACTGAAAATTGCCTAGTAATTTATACCTGTATTGCAAAAGAGGGAATTTTTTGTGTTCTTAGGCAAACCTTTTTTCTGCTGCTGGAGTTATTTTTTTCTTCTCCTCTAACCTTTAAGTTCAATGAGGTAAGCAAGCTCTTTGAAGTCAATGACCTCCTCAGGTGTTACTGGAGCTTTTATTTAATTTATATTTATTAAATTTTCACAAAAATCCAAGCATACACACTTGAAATGAAAATAAGGATTCAGGTAACAAAGGTCAGCTAAACATCCAACCCAAAGGAAATCAACATAGCAAGAAATCAAACAAAACCTGTTCCATCCACAGCCCTCAATAATGGGGGAGAATCCAACTAAGAAAAATAATTACACAATAAGTAAGGAAAATAAGACTGAAGGGAATGGTGAGGCCGCGGAGCCATGTGCCCGAGGCCGGCGTTAACCGGGGGGGCGGCCATGCGTTGCCCCCCATCGGAGCATGCCGTCTCGGGAGAGGGGGGGCGATTAGGAGCGCTCCCATTGGCTCTGCGAGTTGTTTGGGCGCGGGAGCCAATGGGAGTCGGAGCGGGCAGTCGCTGGGGGTGATGGGTGGGGGTGCAGCGAGGCTCCGGCCTCTTTCGCCGGACGCCGGGTCGCTGGACGGACGCGTGTGCTGAGTGGCGCTGCATGTGGTAGGCCTCGAGTGCATGCGGCGGCAAAGGCAGCGGGTGACGGTTTCCTGATCGCGGCGAGAGCAAGGAGCTGGGCTGACCTGCTTCGGTCGGAGGACGAGGCGCCCCGGCGATCCTGGCAGCTTCCAGACGGCTGGGGATTTGTTTGGAGCAAGGGCCTAGGCGGGTGAGTCCGGAACCGAGGTGAGGCTGCCTCTCACGTGCTCTGCCGGTACTTCCTCTGGTGGTTTTCTGAGCCGGAGAGGGCTATCGCTGCGTTTTTTGGAGGGGAGGTCTTACTCTGTTCTTTTCTGGCAGGGTTAATTGTAAAATTAAATCCCCCGCAGTGCCCAATGAACTAGGCTGGGCAGGAGTGCTTTAAGGGGCATTTTCTTTGGCAGCTTCGTGTCTTATAAAAAAAAAAAAAAAGAAAAGTCAGAGGGCAGCTTCATTTTTAAGCAGTGCCTTTAACTATGGGAGGTTCCAGGCGGGGGACGGCCAAAAAAGGGGGTTCTCTTACTAAAAAAGGGACTGGAAAGGGGAGGGGGGCTGAAAGGCCCTTAGGGAATCAGGGGTTGCTGGGGCAGGATAATGGGTTAGCGGGGGGCAATGGGGTGGCCCGGGCGTCAAGGTCTAGGTCACGCGGAACTGCTCCGCGTGGGAGGAGGGGACAAGGTGGGACCGGGGCCTCTGCAAGGGGTGTGGGGAGTCGGGGGCGGAAGGGCGGTGGGATCTTTGCAGGCAACGGGGAGAGCGGTGGCAGTGGGGCGGGTGCCGGTCCGAGCCGGGGGCCCCTGGCAGATGCTAGGGCCGGGGCAGACATGGACTTAGCGGACGGCGGTCGGTCCACCCGGGGTGCACTGGCGGGTCGGGGAGGGGGCAGGGCAGAACCCCAGGATGGAGGACGGGAGTTCCCGGACGGTTCGGGCCCCTTGTCGGCTCCCGGGGAAGGGAGAGGTGGTGCGTTTAATATGGGCAATATTGGGTGGTTCCCAGGCCCATATGGCTGGCAAGGGACAGTTGGTAGGGGTTCCCCGGCATTGTGGGAGCATTGGCAAGGCGGAGGGCAAGGTTCTTCCCGGGCGGAATGGTTCGGTGCTTGGCAGGCCCCGGGGGCTGTTGCAGGTGTCTCTCCGCCTTTTTCTGTCTTCTCTCCGCAGGTTCACCAGCCTTGGCAGTATGCGGGGGGCCCTGGGATGTGTCCAGCTCCGCCAGGTGATGGCTCGGATGGTCGTCTGGATATGCGGCGCCCGGCCGGTGCAGGCGCTCCGGCGGAGCAGACTGTAGCTGAGCAGCTGGTCGATTCTGGAGCTGTGGAGGTCGCGTCAGGTGAGTTGGTGTCTGTCCCGAATGTGGGGATGGGGGAAGGGGCGGGCACTGAGGGCGCAGGTCAAAAAAAAACACAGCCGGAAGCGTAAGCATTCGTGTCATCGGCGGAGGCGGTCAGACTCCTCGTCGTCGTCGTCCACCTTGTCGTCCTCCGGTTCGGACTCGGAGAAGGGCGGTGCTGCGGCAACCTCAGGATTGACGGTAGTTGGGCCTCCGACACATGCCGTGCAGCCCACTTTAGCGGCGTTCTCGGAGTTATGGGAGGGGGTGCCGAGGAGGTTGCGGCGGAAAATACAAAAGCGGCGATACATTGACATTTTTAGATTATTGGAAGGTCGGAAGAGGTCAGGCGACAGCAGGAGGAAGCGGAAGGCAGACGAGAAGGCCGGGCGAGTGAGGAGAGTTGGGCGGAATGTGGTGAATTGGACGCGGTCCTTTTTGAGGTTGGCTAGTGTGTGGGGTCAGGTGCACCCGGAACAGTACGGGATGCTGTTGGCCTATGCTGACTCCATCTTAGAGGCGTCACAAACGCACGACGGTTGGGCTTGGCTCAACTACGATGAGCGATTCCGCGATAAGATGGAGGAGAATCAAGGGTTGTCCTGGGGGACTCAGGATATAAGTTTGTGGTTGACGCAGATGGCCGTGCGGCAGAATGTCGGGGGGGTTGGCGGGCAAAAAGGTGGCGCAGTCACGGCTGCAGGGTCGGGGAAGCCCTTTCGTGGGAGCGTGCCTGTGGCAGGACAGAGGGCCATGGGAGGGGGAGGCCCTGGGGACGTCTGTTGGCGGTTCAATAAGTCCTCATGCCCCTTTCCGGATTGTAAATTCCGGCACGCGTGCTCTGTCTGTGGAGGGGGACACTCGGCCCTTAAATGTGTGCGAAAAAGTGTTGCCGGATCCCTTCCCCCCCCCGGCTAAGCAATAGGTGGTTGGAGAGTCTAGCCCCCACCCCTATCAGGCTGCAAGCCTTGGTGCCATGGTTGTGACGTTATCCCAGACAGCAAGACAGTGTGATATTGGCAGAGGGGTTCCAATGCGGGTTTCGCATCCCGGTGGTGGGTAAGGTTGCGGAGGGTGGGGCTAGGAATTCGCCATCGTTGAGACGTTTAGCGGATATTGTGCGAGCTAAGTTAGCAGGGGAAATGCGGCTCGGGCAAGTCGCGGGCCCCTTTGGGGAGCCGCCGTTTGAGAGCTTCGTGGTCTCCCCTTTGGGTATAATTCCGAAGAAGGAGCCGGGTAAGTATCGTCTGATACATAATCTGTCTTCCCCCGTTGGTGCATCGGTTAACGACCGCATCCCGCGGGAATTGTGTGCAGTGCGATATGCATCGTTTGATGAGGCTGTGGCATTAGTCAAGAAATGCGGCTCGGGGTGTCTTATGGCAAAGGCTGATATTGAATCCGCTTTTCGGTTATTGCCGGTGCATCCGTCGGCATTTCCGTTGTTGGGATTTCAATTTGAAGGGTGTTTTTACTTTGACAAGTGTATGCCCATGGGTTGCGCGATATCCTGTGCTTACTTTGAGAGGTTTAGCTCCTTCTTGCACTGGGCTATGGGGGAACGGATGGGTTGTAGTCAGTTGGTCCACTATTTGGACGATTTCTTTTTTGTGGGGACGGCTCAGTCTGCGCAGTGTCGGGTCTTGTTGGATGGTTTCAGTTCGATGGCTCGAGAGTGGGGGGTGCCATTGGCGGCCGGGAAGACGGAGGGGCCCTCTACTCGTATTACCTTTCTAGGGGTGGAGCTGGATTCTGAGTTAATGGTAGCACGTTTGCCGGCCGATAAGGTGATTCGCCTGCGCGTATTGGTGGCCAACGTGCTTGGTTCCTCGACTTTGACTTTGCGGGAAATGCAGTCCCTCATTGGTTCCCTGAATTTTGCATGTAGGGTGATTCCCATGGGCAGAGTCTTCTTGAGGCGTCTCGCTTCGGCGACTGCAGGTGTTCGTAAGCCGCATCATCGTGTCAGGGTATCTCGCAGCATGCGGGAGGACTTGGGAGTATGGGACGAGTTTTTGAGCGGTTTCAATGGCGTCACGGTGTTGCGCGGAGCTTCGGTATCTAGTGAGGCCTTAGAACTGTATACGGATGCGGCGGGCAGGTTAGGATTGGGGGTGTACTTCGGGGGTGCTTGGTGTGCGGCGGCTTGGCCGCGGCCCTGGAGGGAGGCAGGTCTCACTAAGAACATCACCTTTTTGGAGTTGTTCCCAATCGTGGTAGTGCTGTCCTTGTGGCCTGAGCGGATAAGGAATCGCCAGGTCCTATGGTGGTGTGATAATGCGGCGGTGGTCAGCGTGCTTAATAATTATGCCCCTCGGTGTCGGCCGGTAGCTGATTTGTTGCGGCAGGTGGTTCTAGCTTGTTTGCGCCTGAATGTTGTGCTCAGAGTGCGTCACATACCAGGGCATGCTAATTTAATTGCTGATGCTCTTTCCCGTTTTAAGTGGGAGCGCTTTCGGGCATTGGCGCCGGCGGCGGAGGAGGAAGGTACTGTGATCCCCGAGCGCTTATGGCAGATTGGCCTTGGGACCTTACCGAATTGCTGAGGACGTCAGTTTCGGCGGCGACCTGGGAGGCGTATCAGCGGGGCTGCAGCAGCGTGACGACCTTCTTGCAGGGCCAAGGTTGGAGGCCGGGACCTGTTTCGGATTTCCTGCTTGATCAGTATGTACGGGCTGCGAAAGCGGCGGGTCTCGCGCGGTCCACGGTGAGGAGGAATTTGGCGGGATTTTCATTTTTTATGCAGGCGGTCGGTTTAGGGGCGGCGGGGGGGGGGCTTTTTGACTCGCAGGCTGTTGCAAGGATGGGAGCGGTCCTATCCATCTGCGGGGGATACCCGTCTGCCTATAACTCATGACCTTTTGGGCCGGTTGTGCGGTGCTTTGACTCAGGTGGTCTCGTCCGGGTACGAAGGTCTGCTGTTCCGAGCGGTGTTTTCCGTGGCCTTTTTTGGTGCTTTCCGAGTAGGGGAGTTGGTAGCGGACTCGGGTCGCCGCGGTGTGGGGGGGGGATTGCAGGTGCAGCACGTGTCCTTTGGGGAGGGATGGGTTCGCATACGATTGGCCCGTTCCAAAACGGATCAGAAAGGGAAGGGTACTTGCGTAGTACTACGGGCGGTGGCGGGTGCGCCTGCGTGTCCGGTCACTTTGTCATCAGAGTACTTGAGAGTGAGGCCGGTCGGGGCGGGTTCTCTTTTTGTGCATGCGGACACGCGGGTACTTACCCGGTTTCAGTTTACAGCGGTATTGCGGTTGTCCCTCCGGCGTGTAGGCGAGGACCCGAGTCGTTATGCACCTCATTCCTTCCGAATCGGTGCGGCCACCAGTGCGGCGGCTGCAGGGTTATCGGAAGGAGATATCCAGCGGATAGGTCGGTGGAGGTCCCAGGCCTTCCGTGGTTATGTGCGGCTGTAACTGGGGGGGGGGGACTAACTCTCTTTATTTATTTTGCAGATATAGCACAAGAACAGTGTCGCTGCTGGGTGATTGGCCACTCGTTTGTGTATTGGGCTGGTCGACGAGCAGCAACACGACCGGTGGGCGTGAATCTTGGAGTGGATGCTTCTCGAGTGACCGTATCATGGCTGGGGGAGCGCGGACTGCGGTGGTTTCAGCTCTTACCCTTGCTGCGGCACCATGAAGGCCTGCTTCGGATGTCACCGGATATATTGTTGATCCACCTGGGAGGCAACGACTTGAGTTCCTGGACTTGTCGGCAGCTGATCCGGGCGGTGCTCAAGGACTTGAGGGTGGTGATGGCACTGTTCCCGGGTATAGTCGTGCTTTGGTCGGACATTATTCCAAGGCCCGCGTGCCGGGCGCAGCGGCGTTGGTCTAGGGGACTAGCTAAGATTAATCGCCAAATTGGCAGGTGGGTTGGGGAGCACGGGGGGTGTCACATTCTGCATCCGTGGGTAGATGTGGACTGTGCTGGCCTGTTCCGTTCGGATGGAGTACATCTGTCTCCGGTGGGGATGGATTTGCTCCTGAACGATTGGCAGGAGGCCTTGGAATGTCTTATGGATGGGATGCGGACTGGTCGCAGCTTTCTCCTTGGGGGGGCGGCTCAGATCCAAGGGGTCTGAGCCGGTGGCGGGATCCCGGAGGTTTCCGGGGTCCGGAGCCGGATGGCAAGCATTAGGGCGGGGGTGGGGTACCCCCGACCCGGACAATCCCTCAGGTTTTTGCTAATAACATGGCGAAGCCGGATGAGGGAGGGGGAAGCGAATTATTCGGGACTTGTACCCGAGGGAGGCAGAAGCGATGTCACCTTGCTAATAATATGGCGGGTGATGGATCGGCCTGCCGCGGGGGGGGGGGGTAAGTTCTGTTGTGAGTTGTAAAGAGTTAATTGTTCAAAGTAATAAAGCTGCGACCAGTTTTTGATCCAAAAATGTGTGATGTTTGTTTTGTGAATGAGGTGGTAAATAAAAGGGGTTGGGAAAAAGGGTATGGGATTGGGGGCGGGAAGCTATGGTGCGCCTTACCCGGTTATGGTGAGGCCGCGGAGCCATGTGCCCGAGGCCGGCGTTAACCGGGGGGGCGGCCATGCGTTGCCCCCCATCGGAGCATGCCGTCTCGGGAGAGGGGGGGCGATTAGGAGCGCTCCCATTGGCTCCGCGAGTTGTTTGGGCGCGGGAGCCAATGGGAGTCGGAGCGGGCAGTCGCTGGGGGTGATGGGTGGGGGTGCAGCGAGGCTCCGGCCTCTTTCGCCGGACGCCGGGTCGCTGGACGCCCGCCCACCCTCCCTCGTGGACTGGGGGTTTGCCTTGTGGTAAAAGGGGGTGTTGCAGCTGGAGGGGGTTGGCGGGATCCCGGAGGTTTCCGGGGTCCGGAGACGGATGGCAAGCATTAGGGCGGGGGTGGGGTACCCCCGACCCGGACAATCCCTCAGGTTTTTGCTAATAACATGGCGAAGCCGGATGAGGGAGGGGGAAGCGAATTATTCGGGACTTGTACCCGAGGGAGGCAGAAGCGATGTCACCTTGCTAATAATATGGCGGGTGATGGATCGGCCTGCCGGGGGGGGGGGGGGGTAAGTTCTGTTGTGAGTTTGTAAAGAGTTAATTGTTCAAAGTAATAAAGCTGCGACCAGTTTTTGATCCAAAAATGTGTGATGTTTGTTTTGTGAATGAGGTGGTAAATAAAAGGGGTTGGGAAAAAGGGTATGGGATTGGGGGCGGGAAGCTATGGTGCGCCTTACCCGGTTAACAGTCAGGCATTATCCTCTGCAGTGAACCTACACTGTATCAGAGGGACGGTGGGAATTAATGAAGGCAAGCAACTGAGATGGATCGTAAAAAACATATGTAGAGGAAGTCATTTTGATAATACATTTTGAAGGAAATTTAAGAAAAAACTGAGCACCCAACAACAACACAGCGGGACATAAAAGTAAAAATTCCCGTCTACGTTTCTGGGTTACTCTTGCAAGATCAGGAAAAACCCGAACAGTCAAACCCAGAAAGGCAGTGTCCCTTTTCTGAAAAAACATTTTAAGAAACCAATCCCTGTCTGAGGCTAATGCAAAAGTTGCAATTAGAGTAGCAGGAGTAACAGTATCCACTAAAGAAGTTTCCAACAAAGCAGAAACATCCAGGGAATCAGCAACATTTACCCCAGGTATATCCCCACCCCCCTCTATTTTCTTTCTAATTGGAAGATAATAAACATTAACCAACGGGGGGTGCGACTCTACAGGTACCCCCAGTATTTCCAACATATATTTCTTAATCATTTCCTTCGACCCCACAGTTACTGGAGCTTTTATTAGGTAATTTTCCAGAGGTAACACATTAAACGATATACCACAGACACATAATATCAGAATTTCTTTTTTTTAAATTGTGAATCTTACCGTTTATACAGCTGAAAAAATAAGAGGAAATTAGAAGAAATAAACTATAAATTTAAAGAATTACAGAAAGAATAATCCAGAATAGTTATACACCTCATAGTATGGGGAGTAAGTTAACCTGATCTTAGGAGTCAAACAGATATGCATAGTCAGAAAATCCCATCCTATAAATATCACAAAGGAAAAAATCACACATGCAACGGCCAACTACTGACATAACAGGTCCTATCTATTATCCAAAAAATTCCCAAGCTGAACTGGGTCCATGTACACATACTTAACACCATTAATGGAAACCAAATATTTACAGGGAAATCACAAGAAAAGGTCCTCCCTGCAGCTAAAACCTGAGACTTCAACCACAGGAAGGACCTCCTCTGTGTCTGTGTAAAATGCAAGACATCTGGGAAAATAATTATCCTTTGACTACAGAAAAGGGAATGCTTTTTATGGAAGTATGTCCTCAAAATAGCAATTTTATCAACCTCTGTGCCCAGAGAAATGATTAAAGTGGCTTGTGTGAAGATGACATCATCAAAAGTCTCAAGGAAATTTGTCAAATAAAATTCAGATGTCTCTTCCATCAGTACCACTTCCTCATCCTGGACAGCAGGGTGAACAGGCAAATAATACAACTTAGAGACTAATATCTTCTCTGGTTCAGAAATCAAAAATGCTTCTTTACAATTTCTATGAAATAAAATTAAAGGTGATAACAGTCGAGATTATGGAAAATTAAGAATGGTTAGAGCACTGGCTTGGGAACCAAGAGACCAGGCTTAGATTCCATGGGAAGCCAAAAGAAATATAGACTTTGGGGTGGTAGCACAGCCCTGGAACATCTGACAGAAACCGTGGAAGGGAAGCCATTTATAACTGTTATTAGCTGCACACCCTTAAGCATCTGCATGGATGTGCTCAAGGCCTGCCAAATCCTGTCCACTCTGACATCAGTAGTATAATGGGTACACTACTCATCAAACTGATTGACAGGTGAAATAAGGATGACAGGAGCCAATCAGTGCTCACTTCCGGTGTATGTCCTGCCTCAGGCCATGCCCCCTCCCATAGATATGCATGGTGAGTTAGCCCAGGCCCATCCACACCCCCAGGCGTGGCCACACCCCCACCCTAACATGCCCCCAAGGATGACATCAGCCAATCAGTGCCCACTTCCGCATTTGTGTCACACCCCCACCCCGCCCCCAATGATGACATTAGCCAATCAGCGCCAACTTCTGGGTTTGTGCCAGACCCACACCCTCCCACCCTCAACCACGCCCCCTCAGCCTACATCATCAGAAATGACATCACCGGAAACAGGGTGTCATCGTGAATGGACAGTGGCGCTTTTCAATGACATCACCGGAAACAGGGTGTCATCATGAATGGACAGTGGCGCTTTTGGATGACATCACCGGAAACAGGGTGACTGACTCTGGAAATGTGTTTTGCTTCCGGTTTATGTCGACAGCAAAAGCAGGAATCCTGGAAATCACCAAGCAAAAATGCTTTCTTTCTTTCCCCTGCCCCCGAGTTCTTTCTTTCTCACAAAGCAGTGCAATGCTTTTGTGTTTATTGCAGACTATTTAGAACTGATTGTTAAAAATACCCCTTTGGTAGCAATAGGAACACAATGCAGAGAAACAGCGTTTGGTATACAGACTTTTCGCAGAGATACACCACTTGGGTATACAGGCTTTTCGCAGAGACACAGTACTTGGTATACAAACTTTTCTTTCCAAATGTTAAAATGCAATTAACACATCTTTGTTAGAGAAACCAGTGCTGTCCATGAGATAGAATTTTGCTTTTAAGACCTCACTGTTAGAGAGAAGTATTCTGACAGCAGAGCTTTTTCAGACTGAAACACAGAGAGAGAGAGAGAGAGAGACCTGAGTTCAAATCCCACTACAGTGGCTCTGAAAAACAAACAAACAAACCAATACAGAGAAACAAGTCTGGGCATGCTTCTAGCCTATGGTAATATGTGATTGGCAGGAAAAAGAGACTTGTTCTGAGAATGCTACTGGTGAATATAGGAAATGACATGGCGACATGTGATTGACAGAAACAAGAGAAATGTTCTGAGCATGCTCCAGGTATAAGGCTGTGTGTCCTGTGTGGGGGAAATTTTTAACACGGAGATTCAAAAAGAAAAAAAGGCTCTTTTTGGAACAACAAGCAGAATTTCCAACAGGGTGCATAACATTAATTACTTTCTTAAAGAACGTGATGCCACAGCTGAGGGTTATCCACCGATTGAAAATCCATTTGAACCACAGGAGAGTCCAGCAGAGTCTGAACATGAATTAACAGAGATTGAATATTTTCCAGATGCACAAAAATTGTTTGACTCTCAAGAACTTTGACACAGGCACTGATATTGACTTACTGGATGATAATGCAATGGATCCAGCGGACATAGAATTATATTATGCCGCGGCAGATGCAGAAGCAACCTGTTTACTGGAAGAACTAGGATCAGCAGAGGTAAGAGAAGGTTTTTTTTTTGTAGAAAAGTGTTATAGAAGAGGTAGTTCATTTTACACTGACATTGTTTTGTTTTTGTAGGGAAGTAACGAATCTCCGCTCCTACAAGAGCTAGAGGACATACAGACAATCAACCTACACTGCTTGTGCTTTCTCTGTACATATCAATGGGAGGCGTTTGATGTCATAGTTAACCAAAAGGACAACTCAAAACCTGAAGAAATAAACGCATTTAAATCTGTTACACAAGCAACGGTGTGCTGTATTATCAAGAAATGCTGGCAGGACGTTATGCATAGAGACTGTGCAGCTTGTCTAATACATGCTCCAGGGCAAAAACATCATGATTGCCTGAGGTGGGGGCACAAGGAAATACAACAGAAAACCCATAAAAGTTGTAACAGGTTGTGCCTAGGACCTATTGTAAATGTTGCCATGATTGTTGGTCATAAAATGAAAGCAACTGACCTAGTTTATGAAAATTTGAATTTTTTTGTTTGAACTCATCAGAGATTTTAATACCAGTAGAAATCCAGGACAACTGCTTAATATTTTGCTTAGATCTGTGGCAGACTGTGATATGGAGCTAGTGGAAGTTTTAATCTGTGACAGAGATTATAGATCGTTCTTTAAAAAAACACCAAGTTCTGTAAAAAATGACTTTTTATGAAAATATTTGTATTTCCAGAATCTATCAGCTGAACATACAGATGGACAAAAATTATATGTATGCCTTTATATTATAAAACAAAACAAAACTTGTAATGCTCAAATGAATCAGTTCACAAGATGAAAACATTTTATTTGGAATAAAACATTTTGAACCTACAGCTTTGTGTAGTGTGTTTTAGGAATTCCTAGTTAATTAATTGTCTGGAAAAAATGGGACAGTGTGAATTATCTGGGTGTGGCCTACACAATAGACCATATGATAAGAATATGAAGAGCATCTGGGAATGGGGGAATGTGTATTAGCTATGGTACATCCACATACACAGTATATAGCATCTACTATAGTGTACTGTCTGGGGTAAAAAAAAATGGTGTGGTGTGAATTAGCTGTGGGGTGGGGTGACACATAAAACAATAGGCCAGAGATCCAGAGCTGTTTCAGTTAAAGAGTCTGGGGGCTGTAAATCACATCAATTAATTTAATTTAAAAAGGCGCAGTACATTTCAGCCGACAGAAAAGATCACATAGTCTCTATAGATTATAAGATCGGTACCTCTTCAGACATCAACATGGTGAGTAGATATGAGTCTTACTTTTTAAAAATACTGGTTATGTAATGTTTCTGTCTCTGAATTTATGATTGCCTTTAAAAATAGGAGCAGAAACCAGGTTTTACAAATAAACTTTCTCTTACAAAATGAAGGCGGCAAAGAAAGTTAAAAGGTATGTTGTGTGTTTTTTAATTTTCCAGTAGCCATGCTCTTTATAATGTGTCTTATGGGGTTTTTTTTAATATTAAAGACCAGGAAGCCTGTTACAAAGCAGATCATGCAGTCTATAGATGGTAAGGAGGCCATATCAGAACCATGTGCTTCAGACACCAACATTGTGAGTAGATATGAATCTTACTTTTTAAAAATACTGGTTATGTAATGTTTCTGTCTCTGAATATATGATTGTCTTTAAAAACAGGGGCAGAAACTGGGTTTTACAAATAAACTTTCTCTTACAAAACGAAGACAGCAAAGAAAGATAAAAGGTATGTGGGGTGCTGCCATCAGGCTGCATGTCGCCATCCGCCCCTTCAACAGTGAGGGCGCCATTGGGTGTGCCTGCGCCTGGCAGGCCCAAGCCTGAGGGCCCTTTGGCGTGGCCCTTAGGCGCGGGCCCTGTAGGGCGCTCTGCCATGAGCCGTAACCCAGCTCCACCTCCAGCAGAGCTCCATAGCTACTGGGGAGCCAAACAGGCATGATCCGCCCCTTCAACAGCAAGGGAGCCATCGGGTGTGCCTGCGCCAGGCGGGCCCATGCCTGAGGGCCTCACCAGATCGGCCAGGTGGAGCTGGACACAGAGACCTTTCTCACATGCTTGAGTCTACACGAAGCCTAAGGTAAAATTAGCTTGGGCATAAATGTAGAAGGACACTGGATGAGAAAGGGGAGCTTCTGTCCACAGGGAAATAGCCAGGGTTGTAAAAAGAGAACCATAGTGCCGCACTTGGTGGGCCTTTTTCTTTTTTCTCTCCACAGGTGATGCAGACTCCAAGGATGGATCCACAAAACGTGATGCACTGGATGCAAGTCCAATGGGACAAGCAAGTGGAACTGGCTCGACTTATCCAAGAACAGAACGCTGCAGCGATGAGAGAGCAGCAGAAACCGCTCACAGAGGCAATGGAAGCACTCCTGAAGAAACAGCAGGAGGCCGGAGCAGCTAATCCCTCTATGGTTCAGGGGGTAGGGCTGAACAGTTATAACGCTTTTACTCTGGGACAGTTAACCACCCATGATAATCTGGACAATTTTATTGACGCATTCGAGAGGATAGCTGAAGCACTTAAATGGCCTATAGAGCAGTGGGCTGTTCGCTTTGCGATGTCCCTCACTGGTGAAGCTCTATCAGCATACAAGGCTATGCCGGCTATCCTTGCCTCTGATTACGTGGAGGTAAAGAAAGCAGTAAAGGACAGATTAGGATTAACCTCATTGCATTACAAGCGAATGTTTAGAGAGACCAAGATAAAGCCTAAGGAGACCCCCAAAGCTTTATACCAAAGGCTAAAAAGTCTAGCCTGGAAGTGGCTGACTCCAGAAAGGAGGACGCTTGAGTCAGTAATAGACGCGGTCATACTAGAGCAATTTATGCAGGCTGTGCCTCCTGAAGTAAAGACTTTTCTCACTTTACAGAGTTGCCAAACCACCGAAGAGGCAGCCAATCTAGCAGAAAGGTATTTTGAGGCAAAGATGGCTGACACCTCAGGGATAGGGGTTTTAAAAGTAGCTGGCATGGCAAACTTTGGCAAAGTGGGAAAGTATCCAAAGGTTAAAGTACCTGAGCTTGATAATAATGATGATGACAATGTTCTATCTGTCTATAAGGGAAAGTGTTATGCTTGTGGAAAGGCAGGACATTTCCGGAGAAACTGCAAAGACCGAACAGTCCTCGTATCTGGAACTGAGAAGCAAGTCCAGGAAGGATTCCTTCTGCGAGTGCAGGTAGAGGGTGTGGAAGCGCTGGCACTACTTGACTCGGAGGCTGACCAGAGCATGGTTTCTCGCAAGCTCTGGGAGGCCATTGAGGAGCGCCGGCAGTCAGCCCCGAGTCAAGCAGAGGGTCAGGTGCGGATAAGATGTGTACACGGTGCATTTCTACACTATCCCCTGTATAAGCTGGTTGTTAGAGGGCTGGGCATGGAAAAAGAAGTACGGGTAGCCATAGTCCCGAAGCTGCCACATGACATCATCCTTGGTAGGGACTGGCCTACATTTTGTAAGGGACTGGTAAGGGATTTAAGTACCAGAACAGGCCTAGTTTCCACCCGGTCGCAAGCCGGAACCTCAGGGGCCAGGGAGATGTCCGCAGAGAGAACAGAGAAGCCTGAGGATGAGGAAGAATCCCAAGGGGAGAAGTTAGAGGAGGGAGAGGCAAGCACCCTTACTGTTCATGAGGATTTAGTCCACGCCCCATCGAGGGTGGGTAAAAAAGAGAAAGCCAAAAAGCATCAGGAGAGGCGTTGTAGGACCCGAGGGAGGGCAGAACTAGAGACCGGAGAAGGGTTGCCCTGGGTTCCTGCAGCCCTGGTTCAAAAGTTTCCTTCTTTCCCAATGGAACAGCAGGCCGACCCGGCTCTTAAGAGAGCATTTGAATGGACCCAGGAAAACAGACATATGCTTCCCAGGTTTTTCTTAGAAAAAGACATCCTGTATAGGGAAAGCGTTGATCCGCATACAGAAGCCGTGAGGAAGCAGTTGGTAGTGCCAATGACTTTTAAAGCTATAGTCCTACGTTTGGCACTTGACCACCCGGTAGGTAGCCACAAAGGGATTCAGGGCACACTTAATCAAATATTGGCCCGGTTTTACTGGCCAGGGGTCTTCAAAGAGACAAAACAATATTGTGAATCCTGTCCCACCTGTCAGAGGGTTACCGCCATAAAACCAAAAGCCGTACCTATGGTGCCCACACCCATTATATCGATGCCAATCCGCCGTATGGGGATGGACATCGTGGGACCTCTGATCAGAACACCGAGGGGTTTTCAGTATATTTTAGTAGTGGTAGATCACGCTACGCGTTTCCCCTGGGCTATCCTGCTTAGAAATACCTCTGCCAGAATAATAGCCCTGGAGCTAGTAAAATTATTCTGTGAGGTTGGTTTTCCCCAAGAGGTACTCACGGATCAGGGGAGTAATTTTATGTCTAAGCACTTGGCTATGCTGTGGGAGGCATTTGGCATACGGCATATAAGGACAGCGGCGTATCATCCCCAGTCCAATGGACTTGTAGAACGGATGAATCAGTCCATAAAGCATATGTTGAGAAGAGGGTTAAAAAAAGGAGAGATGTCGGAGTGGGACACTCTACTCCCATTTGTATTATATGCGTGTAGGGAATGCATACAAGCGTCCTTAGGGGCATCCCCTTACGAACTCCTGTTTGGTCGAGCCCCGAGAGGAATTTTAGATATATTACATGAACAATGGGTAGAGCCAGAGATACAAGAGGTTGGGGTACCTCAGTTTTTAAAAAACTTGAGGAAACGCCTAGAGAGAACGTCCAGAACCTCAATAGAGAATTTACGGGCCAGTCAGCAGCGTCAAAAATGCTACTATGACAGAGGCACGAGACCTAGGCAATTGGCGGAGGGAGATAAGGTGATAATCCAAGTAGCAGACCCGGGAACAAAGTTTGAATCCCGCTGGAAAGGGCCTTGCACGGTGGTGGAGAAGATTGGGCCCGTCTCATATCTTGTGAAGAATGAAAGGGGGTGCCGACAGGTTTATCACCTTAATGTCCTAAAGCCATGGAAAGAAAGATCAGCCACTGCCAGTTTGGTCAAGGTAGAACAGCACAATAGTACCCGAGAAGAGATTACGTGCTGTCCGGTTGAATGTTCAGCAGCCCGTAATATTTTAAGGGGGGGGGATCTGTCATGGTGTAGATCTATCAGAACCTATGGAGATAGGTAAAACTGCAGAGAATGGATCTGACACTGACAGCTCAGAGAAGCACATGGCCCAGAGTTGCTGTAGGCAATGTATACAAACAATGTCACAAGGTGGGAGAACAGGCCCAAGCAGCAGGCAGGCTCAGGATTCATTAGATAATGAAGGGCAGCTGAGAGGGGGCGGAGTTCAGGCAGACACTACGACACACGCGCATAAAACTAACTCACCTGAAGTTAGGAGGGGCAGAGCTGATGGAATCAGATGTGGTGGAGCCGAGAGGACGAGTGGTGGAACAAGGTGTGGATCCAGGAGAGCTGAGAGAGCTGAGAGATCCAGTTCCAGAGCAACAAGGGACAACCACAGAGACTGCTCCAGAGAGCAGCCTACAGACAAGCACAAGCTCAGGGATGTTTACCACGAAGGTAGCAGAGAACACGGTCTTGGAGCCAGGCTTAGGAAAGCCGAGGAAGCTAGCCACCCCAGCTGCAGGCACAGAAGGGAAAAGGAGTTCTGGCCTGAAGACATTTTCATGTCAGAGGAAAAGCTGAAAGGAAAAGGCAGTAGGAACCTTCCATCCCAGCCAAGCCCTGTTAACTCAGCTGTACCCAAAAACTCCAGTCTAAGGGAGCTAGAAGGTAGGCTGTTTAATTCTAATATAAGGAAAGCTGAATGCAGAAGTTTTCCCTGCAGTTGTCAGACTTTGTGGGGCTCTCAGGGAAGAAACTATACAGAATGTGGTAATCTTCCATTCCACTCTGTTACTGAGGAGGAGGGGAAGTCTCAGTGCCGTGAGGAGAGACTGTTTGGCAATAGCACTTTTTACAATCTGAAAGAAGGACAGTCTGAAGGGGAATGTGAGGAAATGCAACTTGATATTCATGGGGAACAACCCTCAGATGATTGCATGGATTGTACACTCATTATTGCTGACCATATTACCTCTTTATGCTGAAGAGGCTGTTAAGACTTTCTAATAACAGGAGTGAAAGAGAGAAACTTACCTGTTTGTAAAAAGGACTGTTTTGAGCTACCTATTGTTCTGTTCATAGAAGCTGAAGATAGAAGCAATATTTTGGTTCCTGTTTGTTTCCTTTCTTTTGTACCAGAAGTATGGTCTTTTTGTCTTTGTTTCCATTGATATAAAATCCACCCGGAAGGGAAATAAAAGTACTGTCTAAAGCCTTACCACCTGACTGCAACTCACTTCTTTACTAGCTTGTGGGACTACAACACCCAGAGGGCAGTGCAGGGCCCTCTACACCACTCCCTGTGCTGGTTTAAGATAAGCCCCAGTGAAATACCCATGCCTTTGCCTCTGGGGACCTTTGCTGGGTGACAGAACTTGCTACCCATTGCCTGCATAGAACCTGTTACCCATTGCTTGCATATAACTTGCTACCCACGACCCACATAGAACTTGCTACCCATTGTTTGCATAGAACTTGCTACCCATTGTTTGCATAGAACTTGCTAACCACTGTTTGCACAGAACATGCTACCCACTGCCTGCACAGAACTTGCTACCCACTGTTTGCATAGAACTTCCTACCCTTTGCCCACACAGAACTTGCTGACCATTGCCATGGCCCCACATCACGTTGTCCTTCTGTTCCTCATCCTCCCGAACTGCACACCCTCCTACCAACACCCTCCCTCCTCTTCCCCCTACCCCCTACCTTCCTCACTTCTCCCTCCATTCTGTCCTCTAGCCTAGCATCTGCTCTTGAGCTTCATCACAACATCCCTCACATTCAACCATCCCCCCTCTCTTTAAGGCAACCCCACCCTCTCTTCCGCCGTACTGTCTCCTCTTTACCACGCTCTCTACTACTCCTTGTCCTTCTCTCTTCAGGTAACATCAACCCCAACCCTGGCCCCCCTCAATTTCTTTCTCACCCTAAAAAGAGTTCCTTACGCACCTTATCTAATCTCATCCACATCCCGCTCCTCCTCATTTCCGCCCTCCCTCACTCATCCCCCACTCACTCATCCAGAAATATCAACCCCAACCTTATCTCCAAATTGAAATCCTCACACATGCTACCTGATATCATCAATATCACCCCTCACTCACCCCTCACTTCCCCTCCCTCAGGTCACTCTTGGAGGGCACATACACCCAGACATATCCACCTGCACCCTGCTCCCTCCAAATCTCTGCACTACTCTAGAAATAGACCCTCACGTTAGATAAGAAATCCTCACGTAACTTATCCAACCATATCTATATCCCTCTCCTTCCCCTCTCCACTCTCCCGTTTTCATTTGCCTATGCAACGCATGCTCAGTCACTAAAAAACGTCCTTTTATTCACAACCTCTTTATCTCTAATGCCCTACACCACCTTGCCCTGACTGAGACCTGGCTCCCCCCGATGACACTGCATCCATTGCTTCCCTCTGCTATGGGGGCTACCAGTTCTCCCATACACCTCTAGCTACTGGTCGCGGTGGTGGTGCCAGCCTCCTACTCTCTCCCTCCTGCCAATTCCAACCCCAGTCATGCTCTCTCCTCTCCTTTGAAGTCCACTCTATTTGCCTCCTCACACCACTTCCCCTCCGAGTAGCTGTTATTTATCACCCACCCGACAAATCCAAATCGACCTTCCTCACCGACTTCGACTCCTGGCTTTCTGCCTTTCTGGATCCCTTTTCCCCCACTCTTATTCTTGGCGACTTTAACATCCATGTCAACAACCCCTCCAACCCCCACACCTCAAAGTTCCTCACCCTCACCTCCTCGTTCGACCTCCAACTTTGCTCCACCACCCACCTACATGGCCACTGCCTTGACCTAATACTCTTCTCCAATTCCTCTCCCTCTAATTTCCGCAACTCAATCCTTCCCTCATCTGACCATCACCTTTTAACCTTTACTCTTCAGCTTCCACCGTCTCAACCCCGTCCTGTCTCCTCTGACCTATTTAGAAACCTCCATAATATTGATCCCCTGACTCTCTCCTCATCATTTCTCCATCTCTTTCCTCCATTATATCCTCCAAGTCCGTTGACAAGGCACTATCTTCTTACAATGCTACACTATCCTCAGCTCTTGACACCCTTGCCCCACCCACCCCACGTCCTGTCAAACGATCTACTCTCCAACCCTGGCTCTCGCCCACAACCCGCTATCTACGCATCTGTGCCCATTCTGCTGAACGTGCTTGGTCCAAATCCCGCTCCCCAGAGGACCTTCTACACTTCAAATTCATGCTTTGTTCCTTCCAGGCAGCCATAGCACTTGCCAAACAAGACTACTACAGCCATCTGACTAACTCCCTCGCCTCTGATCCTCATTGTCTCTTTAACACCCTCAATTCTCTCCTCAAGGTCCCCCCACCCCCGCTCCCGCCCTCCCTCTCTGCCCAAACCATAGCTGACTACTTCCATGACAAAATCCACAAGATTACCCCCAATTCCCCCCCCCAGCTATACTCCCTCTGCTACCCTCTCCTCCTTCCCTCCAATTTCTAAAGAAGAAACCGCACTCCTTCTTACCTCCTCCAAACCCACCACCTGTTCATCTGACCCTATCCCCACCCATCTCCTACACCCCATCTTCCCCACCATTCTCCCCCATCTCTCATATCCTCAACCTTTCGCTCTCCACTGCAACTGCCCCCTTTTACTTCAAGCATGCTGTTGTCACACCCCTCCTCGAGAAACCCTCACTCGATCCCACATGTCTTTCTAACTATCGACCCATCTCCCTCCTTCCCTTCATATCTAAACTACTTGAACGAGCAGTTCACCATCACTGCCTCAACTTCCTCACCTCCCAGGCCCTCCTGGACCCACTACAATCTGGATTCCATCTCCTACACTCCACTGAAACGGCTCTCACAAAAGTCTCCAATGACCTGTTCCTAGCTCAATCTAATGGCCTCTACTCTATCCTCATCCTTCTTGACCTCTCTGCTGCCTTTGACACCGTTGACCACAATATTCTCCTCACCACCCTCTCCTCGCTTGGCTTCAAGGACTCCGTACTATTCTGGTTCTCCTCCTACCTCTCCCATCGCTCATTTAGTGTATGCTCTGGCAGCTCCTCCTCCTCCTCCCCTACCCCACTCCATGTAGGTGGGCCCCCTCCTTTTCTCTCTCTATACCCAGGGCTTTGACGTGCTTATCTCCTCCCATGGCTTCCAGTACCATCTCTATGGCGATGACTCCCAGATCTACCTCTCTACACCTGATATTTCTCCGGCAAACCAGTCCAAGATCTCTGCCTGCCTTTCCAACATCGCCGCTTGGATGTCTCATTGCCGATTGAAACTGAATATGGCAAAGACTGAACTCCTTCTCTTTCCCCCAAATTCCTCCCCTCCTCTTCCCCCCTTCTCAGTCTATGTGGATGTATCCACTATCCTTCCTGTTCCCTCAGTCCGCAATCTAAGGGTTATCTTTGATACCTCTCTCTCCTTCTCCGCACATATCCAGCTTGTAGCTAAGACCTGCCGCTTCTTTCTCTACAACATTAGCAAAATCCACCTCTTCCTCTCTGAACACACTACCAAAACCCTTATCCACTCCTTAATCTCCTCTCTCCTCGACTACTGCAGTGTACTCCTTGCGGGTCTCCCCATGAGCCACCTCCTTCCCCTTCAATCTATACAAAATCATGCTGCCCAACTAATCTTCCACCAGTCTCGCCATGCCCACATTACTCCACTTCTCGAGTCCTTTCACTGGCTCCCTGTCCAATTCCGCATCCAATTCAAGCTTCTCCTACTGACCTATAAATGCATTCACTCTACAGCCCCTCAATACCTCTTATCTCTTGTCTCTCCCTACATCCCCTCTCGGAACCTGCGCTCCACTAGCAAATTACTTATATCAATGCCTTTCACCCACACCACGAACTCCCGACTTTGCTGCTTCCACCTCGCTGCACCCCACGCCTGGAACAGCCTACCTGTGTCTGTACGCCAGGCACCCTCCCTAGCCCTCTTCAAATCCAGATTGAAGACCCAGCTCTTCACCATTGCTTTCAGATCCTGACTTCTATCCTTATCTTATGCCTTGCACTGAACTGACTGACTAGATTGTAAGCTCCAATGAGCATGACTCTGACGGGTAGGGACTATCTTTTGTATGTGGGCTGCCTCTTGTAGGTTAGCTGTACAGCGCTGCATGCGTGGCACTCTACAAGTGCTAAATAGTAGTAGTAGTAGTAATGTCATGTGTTTTTTTAATTTTCCAGCAGCTATGCACTTCATAATGTGTCTCAACCTTTATTCTTTTTATTTTAGACCAAGAAAATGCTACAAAACAAGATGACCAACCTAATCAACAGCCGGTTCCTTACCGAAAACCAAAAGATAAATAAAATAGTAAATATTCAGGCTTTATCCCTCTTCTAGATTTTAAGGCCATTGTAAAAGAAATAAAATGTTAGAAAATCAGCGACTCTGGGAGAGAAGTCTAACAGGAAAAGAACATACAGTGAGAGTTTTTCTGACGGTGAATCTACACACGCCGATACAGAAGAGCAACCAGCTCCTTACCGAAAGCCAAAAGATAAACAAACTAGTAAATATTCAGGCTTTATCCCTCTTCTAGATTTTAAGGCCATTGTAAAAGAAATAAAAGTATTAGCCCCTATGTTTTCTTTTTCAGATCGGGAAAATGTTAGAAAATCAGCGACTCTGGGAGAGAAGTCTAACAGGAAAAGATCATACAGCGAATCTACAGACGCTGATACAAAATACGGAGAGCGTGGTGAAAACCATATCTTTGATCACAGTGTTTCAGAGGACAGAAAGCACAGTTACTTACCTGTAACAGGTGATCTCTGGGAACAGCAGGAATAAGTCTTCACATATGGGTATCGTTGGTACCGACGGAGCCTGCACGGGAACGCTCCCCAGCGTCCAATCAGAACGCTTTTGGGAGCATCCCACCACTCCTGCATGCTGCCTTCCCGCCTTTCCCAACTGTCTCTCCTCAGTTGAGTTTTAAAGCTGAGACAAAGGGAGAGAGAGAGAAGGGAAAGAGATAGATAGAGTGATGGGGTTGTGAAGACTTATTCCTGCTGTTCCCAGAGATCACCTGTTACAGGTAAGTAACTGTGCTATCTCCAGGAACAAGCAGGAATGAGTCTTCACATATGGGGACTCCCAAGCTAAGATGCCTGGAGGAGGCCCCAGCATGTTGCAATCTAAATATGGGCCATGCTTATTCCTCAAAACCTCAGGCATCCAAGGGATGGAGGGTAGGAGTTGAACTAGAAAAGAAAAAGAGATGCTATGGAACAGCTTAACTAAACAAGGTATCCAGAGGGGAGTCCTTGTGTAAATCATAATATTAGAAAAATGTGGATCTCACTCAGAAATATTGCAAAATATTTGTTGAGGGTAATGAGGGTCTGTGGTTGAGAGCCAGATCATTATCCTCAGAGAAATTCCCCCAGTGTGAGGTAGAGGGAAAAAAACAATTTTGCAATACAGGAAGAGATGAGAAGTCCTCATGGCCAGAACTAACCCTAGAAGAAGTACTGGGGGAGTTCAATGAGATTGGACTTTTGAGAATAGGTAAAGCTTCTGTGAAGTCCAAAAAATTGAACTTCTTGTCCTTGGAGCAGAATAAGGTCCTAGGAAGAGTGGAGATAATCTGACTGGTTTGGATGAAAAGGTAGAAATACCTTTTGCAGAAAAAAGGGGATGGGTCTTTAAGACCCCCTTTATTCCAATGAAAGAGAAAGATATTTGTACTAAGCGTTGAGCCTCCAATTTTTTGAAGATCAGTAAAAGTCTTTGTAAGTGATGTCACTTATGATGAAGACTTTACATGTAGAGCTTCAGGTGTGACGTAACCTAAAAGGTAACGGTAAAATAAGGTATTTGGTAAAAAAACATAGAAATTGGTTGTCCACTGAGTTTATGGTATGCTGGGGCAGCATTAATATGGACAGTAGACAAATCTTTCAGTCAGATGATGTATAGAGATTGACGCAACAACAAGAAGGATTAAGACCTACTTGAGAATCTTGATGGAGAATCTCTGTCTGGTTAAATATGGAAGAACTATGGAGAAAGTTTCATGGAAACTGGTAATATGTTCTTCACTTACAGGGATAGGATTAGACTTCTTGAAAAGATCTAGCCCTTGAATAACCAGGTCTCAAGACGTACGTGAATGAGTGCAGAGGAGATCCTTAGTCTTAAGACAGCAAGTCTGGATCCTTCTACAATTTCAATTAGTAGCTGGAGAAAAGACGCAATATAAGGGATACCATGTTTGCCTCTTTATGAGGGCAATATGAGTATCATGCGCTCCCCTTTTTAACATAAGCTACCATGAAGTATAGGAAATTAGAAGGAGAGTAGTGAATAAGGACCAACTGTAGTGAAAAAAATGCATCCCTTTTGAGGAAGTTCCAGTGAGATGTGGAACAACCAGGGAATTGTGCAATTTTCTACACATTCACGTGGTCTAAACCCTGGTTATCTTTTCTTAAAAGGAAATTTTAAGGAATATGGTAAAAGTAGGAAAAAACCAGTCATGTAGGAACATGACTGGTAGAGTCTACCAGCTGAAGCCCTTATTAACTATCTGGCCAGCTACCTATTAGGAGTAGCTCTGAGGATCTCTGGCAAAGGCCCACAGTTGCAGAGCTTTGTTGTAGAATTGCAGAGAGCATGTTGTAGGTTGCTTAGATCTGGCTGTGCAACCTTATCTATTCTGTTGGAGCCGAGAGAACTGAACGTGGCTAAGAATAGTAGACAGGCCTGATGCCTGCAACAAATGAGTTGTGGATCTCCTTTGGACTTTTCTGTTATTAAGGCAGCATAAAAGTTAGGTCCCATAGGTTGGAGAGGACCGACAGACATAATTTGGAGTAGTAATACCCAATTTCTGTCCGAAAAGCTGCCTTAAAAAGATATGTGAGAAGGAGATGAACTGCAAAAAGGGGAGAAAACTCTGTATGGAAACTAGTTACTGGAGTAGATTTTGAAGAAAAACCTATGGCTTAGAGGATAAGCCCTCCAGTTGATTAGTAGTACTCTTAGAGACTGAATGTCTGGACTAAGAGGGATAGAAATTAATACAGAGTTGAGAAGACTTACAATTTAGTAAGTCTTTGAAGGGATAGGGTCCCCTTGCAGTTAAAAGTAAGAGATATCCTCGTACAGGAAAACTGACAAGGTGAAAGGTATAGTTCACCCTGTTGTTAGTTGTTAGTTCTCCTTTTTGTTTTAAAAGGAGAAACCTGTTATCTCTGGGGTATGATAGTCCTTAATAGCTCTTAACTAGAAGGATAGATTTCTCTTGTAGCAAGAGATTCATGCCCAGAACCCAGGATTGAGTCAATGTATGACTGATATCTCAGCATGGGTGAGATGACTTTTAGATGCTTCTGTTGAAAAGAAGTAGGTTCAAGTTCTAAACCTCACACAGAAAAAGTGAATAAAATATCAGAAACCCTGCGATTGCTGGGTTTGCTGAGCCTGTTGAGGTTTTGATTTTCTTAGTCTGGTGTGGTGTTGCCCATCTTTGGAAACATCTGTAGAATGGGTAGAAGATGGATAAAACTTTTTCCCCTTGGGGGAATAAAGCTTTTTATGAGATATTTTATTAGCTGGGATAGAGGCGAGTTTGGAAAATCCTCCGAAAGTAACAGCATCAGTGTTCAACTGATTAGCTTGAAATAAAGCCTCCTTGTTGAAGAGATTTTCATCAGTACAAGGGGTATTTCCCAGCCTTTCCTGAATCCATCTGTCCAAGTCAGAAACTTGGAGCCAGGCTAAGCGTCGTGCTCCTATGGCTATAGCAGAAGTTCTGCTAATAGACTCAAAACAGTCCAGGGAAGCACAATTAAGAAACCTAGAGATATTTTGAGCATGATTGACTAATAAGAAATAGTCTGCTCTTTTATGCTCTGGAAGAAAAGGGTTCAAAAACTTTAAGTTCTTTGTGACCTCTTCAAGAGATAATCCCATGTAGAAAATATATGAGATAATTTTTGCTGAAAGCATGGATGCCTGGAAGCATCGACATCCAAAGGCATCTAAAGTCCTAGACTCACGACCTGGCGGATAAGAAGAGTGCTTCTTTGCACTCTTAATACGCCTCATTGCTGATTCCAGAACAATAGAATGATGAGGAAGTTGAGTCTTTTGAAAACCTGGAGAAGGTGGCACCTTGTACATAGTGTCAAGTGTCTTGGAATGTGGGGATACCGTTAAAGGAGTTTCTCACATTCTTAGCAGTAGATCTTGTAAGATCTGATGCACAGGAAGCAAGATCACCTCATTTGGAATCCAGGGAAATTGCAGTGTCTCTGAATTCCCCGGTAAGGATTCTTTGCCAGGTATAGAAATGGCAAGTAGCTTTGCCATATCAAGCAGAAAAGCTTGAAAAGAAATCTCTCCCAAAGAGGACTCTTTAAAATGAGGGGTAAAGGCTAGACTTGTAGAAAAAACAGCCTTGGTACCGATGGATTCATCCCAGTCATCGGGATCAGAAGACTGAAAAGGATGAAGCATCGGATTTTCTTTAAAGCGATGTCTTTGGTACCGCCCGAGGTCGGTACCGAGACGAGTCGGTACCGAGACGAGTCGGTACCGAGACGAGTCGGTACCGAATCTTCCATGCTAGAGATTGATTCCAGGCTCGGCATCGAGGAAAGTGATTCTGTCGAAGTAAGCATGGACGGTACCGACACTGATGCCGATACCGGTACTGAAGACGATACCGATACTCGAGGAACGGTCTGAAGCAACTCTAACGGTACCGAAGTCGCCGAGAGTGCTAGACTACGTTCAACGGTGAGGAGTGTTTCGTCCATCACCATAGCCGATGCCGGGGTGTCGGTACCGCCCAAAGCGGCCACAACCACCGAGCATGGCCCAAGTATGTTCATCGAGGTAAGAACCTCGGGAACAACCCAGAGCCCCGTTAATGCTTTGGAGCCTGAAAACTCCCGCCATGGCTTTATTGCCAAGATATCCTCGAGGGCAAGGCCAAAGCCATCTCGATGCTGGGAAGGAGATCTACCATTCGAGGACTGGCTAGTCTTTACAGACTTTTGTTTGGTTACCTGATCCTGTGAAGAAGATATTCTAGCTGGTAACATCAAAGGGGATGTGAACTGGGTATCGAGTTCTTCTCGATTCTGAAGACTTCTTCTGTTTGAGCTCCAGCAGGAGAGACACTCCAGAGGGCAATGGTCAGGACCTAAACATTTTAGACACCAAGTATGAGTGTCTGAAAAAATATCTGTACCGCCACACTTTGAGCATTTCTTAAGGATAGTGGCTGGCTTTTCCATAATGGAAGGGTAGAGGCCTAGTGGCCTAGAGACCGTCAGGCACTAAACAGGAAAATATTTCTAGGGAAAGAAGAAAATCTTCAGGAAAAAGAAAGAAAAGTACCGGCGGTACCAGTAGCATCGAGGGAAGCTAGACGCGACCGCAAAAAAAAGAAAAATAAAAAGAAAAATTTTCTGCGGTGACAGGAATACGTCCTGCCGGCTCCGCGGAAAATGGAAAACTGAGGAGAGACAGTTGGGAAAGGCGGGAAGGCAGCACGCAGGCATGGTGGGATGCTCCCAAAAGCGTTCTGATTGGAAGCTGGGGAGCGTTCCCATGCAGGCTCCGTCGGTACCGACGATACCCATATGTGAAGACTTATTCCTGCTTGTTCCTGGAGATCAAATAATCTTGCATTAGACCCCTCTGAAGAATCAGAACCAGTTAGTTATGTTCAGTTTGTGAAAAGGTGGAATCGTAAATTGGACGATTGGCGCTTTGAGCCTCAGATAATGTGGTTACCCTGTCTAAATAAACCAAACTTCTTCTGAATAAATTACACTAAGTTTAATGGTGTAATTTATTCAGAAGAATTTTGGTTTATTTAGACAGGGTAACCACATTATCTGAGGCTCAGAGTGCCATTCAACAAGGTATTCAGCATATTCTGGATGAGGTTAGCAGCAGAGTTTCATCTGGTGATTATGTACAGGTGCATCTATATTCATCTCTTTTTCACAATTCCTTGTATTCTGGAAAGTTAAACCCTGAAGCATTAAATGCTGATGATTTCTTAGATCAGATCGCTAAACTCCTTCAGAGTCACAGAGAAATCCAGGTTTGTGATATAGTCCGTGTCATTGTACTTGTCATAAGAAATCAGGGTGGGGGGGCCCGTAGGGTCTTAAAGACTATACCATTTAGCCAAATTATTCATAAGAAAAGGATGTATTTGATAGACTTGAATAACACTGATAATAACCTGTGTTTTGCAGGTAGCCTCACAGTCCTCATGTCATTGGTAAAAATGACAGATGTCGAACTGTTAGAAGGTGCTAAAAAAACTACATAATGAGTTGGGATGGCCGATACATAGAAAAGTCATGCTCGATGATGTAGTAATATTTGAACAGCATTTAAAAATAAACATACGTGTTATGCTTTACACAAATTCATGGGTTTGTTTTAAGACATCAGACAGACCCATGTTCCCTAAAACTGTGTTCTTGTTGCTACACAACGACCATTTCAATGGTATAACCGACGTAAAAATTTTTTACGGGGAGCGCAACTTCTGTAGTTACTGTTAGAAACCGTGCAGCCACGATCATAATTGCACATTATGGTGTCGTCTTTGTTTAACACTAACGTGTGTGAGTAATGTTAGTGTACAACAGAGATGTCCTAAATTCAAACTGTTTTGTCGTTCTAAAGAGTGTTTAGATAGATACGTGTATTTGGCACTGAAAAAAGAAGTGGAGTGTTTATCTAAGATACTGTGCCAGAAATGTGAGTCTTATGTGGACAAGAAACATAAGTGCAAAGGTTGGCATTGTAAACTATGCAGTGAATCCTTAACAGGGGATGGCGTCCACTTATGCTTTTATGACCCCTATTGGTAAAACTGAAACATTTGAAAAGTATAATTTTTATGATTGTGAATGTATGCAAGAAACAGGCTGGCATGTCCCTAATTACATATATGCGACGGACTTAAATGATGAAAGAAACTGGGAATTCAAGGGCCTCGAATGTATTTCTGCCTTTATACAGATTTTTTGTGACAAAAAATTTAAAGGCTACACCTTCATAGCCCATAATTCCAAAGGTTATGACGGGTATTTTGTTCTTAAACAGCTGCTAAAGGAAAAGATGAGCACAGGGCTGCTGGTTCAAGGTGCTAAACTTTTACAAATTACCGTTGAACCTTTGACTATCCATTTTATAGACTCTCTAAATTTCTGCTTATGAAACTTAGCAAACTTCCACAAGCCATGGGTTTTACAGGCTGCAAGGGGTACTTTTCACACTTTTTTAATACTCTGGAAAATCAAAATTACGTAGGCCCTATGCCGGATGTTGAACATTATGGTGTGGGACACATGTTTCCTGAAGAAAAAGAGGAATTTTTACAATGGTACAACGACAATCAGCATAAAACTTTTAATTTGCAAAAAGAGTTGGCTTATTACTGCCCGCAGGATGTATCTATTTTGCGGCAGGCCTGTGTTCTCTACCGAGCTGAAATCATGAAAATGACAGACAAAGAAGTGGTTGTAGAGCAGAGTGACATATCAAAAATTCTAACAAGTTGTTTAGAACCTTTCCAATATATAACCCTTGCATCTGTATGTATGGTTATGTTCAGATTAATGTTTTTAGAACCCAAGACTGTGGCACTCATTCCACCGGATAACTATCACCGGCAGACACAGAGATATTCATCCCCCTCTATTCAATGGCTGATGTATGTAGAGGCCAAAGAAAATATACAGATCACACATGCTCTGAAAGGTGGCGAAAAAAAGGTGGGGTCTTATTTTCTTGATGGTATACAGTGATCGATGGGGTAGAAACAGCTTTTGAATTTAATGGTTGTTTTCATCACGGCTGTCCGAGTTGTTATAACGATAAAGACCAGAATCCTGTAACAGCCACGACCTATGGTTTTCTTTATTACAAAACACAGCTAAAAGCTGCATTCCTGGAAAGCCAGGGGTTCCTTTTATCTTATCCAGTAAACAATAAAGACATCTCAACCAACCCACAGACCTTCCACTCATACACATACAATACAGATACCCCACAGACCACATACACACAAAACTGAAGCCATGATGATATTATGACTATGTTTATTAATTATATACCCTGTTATCCGAGTTATATTCTCCTGTTTTCTGTAAACACAAAGTACTGTTGAATTGTGTATCTCACTGTTTTTTGTGAACCGCGCTGATGCCTAATAGTGCGGTATATAAGAGTCTATAAATAAATAAATAAATAAATAAGTCTATGGGAGCACGAGTGGAAGCGGATGGTAAAAGAAAATTCCACCAGAAAGCCGTTTGGTTATCTTATTGTGGATTTAAACAACACAATGCCTGAGGCTTACAGACTGAGGATGGATATCTTCCCGCCAGATTGGACTATGGTATACTGTGAAAAACCACAAATCCCACATAAAATGAAATGAATATGTAACTGGCCCTTCATACATGCTTGTGTGTCTCAGACAACATGTCTCACCTTGTAAACGTTTGGTTCAAGCCTCTCCGCAGCACATAAGAGCTATCCTGAATACAGCTTCTAATGATTTGTTAGCAGCTATAGTTGAAATCGCTCTCAACACCCTAAAAGGTAACATTCCTCTTTCACAACACCAGATAAAGGTTTTAAAAGGGAAGCGTCACGCCATAAAGAGTCTGTGCAATAAAAGACTACCCATTAAAAAGAAGAAGCAATTGGTGAGACAGTCGGGTGGATTTATCGGGCCCCTGTTCAGTTTTGCATTACCACTGATAACAGGGCTTCTGACAAACCGCTAATGCAGCACGCTGAAAAAATGTACATAGCCCCTAGTCAACAACTCTAGCGCTTGAGAAACCCGCCAGATCGGGATGAAAATATTAGAATCACGACCATTCATAAGTTAGATGAAGAAATGAAAAACATCCTGCAAAGCATTGGTATGTCTGAACATGAAAAGGCTAAATGTTACTCAGAAGTGCTACAGCGCTATCTCGTGCTTAACAGACAGAGGGATATGGAAAAAGAAAAAATAAACTTGTATCTACAGGCAGAAGATGAGACATCAACGGCAGCATCTCTAGAAAATATTATACCTCCAGACCCTGTAATACAAGAAGTGTTAAACAGCATCAATATGCGCTATAGGAAAAATGCTGAGGTGCTGCTTAATAAACTGTTAAAAAACAAGGATGTGGCATCCTGGGAGGGAAATGGAACATCTGTATACCGGGGAAACCCTGTCAATGGCTCTAACCTACTTGACCTCGTTCGTGGGGCTACGCAGCCCCAAGCTCTTTCACAACGAAGAATATCCAGGGGCTGGGGGGAGTTCATGCAAACCCTTGCCGAATTAAATATGCCCTCCACGGTGATGGGTAATACAGCCAACAGAGATGTACTGGCACACCTCAAGGAGAACCCATCTGTGAAGGTTACTAAAATGTACACGAAGCTGATAAAGAGCAAAGAGCTACTCCCTCATAAAAATCGTAAATTATCTCACAGCTACTGGTGGTTGAGTGTATAAAAATGTATTTTCAATAAAATGTTTAAAAACAAAAATAAAAGACTAGACAGTGGTTTCTTTTCAAAAACCTCCTTAGAGGGGTTACTTTTTATTTAGAAACAGCATAACATTCACAATAGGAGACACACACCTGCTGGTTATGAAATGGATTTCTAAAAGATCTACACAAAGTTTGTTTGTTGTGTTTTACAAAATGGAACACCATATCATCATTTTGCATTAAATCTTCAGAATACATTTCTTTTTTTTTTTAATTCTTTATTTTCGTTTTACAACAACAAAGGAAAGGAAGACATACAGCTAAAAGACAAATACATACATGGAATATGATACATACACCAAAGTAAACCCCTGCCACCCCCCTCCCCCCTGCTTCTTCTCTAGGAAACTGAATCATTCTCGAAGCGGGCGTGTACTGACATTATTGTGTTACAAAACCTAACAGCGATCTGAAACATGATGAGTGTACATTAAACAGACATGTCGAAGCAATGAGCAGATTGTACATGATCTTTGAGCATCTGCCATTTAGACAAGCGAGAATAAATTTGGATATGGAAAATAGCTCTCCGAGATATCTGCTCATATTTACTATATAAGCAGACAAGGTTCCACTATTCATTGACAGTAAGTCGAGAGCTATCCTTCCAAGTCCTCGTGATTAAACATATGGCTATACCCAGCATGAAATCAGGAGAAAGCGACCCTTCTTAGGAAGAGAGGGGACCTCCGTCACTGAGCGGAGTCCCACAGTCTTCCAAGAAAGAGGCTCGTGAAGGTGTAAGATAAATGGAATACGACCCCAGACCCGCCCCCAGTAAACCTGTAGTTAAGGACATTCATAAAGAACATGAGCGAGGGTCCTACATCAGTATGGCAAGACCTACACTGATCCCTGGCAGTTGTGTTCCATTTGGCTATTTTCCTGGAATATAAGAACATCTATGTGCAAAAAGGAAGAGAGTTTGGGTAACTGAGGCAGACCGGGAAACCCGCACTATTTTGCTCCAGAAAACGCTCTAATGCACAGGGGTTAAAGTGGTTTGCGGTTAGCGATCCCAGGCTTGTTGGACTCTACAAGTGACAGTATCTGTACCCTGACATAATAGTTATAAAAGTTAGAGGCTACCCCATGTGTTCTACTAATAGAGTGAATTAGTTCTAATAGCCCGTCCTTAGTAGGGACAGAGGGCGGCATGATTGGAGCACTTTTGAGGCAGCATGGAAGCTGCATCAATTGAAAGTAATGTTTCGCTGGTAACGCAAATTCCCTGTATAAATCAGAAAAGGTTTTCCAACGAGCTGCAGAGAAGAGCTGTTGGGGTGTCCAGATCCCCCTGGAGTACCAGGGTCTGGAAGTAATCATACATGGCTGCTCGAATTTCTAACCGAAACTCTGGCTGAGTTAATAGGGCTCTATCAAAGAACCAGGCCCCCGGATTCCCTTGGAGTGCAGTAGTATGTTATTGAAAAGAAATAGCAGCATGATCTGAAATATGCTGAGAGTAAATCTTTGCAGCGTCCACCTGAGGAACCAACAGTTTTGATATCAGAAAGAAATCGATGCGAAACTGGGATTTGTGAGGGGAAGTGAAGAAGGTAAAGTCAAGCTCATTGGGGTGTAGTAACCTCCATAGATCGACTAGAACAATATCTGTGTTCACAGAGATTAGCGCGATGTGACTCTTGGGGGGACCACTTGTCCTAGGCGGCTATTTGTCAATCAGGGGATCAAGAACTAAATTGAAATCCCCCCCCAATATCAATGAAGTATTAGCAGAGGCCTGCGCAACCTGAGCAATAGTAGCAAAAGGGCAGGGTCATCTACATTAGGAGCATAAAGGCATATACATGTAACTTTAAAGTTACCTATCTTGAGGTGAACTCGGGACCATCTAACCGCTGTATCTGAGCAAGTCGCAATAATAGTAGCATGCAGAGAGTTCCTATCCAATATGGCAACCCCACATTCCCTAGAAACGGCTGGGGAATAGGCGGCCACCATGTAAGGTTTAATATTGAGTTTGAGGGTTTCCTTCGAATTGAAATGTGTTTCTTGGAGGAAAATCAGGTCCGCAGCGTCATGACTTAAATAACTTAGGATTTTCCTCCGTTTTATCGGATTATTGATTCATTGTACGTTCAATGAGAAAATCTTACATGGTGCCATCAATCGATAACAGACATTTTAGGTAAGAGCGCTTGAAAACTTACAACATAATCAGAATCTGTACAATAATGACATAAGCACCAAGTATGCTGGCCAATACACCCAAATTGAAAAGTATGTACCAAAGTAACTTAGAGAAGAAGCAAAACCCCCAATGAATATGGCGACCAGATGTCTGCGGGAGGAGGCCCTAGAGAGGAAGATAGAGACATAGTAAAAGAAAAGAAACACCAGAGTCCATAAGTAACACTGTCTCTGATACTCGTCGAGGCTACTATGGGTAGATGGAGTCGGGTCCCAGATATCTTCAAAATAAGGCAACAAACCGCCCTCGACAGACTCTTCGCTGAGCCGCGGTAAATCCAATATGGCCGGCACAGCGGATATGAGAGTACTGGTAGGAATATTCTGGAAGTCAGCGCATCAAGTCGGCTTCTTTAGAGTCCAAAAACTCCGCTAGTAGATCAGGGTCCTCAAATGTTCTTGTCTGATTGTGAAGCGTGACTCGGAGCTTGGCCGGGTACATCAGGCCATAGCGTGCTTGTAGTTGTTGAAGCCTCGGCCGAAATTCCAGAAAGCGCTTTCGGCGGTCGACCGTGGGTTTAGCCAAGTCAGGATAGAAGGAGACCTTGTGGCTCTCAAACTCCATATGGCCCTTTGCCCGGGAGGCACTGAGAATTTGTTCCACATGTTGATATCTCAAAAGTCGAAAGATGATAGGCCGCGGGGTCTTCCTGTTGAGCGTTATGTTTGTGGGTACACGATGAGCGCGATCGATCTCCAATTCTTTGGTAAAGGTGATTTGGAGCAGGGAAGGGAGGATTTTACCTAAAAACTTCTTCATGTCTCCCAATTCCGCTCCCTCCGGTATGCCCACGAGTCGTAGATTGTTGCGGCGCGCTCTATTATTGCCATCTTCCACTTCTTTCTGCAAGGCCCGCACCTGACGTTCAACTTTGTCGAGTTTGGACAGCCGGACCGCATGGGAGTCTAATATACTCTCCATTTTGTCCTGACGCGAAGAGAGCCCCTCCAGCCTACCTTGCAGTACACCAAGATCTTCCCTCAGCGCTCGAAGTGCTTCACCGTTTGACTGCACGAGGTCCTTAACCCCTCTAATTTCTGCGAGGATTTCCTGCTGCATTTCGGGGCCCTCGCGCAAAGCCAGCCCCTTCTGCGGGGACGGGGGTTCAGTTTTGGAGCGTTTACCGTGAGAAGCTGCTGGAGATCCAAATTCCAGGCGCGTGGGTTTGGTCCCCGCCATCTCACCAATGTGCCCCAGCAAGATCAGAGCAGAAATTCAAGTATGTCCGGTGTTAATTCAGGATTCTGAGTAGGCCTCTCGGGAGCCTCAGCGTTATGCGACCATCCCGCTGGACATCGGGCTCCGCCCCCCTCCAGAATACATTTCTAAAATATTTTCAAAAGGCACCTCTTTACAGCAATGGTGCAAGAAAACCACACAGTGATATCCACAAGCAATGTACATTGGGTGCTGTAATTGTCTGCTGTGGTATAAAACAGCTTTACAATGCTTGTTGAAAAAGCTCATAATGCTGGTAGGAAAGAATAAGCTATCTGGGGGTTATCCATAAGAATAAAAAATTCACCTGTTCCATCTCCACATATATAGAGGGATAACCAGTGTTCTCCAGGTAGGTTATGAGGATATGTATTTAGCACCAAACACACGGGCTTCCTTGATATTTGTACATCAGCTAACCAGTCGCTGGGTAGCACATCTAAAAAGAAATCTGCAACACAGGGATCCTTCTTTAAAACACAGAAGATCTGCATGGTGTTCATTTTCACGAATGATCAAAAAGAGCATTCCTTCTATGATTAATTTCTATCACATTGTCAAAAAAACCATAAACAATTATGTCAACTGTATGGGGTAAGGCGCTGGCAAAATGAATTTCAGCCCACAGGGTACCAGTTTTAATCAGTGAGTAATGGTCTGCACACTCTTGATCCGGTGAAAGGTCAAACGCCAACAGGGTATAACCTTTGTAAAACTCCTGACGGTCGATCAGCAATGCTGTGTCTTTCAGATGTATGCCAGTTGCTTGCACCAGTTGCATATATTCTCTTACACAACATCCATTTTGAAAGTCAGGTTGAAGAGGTTTCCCGGGTACTTGTTCACTATCCATATACAGAGCGGCAAAATTAATATCATAATGTTTAAAATTGAAGGAGTTTTTAGCATAATAACCGCTGAAAGCATCATTATCCACAAATCCCAGCACAATGAGTTATGGTAGCTGCCCCAAAAAGAGATTTTCTTGGTTAGTCACATGGGCTCCGACTGGTATGCTAAACACCTTCAGCCCCACACGGTCAATAGCATACTTGACATTAGCTTTCAACAGAGCTTCCGCATGTCCCCCAAGTGCACTCCAAGGGAAACTTTAACTCTCTTTACAAAGAGCGCATCGTTTAGGATAAGGAGTTTATAACTTTCTTCGGCATCACCGCTCATTAAACAGAAAAAAATTTTGTTGTGGGTCAATTTAATTTTGAGATCCACACAATTAATCGATAGCTTTTCTTGAAAAAATAGATCACTATGTAAATGCCCTAATAGCTCTACCTTGTGGCTAGAGGCTTTAAATTGGGCCCTTTCAGTAAAACCAACGTTGCGAGATCCTATCTCTCTCACTTCATGCTGCCCGGCTGTGTCTTTATAAACAACCCACTTGTAAACTGTGATTTGAGGGGTCTTTCACCATAATTGAGAAGCAACTCTATGAGGGCTCTGTAGGGGTAGCAGTTGTTGCTCTGGCTAATGAGTTGGTCTCCCAGGGTAACATCCAGCTGGCTAACAGAGATGCGATTCAGTAGTTCACCAGCGCTATTTTGGCTGCTGGATCGATGTTTGAGCCGCCTTCATCCACAATTTTACAGGTCAGGTGCAAAAGAGTACTATTTAAATCAATGTAGTCTTCACCATGGCTGTTTCCGACAAAGCCGATAATGGCGGAATTTCCACATAAATACTTTTTTCGATACTTGTTTGGGTCGGGGCTAGTTGAAACAGGTCCAGTTCTGATTTAACACACTCTTCAGAGCCATGGTGTACAAAAGCCATGGTGCTATTTTAGAATATATCTCGCTTCCTAGAACGAGTGCTTCTCTTCGTAGACTGGTGGTTAAGCTTCTGAGACTTGTCGCTTCGGGTTTCTTTCTTTTAAAAGGCTTGGGCGGTCCTTGAGGTAACTCCCGAAACTTGGTTCTCTTTCTTTTAACAGCTTTTTTAATCACAGCCAGTTCTGATCCTGCCTGTTCTATAGAATGGTTCATTTTATTTAGAACCGCCGTTGTGACATGACTCATGACATCTTTGGCTATGTTTTTTGCGGCGCCTTTCACGTGTGGTTTAATAATTTCAAAACCCCTTCTCAAAAACGGAATAGCTTTTCTAAAGAGACTACGAAACACCCCACCAACACCAGCACCATACATGACTGGTACTCCATGATATCTTGAAAGTCCATAGCCAGCTTGTGCTGTTTGTCTGTATGCTTTGGGGTCTCCGTAGTCTTTAACCACAACCATTTTAAAAAACAACCACCCTCCGCGGTCGCAGATGAAGCTTAAGGATCACCTTCCCGTAACGAAATGAGATGTATCTGTTCTGATCCAGCTTTATTTCAAATGTGATGGTGTCAATATGCTGTTTGTTTACAGGTACATAATGTGGCTTATCATAAGTTAATGTGATAAACTCATCCCAAAACCCCTTAGTTAGAACACAGCGCAGCAGTGGCACAAAATGGTCACCTACTAACTGGTGCTCTACAATATCTGTGTGCAGGTAGAAATGGGAACACTGTGTATTAACGTCAGCTTCTCTTCCCAAGATGGTTGCCAAATCACCATCTGCAGAAATAACAGACTTATCTTCCGATTTTATTTGGATTTTTCACGCATAGGGTTCATAAATGATTCGTGGTGCCGCAGATTTATAGATGCTGCTAATGTCCTGATTCATGGATTCCACTAAACTCTGCATGGTTGCGTAATGTCCTCTCCTGACTGTCATGTGGTGCTGTATATTTCCTGCTATGGAGGTGACAACATACTTTTGATCTTCCTTAATATTCTCCCAAGTGTTGGGATATTGTATTTCCACTAACCCTACTTCCCACGGTCCTTGTAATTCCAATAGCCTTGCTAGTTGTATGATAAAATTAGCGCTGGTATTTCTGGGAAACACACCTGCTGAGGCATTGCTAGGCAGTGTGAAATAAAAGCCACCATCATTCATTTTATTTTAATGCTGCTTTAAAGAAAGAAAGAAATCAGATGTCTTGAATCTCTGATGCTTTAACCGAACTGTTAAATTTAACAGGCCATCCCCTCCATTTCTCGAGGTAGAATCTGTTCCTGCCACATCCTTTTACCTTTAGAACCTTATCGATACAGTATAGTCTGTCCTGTTGCGGGGTGACTTTTAGCAATTCTTCAGGATAAAAAGAACCTTTTATGGCTTCACCGTCATAATCATGTATCTTGTATGTCGCTTTCTGTCCCCTGTTTAAAATGTCTGTTATTATAAATACCTCGTCAGTCCATGTTTGCTCGTAACCTTTTTCAAATTTTCCTTTAGTTTTTGAAAGTCTTACATGATCTCCTTTCTTTAAGGGGTTCTTGGTGTGCTTATATTTGATGCTATCACCGTAGACTCTTTTCCAGATCTGCAGAGAATTTGTGTATGTCACATCTATAGGCCTCGTCTTTATTGTTCTGGGAAAACTATGATTATAGCTGTGCACAAAAGCCTGCAGTAATGCTCGAGGCCGCGGGCCGGGTCCCGCGGCCGTCAGTAACCTGGGCCCGGGCCCGGCCTCGGCCTCCAGCATGTGACGGGGGGCGGGGGGGGGGGGGTGAGGGAGAGGAGGCCATGCGCGCGGCATTCGAAATCGCTCCGTCATGTTGTCGGGGCGATTTCATTGGCCGCGGGCTGAAGAGGGGGGGCGGGCAGTGTCTGCGAGGAGCCGCGGCCGTCTCCTTCTTGCCACGACTCCTCGGGAAACGGACGCGTTACGGCGGGTCCGGTGAGTGGGGTAATCGGGGGGTTATTCTGCTCGGGGGGTGCTCCGTGGGCGAGTTAGTCAGGGGGCTCTCTGTGCGGCGGGCGTTTCCGGCGGGAGCATACTTTTCTTTTCTCGACGGGGGTTGGTGGCAGCTTCCGGCTACTTTGCAGGCAGCTTATGCGGGGGGATCGATCGGGGCAGGAGCATTCTGCCTACCGGAGGGGGGACCAGGGCGAGGACAGAAGGAGCCATAAGAAAGGGGGTTTCGGCGGGAAGGGCTGGGGGGAGCTCGAAGGGGTCACGGAGCAGGCAGTGGGAGTTTGCGGAGGGGGGGGCAGGTAGGGGGCGGGGAAGCATGGGACAGGGGCTGGGGAAGCGGGGGTCTCTACCTGCTTCAGCAGCCAGGTTGCGGGGTCCGGGGGGTGGGTGGGCGTCCTGGGGGGGGGTGGGGGGCCTGGGGGCGGGGGAGACTGATGGGGTGGAGGGGGGGGTTGGGTGAGGGGGTGTTGCAGACGGGAGCATTGCAGTAGGGATCGTGGTGCCGGGGGGCTGGTAGGGGACAGGGGGGAGCGGATGCAGGGGGGGGATTGGATGGGCTGGAGGGGGGGATTTGCTGGGCTGGGGGGGGGAACGGATGGGTGGGGGGGAACGGGTGGGTGGGGGGGTTCAGGTCACGGGCGTTTGCCCTGCGGGGGGCTGGCCTGGGCGGCACGGGAGCCTAGGGGCCCGTGTCGCAGGGGATGGGGAGGCCGGGTTTGCATGGTGGGGAATGGGCGGCCTGGTCCCCGGTGTCGGGGCAGTCGATGGGTGTGGGCCCATGGGGGGGGGGTGTGGGGGAGGGGATGGGTGGGGGGGCCGGTTTCCAGGGTGGCGGAGGGCTGCTTCCCTAGGGAGCGGCGGGCTAGGCAGCCGAGGGGTTGGGGTCCTCGGGGGGGGGGGCATCAGGGGATGGCTTCTCCGGGGGTTGGTGCACCTCCTTCCCCGTGTGTTGGTTCTCCTCCTTCCCCGTGTGTTGGTTCTTCTCTCCCTCTGCAGGTTCCCTGGAGTGCAAGGGCGGCAGCTGGCGGTGTGGGAGTCGGCTCGACGGAGATGTCGCAGAGCTGGTGCCAGACCGATCTGACCTCTGTGGAGCTGGCGGGGTCCACCTCGGTAGTGCGGGGAACAGCGGAGCCGGCGGCGCTAGGTGAGTGTACTGGGAATCCGGTTGGGGGGGTGGTGTCGTCGGGTGAGGGTGCGCCGCGGGTACGTAAAGCCTCAGCGCCGTGGATGCACCGGCAGCGTAGTAGGCGGAGTGCGTCGTCTTCGTCGTCGTGGTCCTCGGATACTTCCTCGGCGGCCTCCTCGGTCGGGCCGCGGGCAGGTGAGGGGTCCTCGGCGGTGTGGTATGCGGCGTTGTGGGAGGGGGTTCTGCGCAAGTTGTGGTGGCGGATCATAGAGCGGCGTCACGTCGATATTTTCCGGCGCCTCGAAGGGGGAGACGCTCGGGGGAGAGTCGCGAGGAACGGAAGGAGGATGAGTAGGCGGGGGGTGCGTATGGTGTCCTGGGACGCCTTCCAGAATTGAACCTGGGGCCTTTTTTCGCGAATGGTGAGTGTAGGGAGCCTGTGGGCCCGAGTCGGTACGGTGAGCTGCAGGCTGCAGCCGACTTCGGTGGGGAGTTCGGGATTGGATGGAGAATTCGGCACTTGTCGAGGGGAATGAAGGAGGTTAAGCGTCGGATGCAATGGTCGGCCAGGAATGGTGGGGGGGGGGGCCGGTCCGGTTAGGGCCTCGGGCGATGCAGCTTTGCGGGCCTTTCAGTCCTGTTAGCCAGCGGGCCCGGGGCCCGATTCATGCTGCCCATTTCCGGACGGCAATTTTCGGCGCGCCTGCTTGCTTGGCGGTGCCGGTCACGTGGCCATTAAGGGTAGTCGACGGACAGTTCAGGGGGCGCCGGCGGCAGGTAGGTGTAGAGGGTAGCGGGGGGGGCTGGCGCCTACCCCCCCTTCGGTGTTAGGGTATCAGGCACGGTGCGGCGGGGAATATGTTGGCGGCGGGGGGTTTTCCGACGGCTTTCCTATCCCATTTCAGGAGGAAGTCCGGGATGTGGCAGGGGGGGGGGGAAGGCTAGCTCGGTGAGGCTGATGGCGGAGGTGGCCCGCGCGATGATCGCGGAGGAGTGCTCGCTGGGCTGGGTCGCAGGGTCATTTGACTGGCTGCCCGATGCGCTGTCTATGGTTTCTCCGCTGTGGGTTCTCCTGATGGAGGAGCCGGGGCGTATCGGCGGATACACGATCGGTCTTGCCCCTTGGGGCCTCGGTGAACGACCACATCCCGCGGGAACTGTGCTCAGTGCGCTATGCCTTCTCCGATGCGGCCTAGGAGCTGGTGCGCCAATGTAGAAATGGGCTTGGCTGGCGGAGTCGGACATTGGATTCGCCACGGCTTTTGCCGGTTCAACCTCCTGCCTTCCTCTGGCTGGGAGTTCGTTTCGGGCTCAGTATTATTGCTAGGGGTTGGGCGATCTCACGTGCTTGCTTCGCGGCCATCAGCTCGTTTTTTGCACTGGATATTGGTGCGGAGGTCGGGGTGCCGGGTACCGTGCAGTATCTCGACGCTGTTGTTCGTGGGGCCCGCGCGGTCCGCAGCTGGTGGGTCCTTGCAGGGGCGTTTCCTGGGGCCTAGCAGAGGAGTGGGCATCCCTTTGGCAGTGGGAAGACAGTGGGGCCGGTGACATGTCGTTCCTTCTTGGGGATCGTGATCGACTCCGTGGAGTTGAGCGGCGGCGGCGGTTGGTGGCAGCGGTCGGCTCCACCTCGAAGGTGACGCTAACGGATCTTCGGTGGCTGGTCGGCCACTCGAATTTTGCTGGTCGAGTCATTGCAAGGGGGAGGTCGTTGGCGTGGCGGCTATCCTTCGCGATGGCCAGTGTGTGCTAGGGGCATCATTGTATCCGGGTGACGTTGGGGATGCGAGCCAACTGGCGGGGGTGGGATGCTTTTGGGGTGGTATATGGGTTGCGCGGTCTTGCGGCCTGTGGTATTATCCCACCGTGACTTGGAATTGTTGTCGGCGGCGGCCTGTAGGCTGGGTATGTGATGGTACTGCCCGGGTTTATGGGGGCGGCGCCTGGCCGGCATCCTGGACGGCGAAGGGGTTGTTCCCCATTATGGTGGTCTTCTGGGTATGGCCGAAACGGTGCGGGACAGGCGGGTGGTTTTCTGGTGCGACGACGCCGCGGTGGTGCAAGTCATCACTCGGCATCCGTCCAAGTGCCCGCGGGTAGCGGCGTTGATGTGTGTGTTTGTGCTGGCCCGTCTTCGTTTCATTGTTCCGGCTCGGGCTCGCTCTGTGCGGGGTGATCAGATTGCTATTGCTGTCGAGCTGTATCGTGTTCGATGATCTTCTTGTTGCGGTCCTGTGGGGAATGGGCTGGAGAGGCGATGGAGTGGGGGATGTTCCGGCGGTTTTCCTTTATAGCGTGGGCCAGAGAGTCTGGCGGTCCCGGTCGGTGGTGCAGGTGGCGTTGGCCGGTTCCTCCTTGTTTCGGCAGGGCGGCGGGCTGGGGCAGTCCGGGTGCCCTTAGGTGGTGAGGCGGCTATTGGCTTGGTGGGCGCGAGCGCAGCCAATGGTCCCGGATTGGCGCCGTCCTGTGATTCATGAGGCCTACAGGAGGCGCGAGTGCGGATATTTGTGGCCCATTCGAAGACCGACCCGTGGGCCGGGGGCGGTGTGTGCTGCGGGAGGCAATACCGGGTCTGGGATCCTGTCCGGCGCGGAACTTGGCGTCTCATGGGCGTCAGCGACCGGATCTGGCTGGAGGTTTCTTCTGTCACCCGGACTGGAGTGTGGTTATCCAGTTTCCATTCTCGGTGGTGCTCTGCCTGGCCTTGTGGCGTCTGGGCTTGGATGGACGGGAGTATGCGTCTCCATTCCTTCCGGATAGGGGCGGCGACGTGCGCGGCTGCAGCTGGTCGGGGGTGAGGTGGGTTTCTCGGACCGGGCGTTGGCGATCCGGGGGCCTACGCAGGCTATGTGCGCCTGGACCAGTTGTGCGTTGGGGCGCTGGGGGGGTGGGGGGGGTGCTAATGCTGGGTTTCTTTTCAGGTGTACTGCAGGGGGGGGCCTACAGGGGCGTGGACCAGTTGTGTGTGGGGGTGGGGGGGTGGGGGGGGGTGCTAATGCTGTGTTTCCTTTTTCAGGTGTTCTGCGGGGCGGGCCTACAGGGGGTAAGGCACGGGCCCGCCGATCATCTGGGCGGAGCACAGAGCCTGGACTCGGCTGCTGGGTCCGCACCTGGGCGTGGTGTCCGGCAATTCCCAGTTGGTTTGGCTGGGCGAGTGGGACCAGCGTCGGTGGCAGCTCCTTCCAGGGATTCGGGAGCGTGCGGAGCGGCGACAGCGGCCCGTGGGATTTGTTTTTTGAGACATCTGGGCGGGCACGATCTCTCCAGTGGGACGTGCCGGCAGCTCCTTCGAGCGGTGCAGGGGGGTCCTTTGTGTGCTGCAGGAGCAGTGGCCAGACGTGCAATCGTCTGGTCGGACATCATCATGCGGTCGGCCTGCCTGCCTCAGCGACGGTGGTTGAGAGGGCTAGCGCAGATCACCAGGGCTTGGCTGTTGGTTGCAGCAGGCCGGAGGGGGGGGGGGCAGGTCCGGCGTCCTGGGGCGGACCCCCTGTGTGCTGGACTATAACGTGCTGACGGGGTACACTTGTCCCCGGTTGGACAGGATTTATTGCTTAATGATGAGCAGGAAGCACTGGAATTGATTGGTCGCAGCTTTATGGGGGGGCGGTGCGAGGATAGTGAATACCTCGCACCGGTGGCGGGGTACAGAGCCAGCGCTCGCAGGAGCGGCGCGGGCTTGAACTGGTTTACGAGCAGTGGGGGCGAAGTGCTCCTCGGGGTGGGGCGAGACAGCCCGGTTGGTGGTCTCGGCCCGGTAGCGGGTGGGTGGGATCCGGCATTTGCTACTAGTATGGCGAGGCAGGCGGAGGGGTTTGGGGGGGAGGAGGATGCTCCGCCTTGCTACTAAGAGGGCGGGTGGGGGGGCATCCTCCGGCAATGGGGTGTGGGGGCTGGGTTATGTTGGATGGTTTTATATTCAGGCCCGTGTTGGGCCGGTTGTTACAGGTGTAAATAAAGCTGCGACCAAATGTTTGTACCAAACTACAGTTGTTTGTGAATTTGTGGGGGAATATTATTGTGGGATGCTAAGACTGGTGATGGAGGCGAGGAGGGCCTCCGGGTTACCAGAGTTAATGCTCGAGGCCGCGGGCCGGGTCCCGCGGCCGTCAGTAACCTGGGCCCGGGCCCGGCCTCGGCCTCCAGCATGTGACGGGGGGCGGGGGGGGGGGTGAGTGAGAGGAGGCCATGCTCGCGGCATTCGAAATCGCTCCGTCATGTTGTCGGGGCGATTTCATTGGCCGCGGGCTGAAGAGGGGGGGCAGGCAGTGTCTGCGAGGAGCCGCGGCCGTCTCCTTCTTGCCGCGACTCCTCGGGAAACGGACGCGTTCCCGCCCTCCCACCCTTTACGGAGGTGGTCTTGAAATGTTGCAGCTGGCGGGGGCGGGGTACAGAGCCAGCGCTCGCAGGAGCGGCGCGGGCTTGAACTGGTTTACGAGCAGTGGGGGCGAAGTGCTCCTCGGGGTGGGGCGAGACAGCCCGGTTGGGGGTCTCGGCCCGGTAGCGGGGGGGTGGGAGCCGGCCTTTGCTACTAGTATGGCGAGGCAGGCGGAGGGGTTTGGGGGGGAGGAGGATGCTCCGCCTTGCTACTAAGAGGGCGGGTGGGGGGGCATCCTCCGGCAATGGGGTGTGGGGGCTGGGTTATGTTGGATGGTTTTATATTCAGGCCCGTGTTGGGCCGGTTGTTACAGGTGTAAATAAAGCTGCGACCAAATGTTTGTACCAAACTACAGTTGTTTGTGAATTTGTGGGGGAATATTATTGTGGGATGCTAAGACTGGTGATGGAGGCGAGGAGGGCCTCCGGGTTACCAGAGTTACGTCTTGATACCTAAAGGTGTTGTCTGTAGTAAAACAATGCCACATTTTGGATTTCAAAGTCCTGTTAAACCTTTCTACCCCCGCTGCTTTAACATCGTTATTGGTTACAAAATGATGAACCCCTCTTTGTTTTAATAAATTCTTCAGAGACCTATTTAAAAATTCCTTATCCTTTTCTGTCTGTATTTTTTCAGGTATATCACCTAGATTAAATATTTTTTCAAAGGCTTTAGCAACTTCATGACTGGTTTTCGATTTTAAACTTGCAGCCCAAGCATATTTTGACAGGATGTCTACCACTGTTAAGATGTATTTCTAGCCATTGTTATAATGGGACAAGGCTACCATATCAAACTAAATCAGCCTGCCATTGCTCATCCACATCTGACACGATCGTCTTGTTTCTTTTAAAACAGATCCTAGCAGGTCTATGTAAAGTATAAGCATCTTGTCCGGTAGCCCATCTAATTACATCTTTTCTGTTGACTGTTTTATCATGCTTTTTAGCAGCTTGAAGTAGAGGATTTGTGCCCCACAAAGCTCCCTATTGCTTTGGGGTCATAGTAAATGCTCTTCAATAAGGTTTCCTTCATGATTGCCGTACTTTAACTATTCTTTTTATTTTGCTAACATCTTCAGAGTGGATTTATTCCACAAATCCTGTGTGTTTTAAAGTATAGCCTGTTCTTTCTACCAATCACATGTTGCCATTTTTCCTAGATCAATATGAAAAGTCAAAACATTATAAGGCCCAGATCAAACTAAAAAAAGTTTTCAACTTAGACATCTATTTATATTATGTTATTTTATTGTCGGATTCCACCGGCAAGAGATGGGGAGGGGAGAAACTCCCCACTCAGTGACGGTAGAGACCTTTTTTATTATTAAATCACAACCTCTAAAAATAAACTATAACTAAATCACTTATCTGACTTTGGCGAAAGGGCCACAACAACTTCCAGCTGCTGGAAGTTGTTGTGGCCCTTTCGCCAAAGTCAGATAAGTGATTTAGTTATAGTTTATTTTTAGAGGTTGTGATTTAATAATAAAAAAGGTCTCTACCGTCACTGAGTGGGGAGTTTTTCCCCTCCCCATCTCTTGCCGGTGGAATCCGACAATAAAATAACATAATATAAATAGATGTCTAAGTTGAAAACTTTTTTTAGTTTGATCTGGGCCTTATAATGTTTTGACTTTTCATATTGATATTTGCTTGTGTCATCACATTTTTGAGGGTTTTTGATTTTTGATTTTGCCATTTTTCCTAGAAGCATGTCCAGACTTATTTCTCTGTATTGGTTTGTTTGTTTTTATTCAAAGCCACTAAAAAATAGCTGTAGTGGGATTTGAATTCAGGTCTCTCTCTCTCTCTCTCTCTCTCTCTCTGTGTGTTTCAGCCTGAAAAAGCTCTGCTGTCAGAATACTTCTCTCTAACAGTGACGTCTTAAAAGCTAAATTCTATCACATGGACAGCACTGGTTTCTCTAACAAAGATGTGTTAATTGCATTTTAACATTTGGAAAGAAAAGCTTGTATACCAAGTGCTGTGTCCCTGTGAAAAGCCTGTATACCAAATGCTGTGTCTCTGAATTGTGTTCCTGTTGCTACCAAAGGGTTATTTTTAACAATCAGTTCTAAATAGTCTACAATACACACAAAAGCATTGCACTGCTTTGTGAGAAAGAAAGAACTCGGAGGCAGGGGGAAAGAAAGCAAGCATTTTTGCTTGGTGATTTCCAGGATTCCTGCTTTTGCTGATGTCAACATAAACCGGAAGCAAAACACATTTCTGGGGGTCAGACACCCTGTTTCCGGTGATGTCATTGAAAAGCGACACTGTCCATTTCCGATGACACACTGTTTCCGGTGATGTCATTTCCGATGATGTAGGCTGGGGGGTGTGGTTGAGGATGGGAGGGTGTGGGTGTGCCACAAACCCAGAAGTAGGTGCTGATTGGCTAATGTCATCATTGGGGGTGGGGTGAGGGGGTGGCACAAATGCGGAAATGGGCACTGATTGGCTGATGTCATCCTTGGATGTGTGAGGTTGGGGTGTGTGGCTACGCCTGGGGTCGTGGGTGGGCGGGGCTAGCTCACCATTCATTTCTTTGGGAGGGGGTATGGCCTGAGGCGGGGCATACACCAGAAGTGAGCGCTGATTGGCTCCTGTCATCCTTATCTCACCTGTCAATCAGTTTGACGAGTAGTGTACCCATTATACTACTGACATCGGCAAGCCTTGGGTGCAGCTACATTGACAATGGCTTCAAAGGGATTCCCTGCCACTGTTTTTGACAGCAGCATCAGTACTGCTCTGCCACCCCTGAAACTTGTCATCCTAGGCAGATGCCAAGTCTTCCTACTGGTAGGGTCACAACTGGAAATAAATACCAGATGAGTGAAAGAGAATGAGTTATGATGAATGAAGAGAGAAGAAGGAAAGTATTGAGGAGGAGTCTTGGAGGAAAAATATAAATTGTAGAAATGGGGGAATAGAAAGTGGGTGAAAGAAAGGAACTCAGAGGCTGAGAAGGAATGAGAATGAAAGGTGAGAAATGGGAAGATTAGGGAGGTAAAATTCAAAAATGGAAAGTTGATAAGTAGGTGAAAGGTGAAAAAGGGGAGGCTGGAGATTCGAGAAAAAAAAAGAAGTATAAAATCTGGCTATGAGTAGATAAAAAGGCAGATAAGAGAAATGGAAAAAGAGATGAAAAAAAAGGTATCATTGTCAAACACAGATGTTAGGGAGACGGTGAAGAAGACAGGGAGGAGAAAAACAAAAAATAGAAAAGACACCCTGGAAATGAATTTAGGAGAAAATGGTAAAGAGAGACTATGATCAACAAAGGTGGAAAAATAAAAGGTTTTCCACTGTTCCTTGTTGATTCCACTATTAAATCATGATAGCCTAGTTTCTACTGGACATTTTGAAACAGGACTCATGTTCTTCAGACCTGCTGCTGCTGAAGAACTAATTTGTCAGATATGAGCTGGAGTTGTCCTAAGGGTGACCCATATGTTCATTTATCATTAGAACTCAGACTTCTGGAGTACTTTGCAGTAACAATTCTATCTTTACTGATCAAAAAATGTTCTACCCTACAGATAAAAAAATTGACCCTTTTGCTAGTGATCATCTCCACTTCCCAGGCACTAGTCAGCTGGGGCTTACTTAGCAGTTGAGTAGGTGATGAACTATTTTATTACGATGTAAATGAGTCAAAACATTACTTGTATCGTCCAGGATTGCAGTAACATACTCTGCTCCATGGTGCAAGTGCCTGCTGGTAGATGGGATTTATTGAATCCTGACCATAGATCATGATAAGAACCCAGGAAGTTCCAGGAATTCAGTCAATAAGTGAAAGATTTTGTATGAAGAGGCAGCAGACAAATATGATATACTTTAGTCACCAGGATGGCTTTATTATGCCAGGAAAATTGCATTTAAAGTACCAATGAAGGTTGATGACAAACTGAGAATTTGGAATGAAAGAGTTAACATTAATATGATTAAGAATTTAAAGATGGACAGAAAGGCATTGACTGTGGTAGGTAGATATTCAGTATTGCTTCTTGGTTCCACCTTGGCATTGCTTCTGCTGGTCTGTGTACTGAGATCCACCTAAAGCAAGAAGCACAGAATTAGTGGAATCGCAGCAGATCATATTTTTTTCTAACTTCTCTGGATTCTTCTTTCCTTATAGAAGGATTATTCCGGTCTGAATATTTTGTCATAATCTAATGTTTATTTTTCAGACAGGGTTTTACATGTAGAAATCCCTTATATAATTGCCCCCAAATGACTTTTCAGTACAGGGATATGTTTTTTTGAGGTCTATGCAATAACTGTTTCATACATTAAAGTCCTCTTGTGCATGCTAAAAATAAAGACCTTAACATTTATTTTAAAGCACTCCTTTACAGGAGGAATTACCACTAACCATTAAAAATATTGGTGGGGGGATTCTTAAAAGAAACTCTGCAATGAACTTACAGCAATTAATATAGTATTCAATTATTATTATGAAATTAAACTTATATTCATTACCTTGACTTTTCTTTTGGGATGAGTCATCATGTCCAACCTGCTGACCATAATGTCCTCCTTCATAGCTGCCCTTGGAAGATGTGCTTGATTCTAGATAGGCACAGCGCAATAGAGCAGGAAGAGTGATTTTATGGTACTTTATCCTTGTCTGCCTCAGTATGTCATGAACTGTAATATGCTACTATCTGGAGTTTTCCCCATTTTTAATCGCCTCCTATGTAAGGCATTCATCAAAGTAAGAATATGGTCAGATGGCATACACTAGGGTCCCCCCCCCCCAATAACCTGGAATAACCTGGGAAGCAGGCACTCTAAATCTAACTAATGGGTTTCACTGTTTCAGTGGTAATTATGACTTACTTCCTTTCAAGGACTATACATCCTGTTTTCACAGAATACCAACCCTGACTGACTTAAGGACTTGAAGATACATTTGGCAACTGAAGCCTCGTTTCCTACAGAGTGATGAGTAGCACAGCCACTGGCTAATTAGGTTAAGTCTAGGTCTAGAACAGTGGTTCCAATCACAAACCTTTAGACCCACTCAGCTATTGAGATTATTAAGGTTGCCACAATAAGTATGTATGAGATTTCTATAAAATGTAGATAATCCATGCAAAATTGCTTCATGCATATTTATTTTGGATATCTTGAAAACCTCCAAAATTAGATTGAGACCCTCTGATCCACAAGTATATTTATAAATTCAAAATGGGGGTCATTTTGCACAGCGTTTATTGGGGATTTATGTACGATTTGGACGTACATCACTTCTAATTGCTTGGGGCCAATTCTGCCCCATGAGCTCCCTGCATGTACAAAGGAGATGTGCTGGGAGCTCTTCATGGGGGTGGGCTGGAGGTGGAACGTAGGCAGGGTGGTGGCAGGCCCATGACCCTGGACGTACAGGGCCGATTTCGGTCGTGGCCATGTATGTCCAGAGTTCAGAAGATGACGGGGACCTATTCCTCCCAGAGTTGGAATAATTCCCCAAGAGTTGGAATAATTCCCCCCGAGGTTGGAGGCCATCGTGGCAGGACCCTCTCTCAATCAGGTGAGCAGGGCAGGGGGATACCCGCTGCCAAATCCCGGCCTTGGCAGACCCCTCCGAGAGGTTGGGCATCAGGGAAGAGCTACTTTAATATTATGTGGGGCAGTGGGGCTTCTGCATGGCATCCAAGTGCCATGGTGATGGGACAATATGATACCACAGCTCCATGAAGGAGCATCTACTGGGCTGGATGGGGAATTTGCCAGATTTGCAGCAGGGCCAATTCGGGGCCCGTCCAAGTGCCCTGATTCTGCACCTGTGGAACTTCTAGCTCCCACGAGTGCAAAATTGGGTGCAAATCCTGCTCAACCAGAATTTGGATGTCCGGACGGCCCCCTTTGGAATTGGCCTCCACATCTATAACAGTATCAACATTAATCTACATAAAACATTTTCAACTTTTCTGAATGCCAATGTCTCCAAGAGCAAAATTACCAGCTTTGATTAAAACTTACGACCATAGCTTTGACCTTTCTGTTGGCATGAATTATCGACTGGAATCTGTGAGATCGGGTTCCATGATCCTCCACAGTCACTACCCTTGCCAGTTGTTGTTTCTGATGAATCAGATAAGAACAGAATAAGAAGAGTGATTCTGTGTAGGTCTAGTATTTTGTGCTTTAAAATGTCATGAACATTTATTCACAGTTTACTCAATCTTGCACACCATTTTAACTTGTTTTCTATATCCATGACAGCATAGTCACAATTCTTAACCAAAAAGCACAAACCACATTTTTTTTCACCTAGTCTGTCTATGCACCCTAAATCTGGCCAGTAGTTTTCAATTTGAGTTTTAGTTGGCTTTCTCTTCTTCCCTGGGCCTGCAAACACTACCTCTGCAGAATTTCAAATTTAATCTGTCTAGAAGAGCTGAATCTATAATTAAGAACTGAACCCTGGTCTCCCACTTGGCAGTATACCACTGTGACAATGGATCATTTTGCCGACCCTGGGTCATGAAGTGCAGTATCATTAAAAGAAACATTTATCCTTGCCTTGAAGGTATTTCAGTGTTTACAACTGAAAAACATTTAGAAACATCACTAATCAGTTTTTATGGAAAAATTTTAATAATGAATTAAAACTTACGACCAGAGCCTTGATCTTTCTGTTGGAATGAGCTATCTACTATACCCTGAGAGGTATGTGAGCTCTGACTCCACTGTACACAATCGCTACTATTGCCACTTGTGGTTGTTTCTGTTGATTTAGACATTGCAAAGAGTAGGAAGTTATTTGTGCAACTTTCATATTGTCTGTTTGAACATATGAAACTTCATGTGCAAGTACCTTGAGATTTATCTACTTTTTAACTCGTAATTGTCTAGCCAAGGGATTGTAGCAACAATCATTGTTCAGGAGCCACAGACCATAGTTCACTCCATGACTTCTTAGCATGCACCCTGAATCTATTTATGTCATGTCTGTGGCTCCCTCTCTTTCAGTGACTCTAAACACTACTTACGCAGCATTTAAGATTTCCATTTCATGCTGTACAGAAGAACTAAAGCTAAGCTCGGGACATGAACCCAGGGCTCCTTCATAGCACTGTGCCACCCTGCCACTGAGTCATTGGACCAACCATGGAGCAGTAACTATATCATTAAAAGTAAAATATAACCTCTTCACCTTAACAACAATTTAGCAAAATCATAATGTCAATAGCAGAATCAACTTTTAGTATATTAAAAAGTGTTCATTTTAATGAATGCTAATATCTCTGAATATTGCACAGCACTTTTTAAAATATTTTCGAAGGAGAATTATTATAAAGAATGAAAACTTACGACCAGAGACTTGACCTTTCTGTTGGCATGAGTTATCCACTACACCCTGAGAGGTGTGTGAGCTCTGACTCCACTGTCCTCCACAATCATTACCCTTGCTAGTTGTGGATGATTCTGTTGATTAAGAAATAGCAAAAAATAAAAAGTTATTTCTGTTTAACTTTCATATTGCCTGTCTGAGAATTTCATGAACATTCATTTGCAAGGACCTAGGGATTTTTCCACATTTTTAACTTGTTCCTGTCTAGCCAAACGTTGCAGCAACTATCTTCATTCAGAAAGCACAGACCATACTGTAGTTCTCTTCACTACTACTACTACTGCTATTAATCTTTTAAACAGCGCTACAAGGCATATGCAATGCTGTATAGATATATCTAAAAAGACTGTCCCTGCTCATCAGAGCTTACAGTCTAAACAAGACAGACAATACAACAGCTGAGGATGAGGGTGCAACTAGGGGAAGGTAAGGAGAACAAGGGATCAGGATCCAAAAGCAGCCTCAACCTAGTTACAAGCACTCTGAATATATCTGAGTGATGGCTGTGGCTTCCTCCCTCTCAGGGACTGTAAACACTACATTTGCACATTCAACACTTCTAGTTCATGCTGTACAAAACAGCTAAAGCTGAGCTTGCAATATGAATATGAAGCCACAGCTCCTTCATAGCAGTATCCCACCCTGCCGTTGGGTTATTGAGCCAACCTTGGATCTGTAGCTATATCATTTAAAGTTAAAAAAAAACCCTCATTCACCTCAATTACAGTTTCATAAAATCATAATACCAATGGTGAATCAACTCTCTAAAGAGAAATTATTATAATGAATTAAAACTTACGAATATAGGCTTGATCTTTCTGTTGGCATGAGGTATCCACTTCAATCTGGGAGGTGTGTGAGGTCTGACTCCACTGTCCTCCACAATCACCGCCCTTGCCAGTTGTAATTGTTTCTGGTAGAGTAGAACAGAATAAGAATCATCATTCTGCTAAGCCTTGATGCTGACTGCTTGAACATGCCATGAAAAGTCATTCACAGCTCCCTGGCGTTCCATCACTTTAACCAGTTCCTGCGTAGTGAAAGTTACAATAGCCCCATTCCTTGGCCACAGTTCCCTCTGGAACCTGATATACAGTCACCCTGTATATTAGTAGTAGATGTCACTGTTTCAGTAATGCCTAGAACTCCCTTCTTCCCTTTGCAAGGACTATAAATGCCTCTTCTGAATGATTTGCCGCTCATGCTGTACTGAAGAATTACTGTAATGTCAAAATACGGTCAAATAAGCACATATTATAGGATCTTAGTAATTATCGTGTAACTCGCCTTCATCTTTTCCTGGAAACGTTAAATACTAATAAAAAAAATATTCAGAAAGGAATGGAGAATATTATAATGTCGCTCTACAAAACCATGTTGCAACTGTGTCTCGAGTAGAGTGTCCGTAAAATAAAGGACGCGTGGCCAAGTCCATGCCGGCCGCCTGTAACCGGGCGGCGCGGCGCGCGATGAAGGCATGCAGTAGCAGAGGATGGGGGGGGGGAATGAGTTGGCAGGGTGCATCTTTTAAATTCATTGGTTCCCTGCCCAATGCGAGCTTGGGGGGAGCCAATGAGGGGGAAGCTGCAGGGCAGGTGGAGTATCATTATGCTTGCGAGGCCCGTAGCGAGCAGTCGCGGAACCTGGAGTGCCATTGAGCGGTGAGTCCGCGCTCCCTCGGTTACTGCAGAAGGTTCAGGAAAGGGAAACTGAAATGATAAAAAGGATAGAATACTTGCCCCGTGAAGAAAGAATAGATAAGCTATTGATCTTCTGCTTGAATATGAAAAGATACAGAAGAGATATGGGCAGGATGGAATGAGTAAATGTGGAATGGTTGTTTACACTAGGACACTCTATGAAACTATGTAGGATGTTTAAAGCAAATCAGAGAAAGCATTTTTTCATATAACCTGTGGCTAAGCTATGAAATTTATTGTTGGAGATTTGGTAAGGCAGTTAACATAAATTGGTTTAAAGAGGTTTTAAAAAGGGCAGGTTCCTAAGGGCCGAGTCCATCAACCATTCTTAGCTATGTAGATTTGAAAAAGCAACAGCATATATCCTGTTGTAAGCAACGAGAAATAGATCAATTCTCTGAGATCTACACTAGATTTGTGACCAGGAAGGGCCATTGTCAGACTCGGGATGCTGGGCTCAATGGACTTATGGTCTGATCTATTATGGTATTCTTCTTTTCGTATAAGATTAATAAAAGAATCAACATTCATTGCATTCTAATGAACTATAACTTACGATCATTGCCTTGACCTTTCTTTTGGCTGTGGTCATCGTCTTGTTGGCATGTTGTTTTCTGATTCCATCCTGGACCACCCTTGGCAGACATGTTTTTCTCTATCTGTGTAGAGTAGCACAGAACAGGAGCAGTGATTCTGTGAGGCTTTGGTCTTCTCTATACGAACAAGCCATTTATATACACAAGTAGTGTTCCACCCTGTGTCAAATGGGCATTATATGTGCTTTGGTGGAACCCTTGTTTAGAAGTTTAGCATTACCTATGTAATTATAGTCATACTGTAATTATTTTCTTTCTCAAATGCCAGATGAAGACTGTCCAGTGTAATTTCTGATTTAAAATGTCATGGTGTCAAGATTAATAGGCAAAATAGTATCTGGTTATATTTTTGGAATGAATCATTTTCCAAATTTAGCCCACTACAAATATTTTAAATATTTCTTTTCTTACTAAAAAGGCTGGACAAATTCAGAAGTTGGGGTGTGAGACAGGAATGAAGGTTCACTAATCACAGCTGTAAAAGGCAAGTTTACTACTTTATTGCATTGGATCATATATCCAGATCAGGCACATTTTGCACTGTAAATTTGGCTTGTGCAAAGTCCTGTATTGTACTGAACTATTATTTTTTAATTATGCTTTACTACCATAAAGATTTGAAATTAAAAGATACACCATCGGGTTTTGCCAAATGTGGAGCTTTTTGTAAAATACGTATAAGGGTATGTAGGAGTACCAGTGTATTTGCTGACATTTAGAACCAGGGAAGCCATTTTGCATAGTTATACGTGGGATAACCAGTGGAGGAGTGCCGGCAGTTTACATGTATGTTGGTACTTTGCAAACATATACGTGCTAATTCAGCTAATAAAATACAAAGGCAACAATCTTAATTTCAGTTGGAGGGGGAAATTAACAATGGATGAAGCAAGCTCTTTTTACAAAGCTGTATGTGCTGAGGAGCAGCTATAAATCCCATTGTAAACACTTTTGGCCATAGATAAGCATTCGCTTTATGAAAAGGGGAATTCACATGCAGATTTTTAACCCACCCAAGCCACGTCCAAACCATGTTCTCAACATGCCCTCTTGCAATCTCTAGGTGTTATGGACATACATTTGTAAATTGAGCCCTCTCTAAAATTACCTTTTCCACATGTAAAAATCAGTATATCCTTGTGGAAACTGCAAATAAGGTTTCTAAAACCATTCCCTTTGTGCCATTAATGTATTGCTGACACAGTGTCCTGGATGTTTTTTTCTAATGTCTTAGGTCTCAATTTTCGAAGGTATTTACACGGGTAACTACCCTATTTAAGTGTGTAAATGCCTTATCCAGGATTTTCGAAAGGCACCTACACAGGTAGTGCCCTTCAAAAATCCCAGATAAGTCCTTAACGCACTCAGCTGCTATGCAGCGGCATTGAAAATCTGGGTTAGCTGGATGGCAGGCGGGCTCTCCAGGTTAGATGAAAATCCAGGCCCTTAGAGCCCAAAATTGCAAATTCAGGGAGCTGACTTATTTTGCTTCACTGTGTGTCTCAAGTGGGTCACTCAATATTCTGTTGTTCAGATAGTAAGTTCTTTTAGGTAGCGATATTTTAGCCAAATGCAATATCCTGTGCAGTGCTGACTACATTGTTGTTGCTATTTTATATAATTAATAAATGACAGGGCAATTTTCAATTGGCTGCACAGTTGCAAAGTATGCCACTGCCTAAATTATGCACATAGCATTGCATGCACTTTTCATCTATTATTTTGCACAGGCAGTCAAAGAAAGTAAGGTATTGTACATATTTTTGGAAATATCATGCAGACATGTTATTTTCCTTATCTCATTAAATGCTTCTCTAAGAATGCCTCTTTGCAGTCCAACAAAAAGTTAATATGCCACTGTGCAAATACCTATACTTTTACCAGGGCTGAGGAGAACAATTTTTAGAAAGAGTATTTGAGGTGCATGAATCCATTTTAAGACAGCTCAATTGTTTTCAAAATTGTCCTCGATATCCTCAGAAATATGGGTTATACCAGAACACTTGATGGTTTCTTGCACAACCTCTTCATTGATGAAGAAGCAACAGTTCGAATGGAACAAGGAGAAACAGAATGGTTTAAAATCAGCAAAGGTGTCCGATAAGGCTGCATACTTTCCCCCTATCTGTTTAATTTATATGCAGAGCAAATCATCAGAAAAGCAGGACTGTATAAAGACAACAGGTATGAAGATTGGTGGGAGACCCATCAACAAACTTCGCCATGCTGATGATACCATATTACAGGCTGAGGATGATCTGAAACATTTGCTGCTCAAGATGAAGGAACATAGTCTTGAAATGGGCCTGCACCTTAATGTAAAAACGACAAAGATCTTGACAACTGGCAAAAGCAATAAGTTCATCACTGATGGAGAAGAAATTGAAAATGGACAACTTTAACCTACTCAGATCAACTATCAATAAAGAAATAACAAGCAGTCAAAAAATCCGATGACACATTGCTCTTGGCAGAATGGCTATGAAGGACCTAGACAAGATTCTCAAGAGCAGAAATGTCTCTCTCCATACAAAGATATGACTCATTCAAGCCATGTTATTTTCAGTAAAGTCATATGGATGCAAAAGTTGGGACAGTGAAAAAGATAGGAAGAAAATTGATGCCTTTGAATTATGGTGCTGGTGACGAATATTGTGTATATCATGGACTGCCCAAAGAACAAACCAGTCAGTACTAGAGGAGATCAAACCTAATCTTTCTTTAGAAGCTCAGATGACAAAACATCAACTTTCATACTTTGGACACATCATGCAAAGAGAGAGTTCATTAGAGAAAGACATCATGCTTATCAAAGTAGAAGGTCAGCGCAAAAGAGGAAGGGCAGAAATGAGATGGATCAATACAATAACAGCAGCTATGGGTGCCACTCTGTCAACAGTGAGCTGCCTGACTGGATTGGATATAGTTTAAGTCAACTATCCAGAGGGTCTCCATGAGTAGACGCTGACTCAACAGCACTTAACAACAACATTTTGAACCCTTTTAATAAAGTTTGGGTTATCCTAATAAGGTATCTGTAAGAAATAAGCATAAAGGCTTTCATTGTGTAAGATAGAGCTTTCCATGGTTGAGGAGTTCATTGTATCACCCAAGCTCAGAACGTTTGCTACTGACAAGTTCAATATGAAATACAATTATGAAAAATAACAGACTGTGTTACAGTGCCCATCCTAATGATTCCATGCACATTTTGAGTTATCTAATTTGGTAAGAGTTCGTGTAAGGGCATTTGCACAGTTGGAAGTTACATCTCTCATGTTTTTTAATTGGGTCTAGTAATTTTCCACCTCAGCAACTCATGGAGATTCATAGCAAAGGATTCTAAGCTAGTTTAAAATAGTCCTATAGGCTTAAAGCTCAGCCAATTACAACTAAGACATTTTGAAAAAGTTATTTGCTGAATCAAGTAAACACAAATATGTGAATCCTTCTTTTGAAAATGGTTGCAGAAAAGCTCCGATAGAACTGATTACTGATGTTTTTTAGTTTCAATCATTTTTATTAGCCAGAAAGCAAACTATCACAGCTGATCCAACTCTTCAAAACTGACATTTTTAGAACACCCTCTCCATACCCCTCCTCCGTCATCCCTCCCTACTATCCCAAATAACACACATAATTTCTAACAGCATTGAAAATTTCACTTTTGCATTATGGGGACAGCAACATTACCAACGAGTTACATATGGATTATAGACTGAAGTTTGAGTCACCAAGTAAGCTGACATTGAATCTCCATTGAGGAGATCCTCTTTCTAAACGAGTCTCAGAACTGCATAGTAACAGCAGTTTAGTCAGAAATTACCTTTGGTAGAACTTTGCATTCTTGTATGTAGGGCAACAGAGCTTTTAATATTAACAAAACATCCATACAGGAATATGACAGTGGTAGGGCTGAATAAAGGTGCATTCTTTGCAATGGGATCAATAACCCTCCAGGGATTACAAAATCCAAGGTTAATCTGTATCAATAGTTCTCAACCCAGTCCTCTGGGACCCTCAGGCCAGTCAGGTTTTCAGGATGTCCACAATGAATATGCATGCACTGCTTCCATTGTATGCAGATCTGTCTCATGCATATTCATTGTGGACATCCTGAAAACCTAACTGGCTTGGGGGTCCCAGAAGACTGGGTTGAGAATCACTATCTGTATTGTTGCAATCATCCTAGTGACGATGATTTAGGAATGCTATATCTAGACCATATTTAATGATAGCTCCAACACAGTATTAAAATCTCCTCCTATATTTAAAGATTCTCAACAGCTTCCAGAAGTATTGTTGAAATATCTGAATAAAAGTAGGTGACTGTATTTAGAACATAGACATTTTGAATCTGCAGCTTAACTCCACCTAGTGTCATTACATTTATAAGTCACCTCCCTTCTGAATCTGATTTCTGTTAAAGATTTGTTTATCAGTGAGCCTTTAGGCCAAAGTGCCATCACAATTTTGTGTGGAACTTCAGATAAAGCACATTTATCAATCCCTCCTCCCCTACACTTAAGGGGCTTTTAAAGGATAAGTATGGGACATATTTAAAAGGATTAAAGCAGTTAGCAGACTGAATGTCCCCTACCAACACCACTACATGTCCCGATGCTAACTGCATAGCATTGGGGTGTTTTAGGGAAGTGCGCGAGTTAACTGGTCAGTGATGCTATTCAGCCACTAGCCAGTTAATTTAATTGGCTAAAGTTAGGTATACAAAAGGCTGGCCTAACTTTAGCCAGTTTAGCTATCTGGCCAGTGGCTTAATATTGCCACTGCCCGGTTAGGGAAATCGTTACCAGAAAAACTGGATATGCAATGTCAGTGGCTGGATATGACCCCCGGGATTGAATATCCAGGTTTAATTTAAAACGATGAAGGCTGGCCACCATCGCTGAATATTGAGCTCAGTGTGTCTTCCACAGTAACAATATATCTGCCTTTTCTGTCTTCACATAGCTCAAGATCTTATAGCACGTTATAGGGTGGTTAAGACCATTCACATTGAGTGGCAACATTTTAAGGATAATCAATGCTGATAAATTAGTCAATATATTATTTGGATTTCCTTTGAAGATATATTCATATAAAAACATGACTGTGCAATGCTTATTGCTTGAATTACATATACTACCACAAAACAGATCAGGGGGCATATACAGTGTCAGAGGGCAGTACAATTAGAGCAGCTGGCTACCACTGCTTTACTCTGACCAGATATTCACTGCTGGGGCTGTATCCGACTAGTGCAGTGAATATCCAGTATGCTCGAATAGCAATTTAGCTATCTCGTCAGTGGGGATATTCAGTTGCTGGTTGTATAACTACACCGGCTAAAGTTAGGCTTTTAACTTTAGCCAGTTTGGGTTAACTGGTTAGTGGCTCAATATAACCACTGACTGGCTAATCCTAGTGGTGGGGAGTTCAGATGGCTTAAGAGGGGGATATCAGTGGCACAAACCGGGTTCATCCCTCTTACTATACTCGTCAAAGTTCTTCCATGACCTGCACCAATAAACAAAAGAACAAAAAGCAATTTATGGTGGTATAGCACTGTTCAGCCAAAGTTTGTAGGGGTCCTTTTCTTCTCTGGAAAAGACAATATGGGAGAATTCTATAAACTTTAAGGGGAAATGGGTTTGTTTTGCACATACCATGACAGTCGTGAACCTCACTTCTAAGCCAGAGCATGGGAAGTAGGATCTCAGTCTCTCAAATTTACTGCTAAAGCTCAGCGTAGTACTTGCATCATACCAAAGAGAGCCTCCTGCTGGGGTTCATAAGATGTAACATCTATGGGTAGTTTGTCAAGATGTGCTTGGAAATTCTTTTTTCAAGCCTGTGGCACCCAACACAATGGGAAATATTTTTGTATCTTTCTGCCACATTTTCTTGGTCTCTGACTGCATTTCCTGGTATTTCAGGGTCTTCTGTCTCTCCACGCAATTCACAGAATTCACAGAATTCACTCGGTACCGACACTTCTATTAGCAATGCCGTTCTGGTATTCTTCTCCTTTACCACTATGTCAGGTTTCCTGGCATCCAGTTTCTTATCTGTTGGAATGGGAATGTCTCAGGTGATTGTTACCTCTTCATTCTCTGTAATTCTCTGTTATATGTTATAGCGTTTACAATTTCCAATGGATGAGGAGTGCTACTTTGTTATGCCTTTCTGCATAGAAAATTGCTGCAATTACAGCTATCCCCTTCTCTACTGCCCATGGGAGAGGGGAAAGAGAATTGCATGGCCTTGATCACAGCCCAGATGCAAGCCGCTTTTATCTCGGGGCATTGATGCCACTGTTGTGCAGGGGCCTGAGGCAGCTGCCCTTTTTGCTCATAGGTAAAACAGCCCTGCAAACCCCTTTGAAATTTGCACGTGTTGTGGATCACCATGTGTCAGTGGTGGCTTTCTATAATTTATATGGTTATTTCATGATGTTGTAGTGTTTCCAGTGGAGGAGGCGTGCTACTTTGTTGTGCCTTTCTGTATAGAAATGTTCTACCATCAGAACTTCACAGCCTGCTATAAGGTGAATCATTGTTTCTAAACTTGACATATATCTGTTTTGCCAGTTTTTTTCAATAGGCGCCATAAACCATCTCGTCCGTAATCTGTTGTCCTGGGCTGCAACTATCAATCTTTCATCCTTTGGTTTCAGTTCACCTCTCCTTAACCACTCATGTGTCCGTTCTTGATCAACAAAAGGTTCTTGGAGTAACACTCTGTATTTTCCATTGTATTTGTGCATTTGCCACTTGTTTTTCGCCTGTTGATCTAATTCTTTGAAGAGTTTTTTCTCTTGTTTTGCAAATTCTGTTAAAACCCAGTTTTCTTCATATAAAATCACTTTTAAAAAATGAATTCATGGGGTACAAGTGTGCTTGTATGCAACCCGCATGTAGACGTGTTCCGGGGTGGAGTTAGGGCAGTGCATAATCAGAGTTGTAAAGTATGCATGTAGGTTATAAAACAGACATGCACATACTTCACCCACATGTGTTATCCCCTGTTCCCAAACAAGGTATAAATGTATATGGATGCATCCTAGGCTCAATTTCTGCTGGATTATGCCTATTATTTTGTAAAGGCACCTATTAGTCTTTAATTATCTATTTATTTGACTATTTTCATAGACCGCTTTTTCTCAAAGTCAAAGCAATTTACAGAGTAACTAAAACTTTATACTTTTACATAAAACGTGAAATACAGTTAAATTCTTAATTCTTTATAAAATAGATTATAAGTAGCTGCCAATTTATTTCCTCAACCTAAGTGGCCTGCTATAAAATGACCCCCGGTAAAACAATTGACCATCTAGTATCATGCCACATCACCATAGAATATAGCATATGTAGGCAAAACTTTAATACCCAAATTCAAAAACACTTACCTGTTCAGAAACGCTGAAAGCGTGTGACTGATTTAAAAGCCATGGCTGATATTTTTTTAAAAAATGACAATCACAGGGTTTAAATTTTGACCCATACATTTTTAATTAACTTTAAACAGTAGCCATATTCCAGTTATAGCATGTTGAACCATGAACTGTAAATATGTTTGGGACCCAATATGACTGCAATGTCCAAGTCTGTCTAGCAAAATTAAGAGGAAAGAACTGCTGCAAGCCCTCTAGCCATGTGGAGTTCAAAAGAATAAGTGGCTCAGTAAAACCTTAATAGGCAGACATGTGAATCTACCTCTGTGTTGAAGCTTATCCTGCCCTGTAAGCTGAAGTAGTTCCTCAGAATCCTCAAAGCTTTTCATGTGTTTCTGAACATAACATTCATTCCCGCCAGGTAGAAAAGCCCACATGGAGCTCCCATGTCTCTTAATTGTCGAAACAGCACAAACAGTCCTTTCCTTTGCTGTGCCACAGTTTTAGTGAGATTAACCACAATTAGAATTTTGTTGTCATTTATTAGCGATGGCAATGTCTTCTGCCGAGGGGAGAATATGAGGTACCTGAGGTGTCAAAATCCCAGAGCAGCTTTGAGGGAACCATGTGTAAGTGCTCTACTTCCAATGGTCTACGGTATCAGTGGTAATATTCAACAATTGCAGTAGTGTCTTTTACAAATGTTCCATTGTAGAAATTCCTTCTCTACCTCCTGGTAACATCACATTTGAATGCTGCTCCTTTGGTTCCTATTTACCACATTCTCCACATCCTTCCTGAGATTCTCTATTTCACACATCTTCTCAAAGAGTCTGCCATATAAGCTTCTAGAGTTTCCACTCAACAGTCCATGCTGTCATTTGTCTTCTGAAACACCATCTTCTGACTGTGTGGTGATATTCAGAGAGGCACTATCCAAATAGCGGATCTCGCTAATCGGCTAAACCCTTTTGAATACCTCCCCCGCCACCCCAGATCCTTCATTTTTATCTTTTTTATTTTTTGCATAGTATTTTAAAAATCTACCTTAATTTACCACTTGTAGTGTCCCCTTGGGTGTGCTTCTGGGTCTGGGACCGGCCTGGCTCTGTCAGTCCTTGTCTATTTGATTCCTGGCGCCTCTACCTGGAGAAGAAAGGTATTAGCAGACAGGATTTCCCTCCTTTCATTCCAAAAAAACCCCTCTCAAAAACACTGCTGTGAACAAGGCTGACTTAAATAATATTTACAAGTTATTTACAAAATATATACATCAAATATTGTGATAAAATAATGCAGTATGTACCACCCGTATTATGATATGTGGTTCAAGCAGGTAAGGTGAAACAGCAATACAGGATAAGAGATAAAGCAGTTCAAACAACCAATAAGAAGTGACTTAAGTAAACCTTTAAAGATTATGGATTTAACCTTATTAACCTGTCTCCTAACTCCCCTCTCTTTCCCTTTGCCCACCATCCCCAAGTCTCACCCACTGCTGGAGCTCTGGACCGGAGACTACATGTGAATAAGAGAGATTTTGTATTTCTTGTAGCCTTGACTCTGCCTTCTCCAAGCTCTCTTCCAGTCCATAGAGGGTTTTGCACTCTTGCCCAATCAGGAACAACTGTTGCAGTCCCAGCCTTGAGGTCATCTTTGACTCTTCTCTCTTTCAGGACACATCCAACAGATAGCTAAAACCTGTTGTTTCTTTCTCTATACCATCATCAAAATCCGCCCCTTCCTATTTGAACACACTACCAAGTCTCATATACACTCTATAGTCACCTCCTGTTTAGACTATTGCACCCTGTTCCTCTTTGCTTTCCCCCTGAATCATCTCTCTCTGCTTCAACCCATTCAACATTCAGTCATATGGCTAATCTTCTGCCAGTGCCGCTATGCTCACATAGCCCTTCTTCTCAACTCACTTCCCTGTCACCCTATCCATTTCCGCATCCTGTTCAAACTTTATCTATTGACCTACAAATGCATTCATTCTGCAGCTCCCCATTGATTTCTTATCTTTCCCTACTCCTTTCCTTGGAAAGTCCACTCATCAGGCAAATCTCTTTTATCTGGGCCCTTCTCTTCCACTGCCAATTCCAGACTTTGTTCATTCCACCTTTGCTGCACTGTACACCTGGAACAGACTACCTGAGTCAGTATGGCAGACTCCATCTCTGGTCCTATTCAAATCCAGGCTAAAAACCCACCTCTTGGAGGCTGCTTTTGGATCCCCCCTTATTTTCCTGTTCTCACCTACTGTATGTGTGTTATAACCATTTCTTCTTAGTTTCTATCCTAATCCTGTGTTTAGTACTGTCATTGAGCAAGACTCAGTAGAACTCCACAGCAGAAATCATTTTACAATAAGGAAGATTTATAAAGTGTAAATTATTATATTAAGATGTTTTCTCTGCTATCATATATTATCTTAAACCACTATACAAATGATGAGCAGTACTAGTAGTTATACACTAATATATTTATTTAACTGTTTATTCCAAAGCTTTTATATTTTATTAATCTAATATTCTTGATGGAATAGAATTAAACATAGAAAATAATAAATTAATCCATATTGGAGTGGATGAGTAGCTTAGTGGTCAGAGCACTAGCTTGGTAACCAAGTAATCAGGATTCAGTTCCCACTAGCACTCCTTGTGGCCTTAGGCAAGTCACTTAACCCTCCATTGTCTCAGAAGAAAGGCCTGGCAATCTTCTTCTGGTCACACTGCCAAGAAAACACAGGAGCTTCTAGGTCGCCAGGAGTCAGCATTGACTCAAAGGCACACATTGCAATGCATATTAAAAAAGAAATAATGGTCGCATAACGCTGAGGCTCCAGAGAGGCCTACTCAGAATCCTGAATTAACACCGTACATACTTGGAATTCTACTCTGATCTTGCCGGGGCACGTTGGTGAGATGGCGGGGACCAAACCCACGCGCCTGGAATTCGGATCTCCGGCGGCTTCTCACGGCAAACGCTCCAAAACTGAACCTCCGTCCCCGCAGAAGGGGCTGGCCGTGCGCGAGGGCCCCGAAATGCAGCAGGAAATCCTCGCAGAGATTAGAGGGGTCAAGGACCTCGTGCAGTCAAACGGTGAAGCACTCCGAGCGCTGCGGGAAGATTTTGGTGTGCTGCAAGGCAAGCTAGAGGGGCTTTCTTCGCGTCAGGACAAAATGGAGAGCATATTGGACTCCCATACGGCCCGGTTGTCCAAACTCGACAAAGTTGAACGCCAGGTGCGGGCCCTGCAGAAAGAAGTGGAAGATGGCAATAATAGAGCGCGCCGCAACAACATACGGCTCGTGGGCATACCGGAGGGAGCGGAATCGGGAGACATGAAAGAGTTTTTATGCAAAATTCTCCCTTCCCTGCTCCAAATCACCTTTGCCAAAGATTTGGAGATTGATCGCGCTCATCGTGTACCTACAAGCATAACGCTCAACAGGCAGACCCCGCGGCCTATCATCTTTCGACTACTGAGATATCAACACGTTGAGCAAATTCTACATGCCTCTCGGGCAAAGGGCCATATGGAGTTTGAAAGCCACAAGATCTCCTTCTATCCCGACTTGGCTAAACCCACGGTCGACCGCCGAAAGCGCCTTCTGGAATTCCGGCCGAGGCTTCAACAACTACAAGCACGCTATGGCCTGATATACCCGGCCAAGCTTCGAGTCACGCTTCACAATCAGACAAGAACATTTGAGGACCCTGATCTACTAGCGGAGTTTTTGGATTCCAAAGAAGCCGACTTGATGCGCTGACTTCCAGAATACTCCTGAAAGTGTTCTCATATCCGATGTACCCGCCATATTGGATCTGCCGCAGCCCAGCAAAGAGTCTGGCGAGGGCAGTTGGTTGCCTTACTTTTACTTTTGATGATATCTGTGACCCGACTCCATCTACCCACAGTAGCCTCGATGAGTATCAGAGACAGTGTTAATTATGGACTCTGGTGTTTCTTTTCTTTTTTTTCATGTCTTTCTACTTCCTCTCTAGGGCCTCCTCCCGCAGACATATGGTCGCCATATTCTTTGGGGGTTTTGCTTCTTCTCTGGGATACTTTGTTACATACTTCTCAATATGGGGTGTATTAGCCAGACTACTCGGTGATTATGTCATTGTTGCACAGATCCTGTTTGTATTGCTTAATGTATGTTTTCAAGCGCCCTTACCTAAAATGTCTATTACTGATTGATGGCACCATGTAAGATTTTCTCATTGAACGTAAAAGGGATCAATAATCCGATAAAACGGAAGAAAATCCTAAGCTACCTAAGTCAGGAAGCTGCGGATCTGATTTTTCTCCAAGAAACGCATTTAAACTCGAAGGAAACTCTTAAACTCAATATTAAACCTTACATGGTGGCCGCCTATTCCCCAGCCGTTTCTAAGAAATGTGGGGTTGCCATATTGGTTAGGAAATCTTTGCATGCTACTATTATTGCGACTAGCTCAGATACAGAAGGTAGATGGTCCAGAGTTCACCTCAAGATAGGTAGCCTTGAAGTTACATGTCTATGCCTTTACGCTCCTAATGTGGATGACCCGGCCTTTTTTGCTACTATTGCTCAGGTTGCGCAGGCCTCTGCTAATACTTCATTGATAATTGGGGGGGATTTCAATTTAGTCCTTGATCCCCTGATTGACAAACAGCCGCCTAGGTCAAGTGGTCCCCCCAAGAGTCACACCACGCTTACCTCCCTGATCAAAGATCTTGCTTTAGTTGATCTATGGAGGTTACTACACCCCAATGATGCAGCTTCAACACTGCCTCACAAGTGCCCGAATCATGCCGCCCTCTGCTCCTACTGAGGACGGGCTATTAGAGATAGTTCACTCTATTAGTAATACACATGGGGTTGCCTCTAACTTTTATAAAATATTATGTCAGGGTACAGACACGGCCACTTTTAGAGCCCAACAAGCCTGGGAGCGCGAACTGCAAACCACTTTAACCCCTGTGCAATGGAGCGTTTTCTGGAGCAAAGTTGTGCGGGTTTCCCGGTCTGCCTCTGTTACCCAAACTCTCTTCTTTTTGCACACAGATGCTTTTATACCCCAGAAAAAATAGCCAAATGGAACACAAATGCCAGGGACCAGTGTTGGTCTTGCCATACTGCTGTGGGTACCTTCGTTCATGTTATCTATGAATGTCCTCAACTACAGGTTTATTGGAGGCGGGTCTGGGGTTGTATTCAATATATCTTACACCTTCACGAACCTCTCTCTTGGAAGATCGTGGGACTCCGCTCTGTGGCGGAGGTCCCCTCTCTTCCTAAGAAGGGTCGCTTTCTCCTCGATTTCATGCTGGGTATAGCCATATGCTTAATCACGAGGAATTGGAAGGATAGCTCTAGACTTACTGCCAATGAATGGTGGAACCTTGTCTGCTTATATAGCTAATATGAGCAGACACCTCGGAGAGCCTTTCCCCATGCCCAATCTCACTCTCGCTTGTCTAAATGGCAGATGCTTAATGATTATGTACAATCTGCTCATTGCTCCAACATGCCTGTATAATGTGCACTCATCATGTTTCAGATCACCGTTAGGTTTCGTAACACAATAATGTAAGTACATGCCCGCTTCGGGTATGATTAGTTTTCTAGAGAAGAAGCAGGGGGGAGGGGGGTGGCAGGGGTTTACTTTGGTGTATGTATTACACGTTATGTATCTGTCTTTTAGCTGTATGTCTTCCTTTTCCTATGTTGTTATAAAATGAAAATAAAGAATTAAAAAAAAAAAAAAAAAAGAAATAATATACAATGTAAAACCTAAACTGTTCCATATCAAAAACTTACCTAAAAAAGAATTCAATTGCTTTCTTCCTAAGGGTTTCTTTGCTAAAGCTTAATATGCGTTAATAAAAAGTTAATACTTGTTAAATGCCACTGTGGCCATAGAAATAAAAGGACTCAGGGCATTAATGCACATTAAATCATTTAGTAAACATGCCCCTAAATGTCAAATAATCACCCTCTAGCTATCTCTCACTGGCCAAACTATTCCAAGGAATAGCGGAAAGGACAGTGAAAGCCTAAGCTCTACTCTCCACCTTCCTAGTTTGTTTTACAGAAGGAACTTCTGAGAAATTCTGATTAAATGAGCAAAAATTGCACACAGGCTAATATGGGGCCAACAATGACATAAAATATGTTGGAGACATGGGGAGGGCAATTTTATAAAGTCCTATGTAATGAACGTGCACTTTTCTGCGTATATATCATGCCTATTTTATTAAGTAAATTATGCATGTCCTTTACTTTATAAAATAGGGGTGTAAGTGTTAGAAAACATACTATAGGTGCGATCACTGGGCTGGTGTAAATATCTGTGCCTAGATTTCACAAGAATATGCATAAATCATTTTATGATTTGCATATGTATTTGTGTGCATCACCTAAGTTTGCCCTTGTGCATGCCCACAGTGAAAGTACATGTCATTGGTCTAACATACTACTACTACTACTACTACTACTGAGCATTTATATAGCGCTACCAGTCATACGCAGCGCTGTACAGACATGTAAGAGACAGTTCCTGCCCATCAGAGCTTACAATCTAGTCAAGACAAAACACAGACGGTGTAAACAGGGATAAAACTAGGGGAAAGAAAGGCGATCAGGTGAGTCAAGATCCAAAAGCAGCAGCGAAGAGGTGAGTTTTCAACCTGGATTTGAAGAGGGTGCCTGGTGTACAGACACAGGTAGTTTGTTCCAGGCTTAAGGTGTAGCAAGGTGAAAGGAGCGAAGTCTGGAATTAGCAGTAGAAGAGAAGGGCACAGATAGAAGTAGTTTGCTAGAAGAGCAGAGTTCCCGAGGGGGGTTGTAAGGAGAGATAAGAGAAGAGAGGTACTGAGGAGCCTCAGAGTGAATGCATTTATAGGTCAGGAGCAGAAGTTTGAACTGGATGCAGAAACAGATAGGGAGTCAATGAAGTGACTTGAGAAGAGGAGTAATGTGGGCATGACGAGGCTGGCAGAAGATTAGTCATGAAGCAGAGTGTTTGAACAGATTGAAGGGGAGAGAGATGATTCAAATGGAGACCAGCAAGAAGTAGGTTACAGTAGTCAAGACAGGAGGTGATTAAGGAGCGGATAATTGTTTTAGTAGTGGGTTCAGAAAGGAAAGGGCGGATTTTGCTAATGTTATAGAGAAAGAAATGACAGGTCTTAGCTACGAGATGGATATGTGTGGAGAAAGATAGAGAGGAGTCAAAGACAACCCCCAGATTGCGGGCTGAGGAAACAGGAAGGAGTACAGAGTTATCCACAGGGACTGAGAAAGGAGGAAGAGGAGGGGAGGTTTTAGGGGGAAAGATAAGTTCAGTCTTGGCCATGTTCAATTTCAAGTGGTGGTGAGACATCCTGGCGGCAATGTCAGAAAGGCAGGCAGAGATCCGGGTCTGGAATGCCGGAGAGATTTCAGGCATATAGAGGTAGATCTGGGAGTCATCAGCATATAGATGGTACTGAAAGCCATGGGAAGAGATAAGCGCACCAAGGGACTGGGTATGGAGAGAGAAAAGGTGTGGACCCAAGACAGATCCTTGGGGTACACCAACTGGGAGTGGGGTAGCAGAGGAGGAGGAGGAGCCACCAGAACACACACTGAAAGAGAGATGGGAGAGAAAGGAGGAGAATTAGGATAGTACAGAGCCACTAAAACCAAGCAAGGACAGGGTATCAAGGAGAAGGTTGTGGTCAACAGTGTCAAAAGCAGCAGAGAGGTCAAGAAGGATGAGGACAGAGGCCCTTGGATTTTGCCAGGAACCAATCACTGGAGACTTTGGCAAGAGCCATTTCAGTAGAGTGTAGAGGATCCAGGAGGGCATGAGAGGAGAGGAAGTCGAGGCAGCGGTGGTGAACTGCTCGTTCGAGTAGTTTCGAAATGAAGGGAAGGAGAGAGATGGGTCAATAGTTAGAAGGACAGGTGGGATCAAGTGAGGGTTTCTTGAGGAGAGGTGTGACAACAGCATGCCTGAAGTCTGCAGGGACTGTTGCAGTGGAGAGCGATGGGTTGAGAATATGAGAGATGAAAGGGGTAACGGTGGAGGAGATGGGGCTTAGGAGACGGGTGGGGATAGGATAAGAGGAGCAGGTGGTGAGTTTGGAGGAAGAAAGAAGGTGTGCAGTTTCCTCTTCAGAGATCACAGGAAAGGAAGAGAGGGTAGCAGAAGTAGTAGTAGTGGGGGAGGGAGAGTTGGGAGTGGAGAGGGGGAGGAGGGGAAGTAGCTGACTTTGTGGAGAATTGGAGGGTGATCTTGTGGATTTTGTCATGGAAATAGTCAGCCAGGGTTTGGGCAGAAAGAGAGGGAGGGAGGGATCAGGGGCGGGGGCACTTTGAGGACAGAGCTCAGAGTAGTAAAGAGACGGCAAGGATCAGAGGCAAGAAAGTTAGTCAGGTGGACATAGTAGTCTTGTTTGGCAAGAGCTATGGCTGACTGGAAAGAGACAAGCATGAATTTGAAGTGTAGAAAGTCTTCAGGGGAGCGGGACTTGAGCCAAGCACACTCAGCAGAATGGGCACAGGAACGTAGATAGCGGGTAGTGGATGAAAGCCAAGGCTGGGGTACAGAACGTCTCACAGGATGTGGGATGGGCGGGGCGAGAGCATCCAGAGCCAAGGAGAGTGCAGCATTATAGGAAGTTACTGCCTCATCAACAGACTTAGATGACATAGTGGAAGAAAGAGATGAAGAAATGGTGGAAGAGAGAGCCAATGGATCAACAGCATGAAGATTTCTAAATAGGTTTGAGGAGACAGGATGAGGCTGAGGCAGTAGGTGATGAAGATTAAAGCTTAAAAGGTGATGGTCAGATACGGGAAGAACTGAGCTACAGAAGTTTGAGGGTAAGCAACTCGAGAAAAATATCAGGTGAAGGCAGTTGCCATATTGGTGAGTGGGAGCAGTGGAAACATAGAAACATGATGACAGAAAAAGACCACATGGCCTATCTAGTCTGTCCTTCCATATCAACAACTACAACAGTCCACTTTTTACCTTTAGAGATCCTCTGTGTTGGTCCCATGCTTTTTTGAATTCAGTTACTGTCCTCATCTCTACCACCTCCACTGGGAGACTATTCCACAGATCCACTACTCTTTCCGTAAAGAGCTCCTTTCACTTAGTGCACACGTAAGACCTCTCACCAACTGGGAGAAAATCATACATGTGACACTCAATGCAAAAGACTGGAAAGCCCCCCATCTCGCTGCTGGACTGCTGTCTGCATCTTAGTTTTAAGTTTTTGTTTAGATCTTTAAGTTCTTTACTTACTAAGGGTTGCTATGGATATTTATACCAATAAAATTGTACCTAATACGTTTAATATACCTTGTTCACCTGAAGCTTAATTAATCTCAGGTCCTTAGTGTATGACTGATTTGGGTAACGAGCTTCACCTGAGAGCACCTCCTGTCTTTTAAGATGTGTAAGTACCTATAAAGCTATGATTATCCCAGGGGTGGGTGGGTGGGTGTGGGGAGGGAGGGAGGGAAATAACACTTATTAAAAGAGGGCTGCTACACAGTACCCTGTTCTGTGCTGCTGAGGTAAGCTATATTCTTATTTGATTTAAATTATAGCTCTTTGCTGCTCCTAGGCTCTAACTTATTATGAAATTTAAACTATAAATTCTCTGCTGGGTTCTAAATTTAAACCCAAATGAAGAACCCTGGCATAAACCTCCGTAAAAATAGGCTAAATTAAATAAACATGCAGGAAAAACCTTTTCTTATACTATTTTCTTTTTTGTTGGAGTAACCATACAAAAGGGGAAGGAACTCCAACCCGCCCCTCGCCGTGGTCACTCCAGTTTAATCATTTAAATGCTTGAGAAAATTAATCAAAAACTTAGCTTAATCCAGCCATCGCAGAATTCATGAAGCTAGCACAACGTGCCACGTTTCGGGCCAGCAAAAATCCTATGGCCCTGGTCTATGTCTAATACCACTTCTGGCTCTGATGGGGAGGAGTTTACTGGGGTTTTTCCATATCTTTCAGGAGTCCCTAAGGTTATTCATATTTTACGTCGCTACTGGCCGGTATTGGCAGTGCATTCCTGTTTTGCTGGAAAGAGGCTTCGGGTGGCATATTCCAGGGGATCTAATTTGCGGGATAAAGTTGTAAAGTCAACTTCGCCTTCAGACCGCCCCCCTACTTTTCATGCTAACCCCGGTCACTATACCTGTGGCTCTTGTAACTATTGTGATATGGCACTTATTGGGCCGGTCTGGGTGGATGTCCACACTTCTATCACGTACACTTCCCATTGGCTTACTGCATGTGAATCTTCTTTTGTAGTTTATTTGATTCAGTGCCCTTGCCGACTGTTTTATGTTGGCCGTACTACTCGTGATGTGAAGGTGCGACTTGGGGAGCATGCCTCCCGGTTGCGGACAAAAACTTTGGCGGCACCCATGGTCGAACATTGTTTACAAGCAGCACACTTGTAGCCAAATTACAGCGCTTGGAGCAGCACTGGATATTCCGTCTAAAGACTGTTTCCCCTCAAGGTTTAAATGCCTTAGTGGAGTGGCATACTCTGTTGTGACGTTGGATTTCCTTTTGTGGACTGTTCACTTCTGCAGGGGGTTCCCTTGTTTGTGGGATTTCCCCGATTACTAATGCTTGCAATGTTTTGATTGTCTATTGGCTAATGCTCTCCAGGGTTTTGCATGTTACGTCACACGCCGTTCTTTTAAACCTGACCATTTGGGCTTTTTTCACATACAGAAGCCATTATTCTGGGAATTCATCTTCTCCACCTGATGCAGGGCCATAGGATTTTTGCTGGCCCGAAACGTAGCACGTTGTGCTAGCTTCATGAATTCTGCGATGGCTGGATTAAGCTAAGTTTTTGATTAATTTTCTCAAGCATTTAAATGATTAAACTGGAGTGACCACGGCGAGGGGCGGGTTGGAGTTCCTTCCCCTTTTGTATGGTTACTCCAACAAAAAAGAAAATAGTATAAGAAAAGGTTTTTCCTGCATGTTTATTTAATTTAGCCTATTTTTACGGAGGTTTATGCCAGGGTTCTTCATTTGGGTTTACTTTTTCACCTTGTGCTGGGGTTTCTTATTGACTGGGTTCTAAATTTAACCAGAAATCTCTCTTCTGTGTTTTAAATTTAAACTAAAAGTACTTTGCTGATACTAGGCCCTGAGTGACTATTAAATTAAAACTACAAGCTCTCTGCTGGGTATGAAATGTAACCAGAAAGTTCTCTTCTGTGTTTTAAATTTAAACTTAAACTGCTGCTACTAGGCCCTGACTGATTTAACAAAAATAGTGGGTTCACAGATTAAATAGCTTTAATAGAAAGAATTCCTTTCAGAAAATTCCCAGAAGTATATACTCACAATTGCAGTTCTCTCTCCAGAAGTAACAGTCCCCTTTTCTAGTCCTTCAAGACTGAGGATCACAGAGCTCTGGTTGAGCTATTTATGCCTGTGCTGCTGAGGTAAGCTGTGAGCAACTTCCTGGATGATTAACAGTCCTTGCTTGGATAGAAGGAGTCTTTCAAAATGGCCTTTTGACTTGCCACCTGGTGTTAACACCTATTGAAAAGTTTCACAATCCAAGAGTAAATCTCTCAACAATCTCTGGGTTTTATCTCCAGTCTTTAAATGCACTGTTCCTTTTCACTAGTTCAACAAACAACTCACCGGATTAAGGAGCAGTCCATAGGCTCATTACCTTGAAGGAAATATTCCAGTGGAATGTATTCCATGTCCAGCTGCTCTTTCTCGGTCAGCTGCTCTTCACTCACTAGTAGGCTGTCTACTCTGTCAGAGGAAGTGAACTCCGCATTCTTCAATCTAGGAGAACCCTCTCCTGGTGTTCTCCCTCCTCTCATGAATCATCTGGAGACTTTATTTGTGGCAGGGGCCTTCCTATTCTTATCCTAAGGGATTCTGGGACTTGTAGTGTGTAGAACAGTTTGTGCTTTGTATTCTTGACTTTGTCAGAATGTGTCTTTGTACCATGTTCAGAATGGAACAGAATGGAAGGAAAAGCCTTTATATTTTTTTCTTCAGTGTTGCACTGCTCATAGAGTCTGGTTTCTTGAGTTTTCCATTTTATTTTTAACAGCATATTTGTTTCTAATTTGATGCTTCTTGTTCTTTACCAGGAGTGGAGCAGCCTAGAGGTTAGAGCAACAGCCTAGTGCCCTCCACATCAGGATTTGATTCCCACTGGCATTCCTTGTGACCTTAGGCAAGTCACTTTACTCTCCACTGCCTCAGAAGGAAAGGCCTGGCAATCTACCTCGTCATAGCTTGCCAAGAAAACCCAGGAGCTGCTGAGTCAGCAATGACTGAAACTCAAAAAAAATATCTTTACAAAGTCATAGTCTGTTTTGTATAAGAATCTATAGCAGTTCAGCTTGTTCTCTTTTCTTAGCTGGACGTATATTGGTGTTATAGAATATTTCCAGTGATGACCATTTATAGGTAGGGTTGGTACAGCTTGGGTTTTTAGGGTTGATGCTGGTATAGTATGCCTTGGTATCAGTGTCCATTTCTAGGGTTTTGTTTATAGCACACGGTGTCTAGAAGTGGACAGAATTTGTGTTGCTCTTACTGATGTGATGCCAAAATTTTCTGTATCCAATACAAATGCAACCTTGTCGACACATTCATAAGATAAAGCTCCAAATTGAAGAATGTATCAGCAAAGTTGCATTTATATTGGATATAATTGTTGTTGTCATCCTTGCTGGGGTACTTTTTTTTGAGTTGTAAAGTGAAACATTCTACTTCCATTGTTGATGGAGTTTTATTGTTTGCTGTGGGAATGTCCCATGTGAATGAATAATGATATTTTCTTGAGTTGATTTTCAAAGCATTTATGCAGATAGCAGCAACTTCTATCCAGATAAATTCTCCTGAAACAGATTTTCAGCAGCACTAGCCAGATAGTACTGCTGAATATCTTTAACGACTGCCTCAGCACTATCCAGATAGTAATGGGACGGTCTGGGGATGGAGTCCTGACTTATCCAGACAGAGACGACTTTTGGCTTCACTATCCAAATAGCTATCTGGATAACGTAGGTTAGCTTATTTTCATTCCTAAGTGCTATCCTGGGATTATCTCCATTTCCCAGATGCTAGGAGGTGATGAGCCTACGTCTTAGGTCAGAAATTTCCAGGAATTCAGTCAATAAATGAAAAGATTTTGTATTAAGAGACAGCAGACAAAAATGATATGTTTTAGTCACAAGAATGGCTTTATTTTGTCAGAAAATTGTATTTAATCAACTGATGAAGATTGGTGAAAAGAGAATTTGGAAAGAAAGAGTTAACATAAGGCTGAATTTTTGAAGTATGATTAAGAATTTGAACATAGACAGAAAGGAAGCTTGCACGGCATTGACTGTGGTAAGTAGATATTCAGTATTGCTTCTTGGCTCCACCTTGGCATTGCTTCTGCTGGTCTGTGTACTGAGATCCACCTAAAACAAGAAGCACAGAATTAGAGGAATCACAGCAAATCACACTTTCTCTAACTTCTCTGGAAACGTCTTTCCATCTAGACGGTTTATTCTACTTTTTTTAGACAGAGTTTCACATTTAGAAATCGCTTATGACTTTTCTTTGGACATGAATATGTTTGTTTTATCTCAGGCCTATGCAATTGTAATACTTACCTCGGACTGATGTTAACTCACTAATGTGAGTCTGTTACTTATGAAGGGGAAACTAAATTGTGAGATCATACTAAACAAGGGGTACTCAATACCATCCTCAGGACAGTATGTCAGCCAGTCAGTTTTTTAGGATAACCATAATAAATATGCATGAGAGAGATTTGCATGCACTTCCTTCTTTGAAGGCAAATCACTCTCAGGCATATTCATTGTGGTTATCCTGAAAACCTGACTGGCTAGTTGTGTCTCGAGGACAGAGTAGAGAACCCCTTTGCTAAACTGAAGATGTTTTTGAAAGAGCTTAGATAACTGCAAAGAGAGAGCCTGAGAAAATGAAGGCCATGGATAGAAATGTTGCTGTGCACCTATATGTTGCTGTGCACCTATATCTTTGGAGATGGCTACAGGTGACGTCTTTGCCAAAACAAAGTATAGTTAACATAGTTGTTGAGAGAATTTTTACACATTGCCACATTTTCGTATTGCATGTCGGGGTATGCACACAGGTATGTTTTTTGCTATTTCAAGTGAACTTTTTGAAGGTTTCATTTTATTTTAAATTTTTCATTTTCATTTTACCATGCCTTTAAAATAGGAGCATGTTGACCAAACCACGGCAGCCTTGTGGAGCTATCGCAGTGCAATAGCCGTAAAAGGGCCATAGTAGCTGCAGGGGGAATTCTTAGCCTGACCCTTGCAGATACTATGTAGTGCTTGCATTTACCATGCAGACCCGTGATCCCTGCATCAACAGGTAGCGCGGGAAGTCCCAAAATGGCTGCCGATGCAGGGATCACGGGATCCATGGCAAGTACAAGGGGCGGACATGTAGTGACTTCTACCAATCCCCCCCCCAAAATGACAACTTGGACCCACCTGAACTGTTAATATTGTCAGGGCGGTGGAAGTACTGACAATATAAACTGTGTGGCCTCCTCTCCTTCAGCACCAATCTCCCCCAGACAGCTCTCAATCCACATAGAGAATTGTCCATTGGAGATTGGTTCTCCCCTGACATACTAAAAAACCTTGGCTAGTCAGTTAGACTCCTTGTCATCCGCCCTCCCCCTGATCTGTCTGTATAAATCCTTGCTAGTCAGTCGAGCACCTTACATCCCCTCCCTCCAAAACCGAAAGACCCACAGCACCAACAATATTGACAGATCAGGGGGTGGCCCAATCTGTGCTTGAAGGGCAATTAGCCCACCTCAGGTTATCTGAAAATCCTTCTATATTATCCTGTCTTTTCTAATGTTGACTGAATATTTCTCTAGCTAAATCGATTTAATTACATTTCCTTCGATAATAAAGATAGATATGAATAACAAAGTACAAAGTGGTCAGATCATTGTTAAAGTGCGCAAATACTTGATGTATAATTTATTAAACTCACAGTGAAAATGCAGAAATATATCTTTGTAATATTAAAAATATTGGTGGGGGAATTCTTAAGACCTCAGCAAATAATATAGTATTTTTAAGATGATGGAGAAATGCATCTTCATTACCTTGACATTTCTTTTGGGATGAGTCATAAACGCCACCCTGCTGACCATAATATCCACCATCATAGCTGCCCTTGGAAGATGTGATTGACTCTAGATATGCACAGGACAACAGAGTAGGAAGAGTGGTTTTATGATATTTTATCCTTGACTGCCTCATTATGTCATTAACCTTAATACATAACTACCTAGTGTTTTTTCCCATTTTTAATCTCCTCCCATGTAAGGCAGTCATCACATTAAGAATATTTGGCCAGATGTCATACACTAGTGGTAGTTGTGACTCTCTTCGTTTCAGGGACTGTAAATCCTGTTTCCAAAGTATACCAAGCATGAATAAGAATTTGAAGCCAAGTTTGGAAATTGAGTTGAGAACCCCTTGTCCACAAGTATATTGATAAAAACAAAATAGGGAGGAGTAGCCTAGTGGTTGGGGCACGGTACTTCAGGCCGGAAGGTCGGGGGTTCAAATCCCACTAGAGGACAGCAACCTTGGGCCGGAAGGACTGGGGTTTCTAGTCCCACAGATGCTCCTTGTGGTCTTGGGCAAGCCACTTAACCCTCCATTGCCCATGTTCCCTGTAAGTATTAGTGAATGTGTCTCATATCCCCGCATGTTAAATGTATCCCCCAATTGTGTTGTGACCGCTTTGATTGAAGGATAAGGCGGTATACAAAACTGTCTAAATAAATAAATAAATAAATAAATAAAATATCAACCTTGCAAATCTGAAGTTAATAAATTCACAATATCAATAACAGTATCAACATTAATCCAAATAAAATATTTTCAACTTTTTTGAATGTTAAAGCCTCCAAAGATCACAGAGCGGTTTGTGATAGAAAAATTGTTTGTGTTTATGAAAGTTTACGGCCATAGCTTGGCATGAGTTATTGACTAGATTCTGTGACATATGTGAGCTCTGAGTCCCTGATCCTCCACAATCACTGCCCTTGCCAATTGTTGCTGTTTCTGATGAATCAGAGGAGAACAGAAGTGTAATTCTGTGTAGGTCTTGTATTGTATGCTTGAAAATGTCACAAACATTTATATGCAATGTACCGAAGCTTGCACCCCATTTTTAAAGTGTTTTTGTATAGCCAAGAAAATATAGTTACAATACTTCACAAAAAGCAAAAGTGACACTTATTTAAATCACTTGAGGTCCATGCATCCTGAACCTGTCTAGGAGGTTTCACTATTTGTGTGTTCATTGGATTTCTTTTCCTCCCTGGGTTTGCAAACCCTGCCTCTGCAGCATCTGACATTTAGGGGTATGTTTACTAAACAGCAGTAGCAGCTTCTGTGCAATATCAGAGCCGCCACCGCCCCATTGAATTGAATGGAGACGCGGTTCCGATACCAGAGACTTGGCCTTTCTGTTGGCATGAGTTATTCACTACACCCTGAGAGCTCTGTGAGCTCTGACTCCACTGTCCTCCACAATCACCAAACATGCCAGTTGTGGATGTTTCTGTTGATTTGGAAATAGCAAAGAGTAGGAAGTTATTTCTTCTTAACTTTCATAATGTCTACTTGAACATGTTCTGAAACTTCATTTAGAAGTAGCTAGAATTGTTCCTACATTTTCTCTTGTTCTTGTCTATTTAAGACATTGTAGCAACAATCCTTGGACTGAAAATACAGACCATAGTTCCAGTCACGATCTAGTTGCAAGCACCCTAAATCTGAGTGTTGATTGTGGCTTTCTCCATCTCAGGGACTGTAAAAACTACGTCTGTAGCACCCAACATTTCTAGTACATACTGTACAAAAGAGATAAAACAGGGCCTGGAAATTAACCCATAGCTCATTCATAGCAGCGTACCAGTCTGCCACTGGGTTATTGAGCCATCTTTGGATTACTGAAATATAACTCCTTCATCTCAAGTACAATTTAGAAACATCATAATGTCAATAGCAGAAACAACTTTTAGTATATTAAAACTGTATCTATTTTCATGAATGCTAATGTCTCCAAATATTGATCAGCATTTTTTGAAATAGTTTCTAAGGAGAATTATTACAATGAAGTAAAACTTACGACCGGAGCCTTGACCTTTCTGTTGGTATGAGTTATCCACTAGACTCTGAGAGCTCTGTGAGCTCTGATTCCACTGTCCTCCACAATTACCGCTCATGCCAGTTGTGAATGTTTCTGTTGATTTGGAATACCAAAGAGCAGGAAGATATTTCTGTTTAACTTTCATATTGTCTACTTGAACATGTTATGAAACTTCATTTGCAAGAACCTAGAAATTTACCCACATTTTCTCTGTTGACTATTTAAGACATTGTAGCAACAATCATCCTTGGACAGAAACTATAGACCATAGTTCCCTCCACAACCTAGTTACAAGTACGCTAAATCCTTCTGAGTGTTGAATGTGGCTTTCTCCCTCTTAGGGACTGTAAAAACTATGTCTGCAGCACCCAACATTTCTAGTACATACTGTACAAAAGAGCTAAAACAGGGCCTGGAAAATTAACCCAGAGCAACTTCATAGCAGCGTGCCACTCTGCCACTGGGTTGTTGAGCCATCTTTGGATGACTGAAATATAACTCATCTCAAATGCAATTTAATTAAATCATAATATCAATAGCAGAATCAAATTTTAGTATATTAAAAATGTATCCATTTTCATGAATGCTAATATCCAAATATTGCTCAGCATTTTTTGAAATAGTTTCTAAGGAGAATTATTACAACGAAGTAAAACTTACGACCAGATCCTTGACCTTTCTGTTGGTATGAGTTATCCATTACACCCTGAGAGCTCTGATTCCACTGTCCTCCACAATTACCGCTCATGCCACTTGTAGATGTTTCTGTTGATTGAGAAATAGCAAAGAGTAAGAAGTTATTTCTGTTTAACTTTCATTTTGTCTACTTGACATTGTTCTGAAACTTCATTTGCAAGTACCTAGAAATTTTCCTACATTTTCTCTTGTTCTTGTCTATTTAAGATACTGTAGCAACAATCCTTGGACAGATACTACAGATCATAGTTTCTTCCACAACCTAGTTACAAGCACCCTAAATCTATCTAAGCATTGATTGTGGCTTTCTCCCTCGCAGGGACTGTAAAAACTACATCTGCAGTAATCAACATTTTAAGCACATACTGTACAAAAGAGCTAAAAGAGGGCCTGTAAAATTAACCCAGAGCTCCTTCATAGCTGCATGGCAGTCCGCCACTGGGTTGTTGAGCCATCTTTGGATCACTGAAATATAACTCCTTTATCTCAAGTACAATTTAGTAAAATCATATTGTCAATGGCAGAATCAACATTTAGTATATTAAAAATGTATCCATTTTCATGAATGCTAATATCCAAATATTGCTCAGCATTTTTTGAAATAGTTTCTAAGGAGAATGAGAAGGCCGCGGGCAGCGTCCCGGCGGCTGCCGGTAACCGGCGGTACCAGCCGGGCGTGAGTCCTCGGTGCTAGGGGAGGGGGGCAGAATCAGCATCATTTAAATCGATTGCTTGCTGGCGTCGGGCTCGAGCCAGCAGCCAATCGGAAGGCTGGACGGGCCATGTGCTCCCGCGGCGCAGGCGCGCGCTGGGCACATGGCCTGTGAGTAGGGAGCCGGCAGCGTCCCGCCCTCCCACCCTTTTGGTCGAGGGTGGGCTTGGGTAGGAGTTTGGGGGTGTCGCAGTTGGGGGGGAAAGGGGGAGCGGAATCCCGGAGGTTTCCGGGGTCCGGAGACATAAGCTACTTGGGGCGGGGGCAGGGTGCCCACGACCCGGAGAACCCTGAGATTACTTTTGCTAGTGATATGGCGAAGTTGAGCCGGGGTGGTTCGAGATGGACCGGTGGTTGACCGGACCAGGGGCGGAAGCGAGGTCACCTTGCTAGTAGTATGGCTTGTGGCATATCACTCTGCCGGGGGTGGGGGGGGGGGAATTCATGGCTAAGTTGTTGTTGGTTGTTTAAAATGTTAATTGTTATTGGGCAATAAAGCTGCGACCTGGTGTTTTTTCCAAGCAATGTGTGTCTCTGCATTTTTGGGTAAGGTGCAAGGCAGGGGTATTTGGAGTTTGGGGGAGGAAGGGGAGCACCTGGTTTGGATCCCCGGTTATTATTACAATGAAGTAAAACTTACGACCGGATCCTTGACCTTTCTGTTGGTATGAGTTATCCACTAGACTCTGAGAGATCTGTGAGCTCTGATTCCACTGTCCTCCACAATTACCGCTCATGCCAGTTGTGGATGTTTCTGTTGATTTGTAAATAGGAAAGAGTAGGAAGTTATTTCTGTTTAACTTTCATATTGTCTACTTGAACATGTTATGAAACTTCATTTGCAAGAACCTAGAAATCTTCCTACATTTTCTCTGTTGTCTATTTAAGACATTGTAGCAACAATCCTTGGACAAAAACTATAGACCATAGTTCCTTCCACAACCTAGTTACAAGCACGCTAAATCCTTCTGAGTGTTGAATGTGGCTCCAAATCCAGCCCTGGAGGGCCACAAGCCAGTCAGGTTGGCAGGCTATCTCTAATGCATATATATCTCATGCATATCATTAGGGATATCCCAAAAACCTGCAGAGTTGCAGACCTCCAGGACCAGAATTGAATAGCTCTGTCCTACAGCAAGCCATCAGCCACTGCACCCTGCAAGCCACACCAGCAAAACACAGACCAGCTACAAACAGCCTGCTACTTAGTCCATAATGCATGTTCCCAGTGGAGATGCATGCACCCAGAACTGTGATATCAGCATACACAGCAAGCAGATCAATCAGTGACTGGGCCCCAAAAGGAATCCCATATCCATCACATGAGAGAAATACTATGTAGCACTATGGGGGTGCCTAGCCATGCTGTGGTCACTGCACAGTCAGGGTGAGAGTAATCTATCAGCAGGACATACTGAGGTCACCCTGTCTGTGTAGGTGGTGGCCGGCCTATACCCATGGTACCTTGCTCCTCATTATGCACATTGGCAGCCCAATACTGGCAAAATTGCTGGCAGTGTGGGCTGTGGAAGGGGTTTGCAGCCAACACACACTGGATAGACAGACAGCCACTGCCACACCTATGCCAGCAGTGTGCTACTATAGAGGAGTTCAGCAGCCATACCCACCACACCAGTCCTTGGCACAGTACATGCATGGATATGGTACGCAATACTGTTGGGGGTCACAACCCAGGGTGGTAAACACTGACAGAGACCAGACCTGCAGCACACACCGCAGACATCTGAAGGATTGTTAAGGTGGAGCTCAATGAGCAAAATGTGCTTTACGTAGAAATTGCTATCTGCCAGCTATCATAGGAAACGTTTGATAGCTGTGTACCGTATACCCAGGTGTAGGGTGGCATTGCTAAGGTATGCAACTGCTGGTATTGGGGGAAACAGGCAGGGCTCAATGTCCTGCCTCTCCAGGAGGCCTTGGCCAATGGGGCCTGTGGGTGTGTGTGTGGGTGTGTCTGGCCCTGTTGGCTGCTGCTTTACGGCAGGGTTTCCCAACTCCATTCCTGGTGTTCCCAACACTGTTTGGGTATTCATGCTGTCCCTCATAAATATGCATGAGCTACATCTGCATACCATGGGGGTGGTGCATAGATATGCAGCACAGGCATCTTTATTAGAGGCAGCATGGAACCTGAATGGTGTGGGGCCCTCCAGGACTGCATTTGGGAGACTCTGCTCTAGGTAATGCGGCTGTTTATGGTGTCTTTGATTGGTGTGGTAAAATATAGGCGAATTAACCATGCATATGTTCTCAGCTACACAGTTTTGTCCTTACTATCACGGTTTATTTGTGGGAAAAATATGTGGACAGGATTGGCAGTAGCCCCAGCTGGGCTTTGAACCTGTGCTTTTCTGTTCTTGCACACACTGTCTGTGTGCACTGCACCACTGTGTTGCCACAGATGTGCTGCATTCCCTGGGGAGGCCATGACTGTATATCCGACAGAGCCTGTGTGTTGCGGTGGACGGTGCCAGCCTGCACAGGCCTAGGCCACTGTGTGCTGTGGCTTGCAGCTACTGGCCCCTCCACCACCTGCACCCTTCCGCCAACATGCAGACATGTTCTTATCTTGGTAAATGCATATGACCGGATTGAGTTGTGGCACTCCTGGATTTGGGGGACTCAGCTGTAGGTAATGGCATTTGGTATGGTTTGTGTAAAATATAGGTGTTTGAACCATGCTTATGTTCTCTGCAATAAAGGAGTGTCTTTACTATCTCTGTTTAGTGGTGGGTAAAATATGGGGACTGGGTTGTCAGGAGCCCCAGCTGGGATTTAAACCTGTGACCCTCTGGTCCTACAGGCACTGGCTGTGTCTGCTGCACCACACTGTGGCCATAGAGATAGTGCAGTCCCTGGAGATAGATAACCTGACCGAACGGCTCAGAAAACCTTCTCTGCACAGTTTTACTGTGGGCTCATTCACCTTGTATGGTGACAAAAGGGCAAATAACCCTAAAATATGACCTCAAAAAAAGGGGAGAAAACACATAACCAAGCTGCGAAACATTGCTATCAATGGCCAACAATACAAACACTCCCAGTTAGGCTCCAAAAAAAGAAATGATTTTTGGAAGGGTCTACGCTCCGTAGACCCTTCCATAAATCATTCCTTTTTTTTGGAGCTTTCCTGGGAGTGTTTTTTATTGTTGGCCATTGATAACAATGTTGGCCAGCTGGCTTATAATTTTTATATGTTTTATTGTGGTCATTTTCAGTTGTTATTTGCAATTTTGTTCTGTGCACATGTATCACACTGCTCACGTTTTTGGGTTTCCCCGGTTTGGCTTTACATTGCTGACGTAAATGGTTTCTCTTCCCTTTAAATGCATTCTACCGCGAGTGTTTCACTCGCGGTAGTTTTTACTTGGAAATTAGGCCCCGCTCCTGTGCGGGGAGCCTCTCCCCTCCCACTCTCCACCCATTGACCCCGTCCCTCCGCCCCTCGTGGGCCTTCCTCCGCCCTCTGTAAGCCTTTCCCCGCCTCTATCGCACATCAGCGCCCCGCACACGTGCGCGTTTTCATTGCACATGTGCGGGGCCCGTAAATGTGACGCGCACGCGTGCGGGGCGCTTAAGAGCACTTAAATGCATCATTTTAGCATGCTCAAGTGCGCCCCGCACATGTGCGCCGTTTAGTAAACATACCCCTTAGTTACAAGCACCCTAAATCTATCTAAGCATTGACTGTGGCTTTCTCCCTCACAGGGACTGTAAAAACTATTCTACAGCACCCAACATTTCTAGTACATACTGTACAAAAGAGCTAAAAGAGGGCCTGGAAAATTAACCCAGAGCTCCTTCATAGCCGCATGCCAGTCCTCCACTACGTTGCTGAGCCATCTTTGCATCACTGAAATATAACTCCTTCATCTCAAGTACAATTTAGTAAAATCATAATATCAATAGCAGAATCAACTTTTAGTATATTAAAAATGTATCCATTTTCATGAATGCTAATATCCAAATATTGTTCAGCATTTTTTGAAATAGTTTCTAAGGAGAATTATTACAATGAAGTAAAACTTACGACCGGAGCCTTGACCTTTCTGTTGGTATGAGTTATCCACTAGACTCTGAGAGCTCTGATTCCACTGTCCTCCACAATTACCGCTCATGCCAGTTGTGGATGTTTCTGTTGATTTGTAAACAGCAAAGAGTAGGAAGTTATTTCTGTTTAACTTTCATATTGTCTACTTGAACATGTTATGAAACTTCATTTGCAAGAACCTAGAAATCTTCCTACATTTTCTCTGTTGTCTATTTAAGACATTGTAGCAACAATCCCTGGACAAAAACTATAGACCATAGTTCCCTCCACAACCTAGTTACAAGCACGCTAAATCCTTCTGAGTGTTTAAAGTGGCTTTCTCCCTTTAAGGGGCTGTAAAAACTATGTCTGCAGCACCCAACATTTCTAGTACATACTGTACAAAAGAGCTAATACAGGGCCTGGAAAATTAACCCAGAGCTCCTTCATAGCAGCGTGCCACTCTGCCACTGGGTTGTTGAGCCATCTTTGGATGACTGAAATATAACTCATCTCAAGTGCAATTTAATTAAATCATAATATCAATAGCAGAATCAACTTTTAGTATATTAAAAATGTATCCATTTTCATGAATGCTAATATCCAAATATTGCTCAGCATTTTTTGCAATAGTTTCTAAGGAGAATTATTACAATGAAGTAAAACTTACGACCAGATCCTTGACCTTTCTGTTGGTATGAGTTATCCATTACACCCTGAGAGCTCTGATTCCACTGTCCTCCACAATTACCGCTCATGCCACTTGTAGATGTTTCTGTTGATTTAGAAATAGCAAAGAGTAGGAAGTTATTTCTGTTTAACTTTCATTTTGTCTACTTGACATTGTTCTGAAACTTCATTTGCAAGTACCTAGAAATTTTCCTACATTTTCTCTTGTTCTTGTCTATTTAAGATATTGTAGCAACAATCCTTGGACAGATACTACAGATCATAGTTTCTTCCACAACCTAGTTACAAGCACCCTAAATCTATCTAAGCATTGATTGTGGCTTTTTCCCTCGCAGGGACT